>OX638301.1:1356527-1699373 GCA_951812265.1 Taphrorychus bicolor | reverse complement strand
CGAATGGAAAGCTTGCACATACCGTGTATAGAAAACCAACACACACTGACCGATACCTCAACAATGGATCAAACCATCATCCAAGACAAAGAAGGGCAGTCATAAAAACTCTGTCTGTGAGAGCCAAGAGAATTTGTGAGCCAGCTGAATTGGAACGGGAAATGAAGCATCTTGAGAGAGCCTATGGTTGGAATGGATACGGCAAGCAGGAGTTTGATAGAGCCGTGCGCCCAAGGAATGTAGAGCGACAGGAAGCAACAACGGGAGATGATGTAGAAAAGCGCGGTTGGGCTACTCTACCATGCATCCACAAAGTCACGGACAGGATCGGCAGGCTACTGGAAAATGCACAAGGTTAAGACTGTCTTTAAACCTACTCGTACAATTCAACAGAGCTTGAGATCGGCTAAAGACCGCAGAGATCCTCTATCAGCACCCGGAGTGTATAGAGTTCCATGCAGCTGTGGCTCTGTATACATTGGCACCACAAAACGCAGTGAGGATCACAGAACACAAAAGGAGTGGCAGGCTGGTACAAACGCAAAAGTTAGCAGTAGCAGAGCACGCTCTCTCTGAAGGTCAGAACATCCTTTTTAATAAGGTGGATATCCTACATCAATCACAGCGCTACTATCCGAGACTAACGAGGGAAGCCATTGAGATCTTTTAACACGAAAACAATTTCAACAGGAAGGAGGAAATTACGTTTCTAAATGCAGACTGAAAGCGAGTTCTGCGACACATGTCGAGCGCGTCGAAACCCCGCGCCACCACCCCCACCCCGGCCCCACCACTGCGACGCGACGGCGGCGGTACGAATACCACGGAACGTGCTACAGTCGAATCAGTCACCGTCGGGAATCAAGGGAGATCCCTTCGCCCACTGCCTCATCGACTTTGATAATGTCTGCCGCAGTAGTAGACGAAACGTCAGGAAGCAATTCCATTGGACCACGGCTTTATAGCCCGGAAAACACTTTAGATAATAAAATGATGATGGTTTCATGAAGACGAAAAGTTGGATTTTAGATTTGAAAATACCACGTTGCAGAGAGCAAAAGTGCCTAAGAAGTATCAATTATTTTTAATTATTTCTTCAAAATTTCGAAAATTTCTGAAACAACAATAAATTCTAACTACATTTGTTTAGATTTATTAATTATTTTATAATTGATACATTTATTTTATAATAATTTTAATTAGTTAATTAACAACTCATACACAGTGTATCCCTAAATAGGTAAAGCAAACCTTCTAAATAAAAAAAAAATTAAAAAAAGATCGATTTCTGGCAAACTTTAAATTTTAAAAAGTCAAGGAGGCATTGGAAATTGTCAGAAAAGGTTTTTTCGATATAGTAAAGTTTTCTTTCTATGAGACATAAAAGAATAAAAAACTGTGTCAATTACCGAATTTCAGAAACTCGTTATAATTGTCCAACTTTTATATCAATATTTTAATTTTTAGCGTCGGATTTTAAATTTGAAATTGCCACGTTGAAAAGAGCAAAAAGTGGATTTGACAAAGTGCCAATTATTTGTAATAATCTCTTTAAATTAAAACAAAAAAAAATAAAAACGTTGTTTCAAAATTTTGATTTTTTGCGAATATTTCCGGGACCAGTCGAAATGTTATTGTTTCGAAATCTGAAAAAGTCATTTTTAGTGACTTCTAGTAGTGCAATATTTGCATCACGTTTCAGTTTTGTGCAACCTTCGTCAACTTTTAATTCAGGTTAGTTGGCGCAAAAAAAATGCGGAAAATCAATCAATAGAACATACGTTTCTTAAGACGTTTTCATAAAATGTGACAAGGAATTACTCTTGATGACTCCTTGACCCAAGCATCCTTTTAAGGGCCACTTTTAGATCTAACGTTTAAACCATACCCGAGGTTAAAACTTTTGTTTTAACGCAATTATATTGCATTGTTTATCTTTCGATTTCTTTCTAAATAAACATAGAATTTAAAGTTTGGACTTTTGGATATGTAAAAGTGGTCGCTAGTTTCCTATTTTGTGGAAAACTACGACACGCTTTTCTTAAATCTTCCAGAATTTTTAAATACTGCATATTACAGGGTGGCCCAACGCAAACTTTCCACCGATGTTTTCTGCCTTACGAAGTTGAAAACACGAAATCGCCCGGACCCGTCAATTTTAATTTCGAAGGGGACATGTTTCTCTGATATTTATAGCTTTTCCAGATGAACCCCAAAGCCTGGGGGTGACTTTCGCCCTAAAAATCTTAAATGGAAAGGGGTGTCAAGTTATACATCATTTTAAAGGACATTCAATTGCCTTTTCAATGCCACCTGACTTTTTAGAATTGAATAGTCTATTCTCGAGAAAAAAGGGTTTTTATGTTATCTTAGGAATTTAACAACACGGATATGGATTGTAAATTTATAAAATGTTATTGCATTATTCCTACCAGCACTTTGATGTTTTGTAGTTTAGTAGCTGTCTTTTACTTTTCACACTATCATTTAAAAATGCTTTACAATATTCAAGAAAGAGTTGACATTATTTCGGTCTATTTCCTAAATAATGATTGTGCTAGACGAGCCGCAAATTTGTTTAATGAACAATATCCTGCTAGGAACGTATCCCATTCTTACGTGAGAGACCTGGCTGCCAAATTTCAAGAGACTGGAAGTGTAGGAAATAAAAAGAGGATTGTTCATCATCCAGCAATAAGAACAGAAGCAGTTGAAATAGCTGTTTTGGGACCTGTCGCCATTGAACCTGCTACCAACACTAGAAAATTATCACATGCATCAGGTGTTCGGCGTACAATCATCCAGAGAATATTAAAAACATATAAATTCCATCCTTATAAAATTAAATTAGTGCAGGAATTAAACGAAGATAACGAAGATTAACAACTTTTAATGTCGGTGTTCCTCAGAGCAGCATTCTGGGACCTCTACTTTATACTATCTGTACCAGCCAACTAATCAACTGTTTGGAAATTTGTAATTACCACTTATACGCTGACGATACTCAAATGTATTGTTCTTTTCATCCGGGTGATATAGATAAGTTTAATAGAATTATCAACGACGAGCTTGAACGGTTTGTTGCGATCTGTGCTGACCATCAGCTTAGAATTAATGAAACTAAATCATCTGTTACGATTTTTGGTAGTGAGCCACATAAATCAGTTGCAATACGAGAACTTTTGAGACGCATTAATGACACACCTATCGTGATTACTAACACATCGAAAGCTCTTGGGCTGACCATTGACTCTGAGCTGCGATTTCATGAGCACATTACTGCTAAACTGAAATTAGCATACAGCACTTTAAGGCTTATATATAATCAAAGACATATCTTATCTTCTGACATAAAAAAACTTCTTTGCGACTCTCTCGTGTTGTCACACTTTAATCATTGTGATGTAGTTTATGGACCATGCTTGAACTAGACCGATGTTAGAAGAATTCAAAAAGTGCAGAACTCCTGTCTACGTCTAATCTTTGGAATTCGCAAACGACATCACATCTCTCACAAACTGAAGGAAGCTAGATGGCTGAGTATGTTTAATAGGCGCAAGTTGCACCTTATTTGCCTGAGTTACACAATCATCAAACATAAGCTCCCAATATATCTTTATCAGAAAGTTACCTTCAGAACAGATATACATAACTTAAATTTACGGATTGCCGGTCGTTTAACAGTATCAAGACATCGGAAAGAATTATTTAAAAGATGTTTCACTTACAATTTAGTCAATAACCTAAACAGCCTAAAAATTACATCTTTTGATCGCTCTCCTAAAAATTTTAAGACTTCTCTACGGAAATCTCTTTTTCTTGGCCAGTGAAACCCCACTTGTTCCTTATTTCCTATTGTTTGTTTTTTGCGACTTGTAGCCATATTATAATTAATTCTAGATGTAAAATGCTATTTTTTTTATATCGACACTTTTTTCATTTAAAGAATGTTTTCAAATTTTGTATTTCCAATCTTTTTTATTTAATATTATTATTTGAATTTAAGATTGTGTTAGAATGATAATTTTATGTTACTTTTAGGCCTAAACAGTATCTATTTCTCACAGAAGTCTGCAATGACATTGCCTTTACTTTCCACATTTTCTAGATGTAACAATATTAGAATGTTCTTGTTTTTTTTTATGGGAAGTAATAAATTCAAATTATTATTATTATTATTATTATTATTATTATATAAAATGATTTCGATAGACGTTCAGAATTTTGTGAGATCATTAGTCAACGAATTGTTAACAATCCGGAATACCTTTATAACATTTGCTTCTCTGATGAGTGTTTCTTCTTCTTGAACGGTGCTTTTTCATGAAGTTCACACGCAACATCCACAAAAGCTAAACGTTTGGATAGAAATTTTCGGAGATCATATTGTCGGTCCATTCTTTTTACCTGGAAACTTGAACGGACAGGTCTATTTGAATTTGTTTGGAAGACGCCATTGATCCAGCTTGAACAGAAATAATCGAACACAATGACTGTTACCGTGAGGAAAACATCATTTTTCAACAAGATGGGGCTCCTCCGCACTACGTCGCCCCTGTTAGGCAATTTTTAAATGAAACATTCCCACAAAGGTGGATTGAGAGAAGAGGGTTTACAGAATGGCCTGCAAGTTCCCCGGATTTGTCCCCGCTGGACTTTTTTTTATGGGGCATTTGAAGTCCAAAATTTATGCTACACAACCGGATTCACTTGAAGACTTGCGGCAACGTATTGTAAATGAGTGTAATGTTATAACTCCACAAATTTTGCAAAATGTTCGAATACACTTTGAACAATGTCTTTACTACCGTATGGAGGTCGGTGGTGGTCATTTTCAACAACTAATAAATTGGAAATTAATTTAATGTCAAATCGATTTTTCTGTCTCCTGCTCCTGTTTTTTCGAGAACAAATCATTCAAATTTTAAAAATGATGCGGCACTGAAAATGCAATTGAACGCCCTTCAAAATGATGTACAACTTGACACCCCTTTCCATTTAATTTTTTTAGGGGGAAAGTCACCCCGGCATCATGGTTTCCTCTAAGACAATAATTACATCAAAAAAATATGTCGCCCTTAGAATGTCGTTTTCGTGTCTTCTGCTTCATAGGCAAGAAAACCCTGGTGGAAAATTTTCGTTGGGTCGTATAATGTATAACAATTATAATTTAATATTTTTATATTTTTCATTTTGTAACATTACACCTTAGTTTGCGTTTACTTTGATTTTTATCAATCTTCTAGATACAAATCTAAATTACTTCTTTAAAACATTTCCAGAAGCTTGTTTTCGAGCAGCAGTGGGGGATCGGCCTTCGGCAGCAAACTTTTACTGCAGGAAAGCCCTGCTTTTGGGCAATCCACCTCCTCCACATCCAACAGGATGCAATATGGACGAATCCTATAACTTGTTCTGTTAAGGTAGCATTTTAGTTAAGACTGATATACATATCTACATATTAAGTTTAAAAAGGAGTTTAAGAATTTGCACCATATTTTTTTTGTAAATATTATATAAAAGTATCTATATAGTTTCTTTTAGTACAAACTATAATATAACTTTAAAGCTTAGGCTAGAGCGCTCTGAAGCTCGTATAGAAGCGTTAGAGCGCTCTCCGACAAACTGTATGGTCTTGGTTTTGTACATGCAAAAGCTAATTTATTATGTGCTTGACCAACGCTAATTGTATGGTGGAGGAATTTTTTTAAATACAAGTTAGTAGGATAATGCCTTTTTTAGCGTTTCTTTCGTTTTCAATCACCACGAGCGTCATCGACAATGATTTTAAACTAATAGATCATTGTTAGACTATACGCCTGGTTAAGTGGACCCTCTTCAAAAACACTCTTTAAAAACGGTTTTTTGTGCCCTATGGCGTGCACTTCGCCGTAATCCATTAACAATTAGGCTTTCGATGATGGAACAAAATTAGAAGGAAATTATATCCCTTTTATCGTTTTCAGTCGAGTCATCCGGGAGGCCGCCGTAAAATCGATCCAAGTTCCCAGGATCTTCACCTATACGCGCCTATAATAATAAAGACGTTTCCGTCTTGTTTCGGTTTGTTATCGGCCAACAAACGATCGTGATTAGCGACTGCCAGGTTGCATACCTTCTTAAATATCGGCAAATCGGTAATTATTTAAAAAAGCTTTCGGTTTATCAATCTCTAATCTCTAAGTTATAACCGTATCTTCTTAAATTTACTCCGGATTTTAAAACCTTTTTATAACATTTATGAACATCTATACGATTCTAAGATTAAGAAAATTAAATGTTTCTACACACGTCCAATAATGAGGCATTTTACGCTTTCATTAGACAAACGAAAACGTAACCTTTTTTGACGATCAGAATGTGAGGTTACTTTTACGCGCGTTGCCTAGGGCAGCAAGTGAAATAGTTATTTTCCTAACAAGTGCGGAAAATGATACTTTTTATAGTATATATAGTTATATAATAAGCACGCTCGTAGAAAATAGTATATTGTTCAACGAGTGACGAAAATTGCATTTTCTCTCGCAAGAGAACAGTTTAACAAACGAGGCGAAGCCGAGTTTGGTAATGATATCAAATTACACTTTTAAATTGAATCTTTGAAATTCAGTATTTGAAAATTGATGTTGCATCGAATCCCGCGCCATGCTCCTCCGAACAACGGAACAAATAATCAACGCCACCTCGATTGTCACTGAGTTTCGTTTGATCAAATTTTCAACACTTTAATTTGCTTTTCTGGGACCCTGTAAGACAAAATATACATATTTTTGTGTGATATTACCATTTTCCATGGTGTTTAACAAGATTAGATCAGTTGAACCGCATTTAATTGGCGATATACAGGCGAAATTAGAACAAATTACTTTCGTCACTAGAGACGAAAGTTAACGTTATGGGATTTTCTCTCACTAGAGACGAAAGTTACGTTTTCAGCTAGGGCAAGGTATGACGAAAGTTGTTTATTTTTACATGGTCGTAGAAAATTGTTATTTTCCTAACTAGTGCGGAAAGTGATAATTTCCCGCACGCTGTCTGCCGATGGGCAGCTGACGAGTGCGGGAAAGACACTTTCCACACGAGTTAGGAACAATATTTTTTCTACGAGCCAATTCATTGTAACAAAGACAAGGAATAAACATACAATACATAAACAACTTTATCTTTGTCAACAGTATGACAGCTGAATTAATCAACATCAGTTGGTTGTTATGACAAAAACTTGGTGTGATTGTTGGTGTGACCACTGTATATGAATCACAAGTAAATCAATGAATGGATAGTTTGGTCCCTCTCTGCCAGAGGGCCATGGGGGACGCTGTCAATCCTGTCAACTTCATGGGGGATCATACACTTGGCAACGGTGAAAATGTCACGGCAAAAGTAAAAATAACGTCAGCTGTATACTCTATACAATTAAAAACAAAATTTCTACTTCTCTACTGCATTGGGTGAACAAGGATGGATATATTCTATAAATATAAAGTCATTATAAAAACTAGTAATTTTGCAGACGTAGAGAAAAAGATATGCCAATTCGTCTGTCATTATTATTTATTAAAGTTTGGTTATGTAGTGTAGGTATAAGTATTTGTGATATTATGTTATTTTACTTTCTTTTTTTGGCAAATGCCGGCCACAAAGAAAAATGAGAAAGGATGACTTTATTACGTACTGTCGCCACATCCATTTAAGTTATCCTATACCCAGAGCCGTAGTTACAATGGGGCAGCCAGGGAACCCAGGCTTTAGAGCCCAGCATGAAGGACCTCAATGGATTGTGAATATTGTGATTGTATAGTAGTACGAATGCGATGCACTCCTTGGTACCGGAGCTATCAGTGTCAGTAAGTAATCTTGGCACTACGTGTGCAATATGGGATGCTGAATATGCACCGTCATTGCTCAGCTCACAGGGCATGCAAGTCCAAGTGCGAACCAACTGGAGGAAGGTACTACCCTTGCCTAAAATCTTTGATAGTATGAATGTGATTCACTCCTTGGTACCGGAGATATATCAGTATATGTCACCCCGTCATTGCTCAGCTCACAAGGCATGCAAGTCCAAGTGCGAACCACCTGAAGGAAGGTACTACCTTTGTCTAATAACTATAGTAGTACGAAACGTGTTCCATATGGGATGCTGGATAGCCCTGTAGGCTCCCGAAAGATTGTCACCTAGGTACACCTTGTGTATGTATCATGTAATAAAGAGGACCCTGTATCTCTTAGAGTTTCCTAGAGTACAACGGTCACCCTCCAGGTCACCCCTGAATTTGTTACAACGTGTACAAAAACAAACTCTTTTCAAATTTATGAACTCTGTCAACTCAATATCTCCATTTTATATTCAAAGTGTTTTTATAGGTAAAATTATAATATTAGGTAGGTTACTTATGGTTAAAAAGTTAAGTTTTAACTAAAGAAAAAGTGTTGATTTTCTAAATTGAAGATTAAAAAAAATTACAATATTGGTAGAGTTCTTTAATACTCTTGTTAATAATATCATGTTAGTAAATAATATCTAATCCTAATAATATCCATAATACACTATGAATTATTAATAATACACATAATACAGATATATAGCTTGCCCAATTTTATTCCTCTCAAAAGTCTCTCTTTTTGTTTCAATCATGGAAATTCCTGTATGAAAGTTTGTGTTAATTATATTAAAAGATTGTGTTATTTATCGGCTGTCTCATTAACTAGCCGAAATATCCAGCTTTTTTGCTCCAATATCCATAAGATTCCCTGGGTTTTTGCGCCATTAGATTCACTCACTTCTCTGTTCACACTGTTTTAAGTAAGGGCAGCAGGCGAAGGCATTTTGGTACTAATTGAGTTATTTATCGGCTGCTTCATTAATTAGCCCAAATATCGAGCTTTTTTTTGCTCCAATATCCATAAAAATGTAGAAATTATGAATTGTAAATAAAAAAATAAAATGTGACATACCATGACAAGTATTATATAATATTATTAAGTATTATATATATAATATTATTTATATGTTATAAACAATGACTGTAGGCAAGAGAGCAAGGAGCATTTCGGAGATCTTTATCTAGCTGACGTGAAGTCAGTATTACGTAAATTACAATTGCAACAACGCCGGAAATTAAACGGCCTTGAAATATTTGTCTAAAATGATGATGTCACTAGGCTCGAGTGACATCTAGTGAACACCATCATAAGTGCCATTGACCTACTATTAGATTTAAATACAATGGTGTGACGTAATGTTTCAGGCATGAGCTGGTGACATTGGAAAAAAAAGTACGTATATTATGGGTATATTTTGTATCAAAAATCAATAAAGGCAAGCATAATAGTTCTTTAAAACAGATAAAAATGTTTGGCACGGCTGTAAGGCAGGTGCACCTATCTAGATAGACAGACTATAAAGTCTAAATTATATTATAAATCAGTCATTCTTTAAATATTTACTTTCCCACACGCCAAGTTTACTTTCACGCACGCCGTGCGGGAAAGTGAAGCTTTCAAAAACAAAATGCGTGCGGGAAAGTGATATATTAAGAACGCTCGTAGAAAAAAATGTTTTCGTGATTGAAAGTATTAGCTATTATTAAATCACATCTCCAGAATCCTCAATAAGCTGTAGAAGAACCCTACGACCCTACGACGTTTCATTTTGACCTGAGACTCTAGAGAGGAGTCAACTGCATCATAGCGGCGCCCAATGTGCGGCTTGAGCGAGGAGGCTTGGGGGTTGTTTATTTCATAGGTCAAGAGCGGGAGTGCGTGACGTTGTGGCGTTCACCAGTCAACTCCGTCATACTCCGTTTTGCAGTGACCGAAAAGGAGATGAAGGTTGTAATTCGTTGCCTGCAACAGTGGTGTAATTTGATTTTAGGAAGAAGGTTGGTGATTCTCACCGATCATAAGGCATTATCGTTCATACAGGCGTGCAAATGAAAATTTCCGCGTTTATCACGGTAGACCATGTTTATACAAGACTTGGATTTCGAAGTTGCTTATTGTCCCGGGAAAGATATCGTTGCTGATACTCGTTACGTTATCCATCCGATCATGGATCAAAGTTGATATCATTGTCTGCTTCTCCTAAAATTTATTAATGTCATGTTGCCGTCATTAGTAACTTCAAAGAATTTTCTAATAATAAGATGGGTTTATAGACCAAATATTATTTCTAATTTTATGAAACCAACTCTTATTTCTAATTTTATCTTATTCGTTATTTTATTTTTTCTCCAAACGTCATTAAATTGCTACTTTATTTGACACAACAGACGAAGCTAAAACACTTCATTTCCTTACTGTCATCCCGGCGGCAGGTAAAGGTTTTTCCTGCCGCTCGTCGCCGGCAGGTAAAATCTTTTTCCCACGACCCCTTACGAAAGCAAAGATAACATTCGGAGATGGAAGCCTCGAAAACTAATGCTAACACACAGCCGCGCTTTAGGAATTCCTAACGCACGATCGTTGACATTTACGACGATGACATTTAGCAAATTCAAATCACTCAATTTCATATAATGAAAATAAACGACATTAGTCCTTGGACGCATGCAGCAGAGCGTAGCCTAGCGGCAACATTTTGCAACTTCAACCACGAAGTCTTGGGTTCAATTTCCAATCCGGGAAACCTTTTTTTAATTTTATTTTTTTATAAATTCTTACTCCCCTCAAAATTAAGATCAAAAATTAAAAAAATTATAAGAAGTATGTAAAATACTAGGTACATCGTTTTACAATAAATAGGCACGAAAAATTTCGTTGATTGGTTGGCGCGTTCGTTTGTTTCCCGTTTGTACTTGTCAAACATCGAGTGTTTTGATTTAATGATAAAAAGACAATACGGTTGTAATAATTATTGTATTGTGTTGTACAATAGGTAATGTGAAAGTACATATTAATAAGCAGTAATGGATAGCGATAAAGATGATGCCGTAAATAAGTGCACTCCACCAGAGGTAATACAAGCTGCTACAAAAACTTTATGAAATGGACAGAAAACAATAAAATAAGTTCTTCATTTTCTGAAAACGTATTATTACTAGGGGTAAAAGTTGTCCTTCCAAATTTCGATAACGTTCTTCTTTCGAGTAGAACTGGTAACGCTGGCGATCAACAAATATTTTTAAAGCGTTGTTCTTAGTCAACTTCCTAATTAGATTCTTGTGTTAAGCACCTATGGTTTTTAGTTTTTAAGGTACAGCCGGCGTGCTACTTTAGTTGCACACCATGTATATGACAACTGGTCTTGGAAAAAATACTGTACACAACTCGCAAGAAAGTCCCTTAACACACTCGCGTGATTGCCACCCTCGCCTGCGGCTCGGACGCAACATTTCACGCGTTAAGGGTTACTTCCCTAGCTTGTTATGTAAATAACTATTATTTTGTGTATATACCCACCTATAGATTAACTATTTAACGAAACCAGAATAGTTTTATTGATTTCCTGAATGAATTATTGATTGCACGTATATTGAGCATGCCGCTCAAAGTAGTACAAGCGACAAAAAAGTACCGAAAAAAATTTTTTTTCTCCAACGTTAAGTTATTGTTCTTGTTGACTTCCTGATGGCGTCTGCTCCAAGTTGGACAGTTTGCAAGAAACGCTTGGTTTATAGAGCAAATAAAATTAAATAAGAAATAAAATAAAAGTAAAAGAAATTAAGGAATTGAGGTTACCTTCAAGATTATTTCTTATTTGATCTTATTTTATTTTACGGTATAAACACGCTATGAGTTTTGAGTTAAGATGGGTTTACCAAATAAAATAAATTAACAAATAAAATAAAATTAGAAATAATAGTTGGTTTCATGTATACCCCTATTAGCGTTCATGCACCAAATAAGATTTATGTTATGTTGAATTTACTACCCTAAGCTTGAGCTGAAGTCAAATAGCTTGAAAATCAAATCAAACCGTGAATCCCTAGTATCGATAACACTCCTGCAGCACTTCGGCTGACTTAAAACGCTTTGCTCTCTTTGGATTTGAAAAGAAGCATCTGGCAGGACAAACTTCACAAGTATTACATAGAAAAGACCGTTTTTTATGCAACATGATGCCAGTCGGGATAATACTCCTGCGTCATTCTTGAGAGTTTAATGGAGCTTATTTTAAGACTTGGAAGAAAAGTTTGGTTTGGAATTGGTGCATAATGGTGATTGGCAAGGAGTTCACTGTTTGTTGTTTCTGCAGGCATATTGAGCGATTTCCGTAATCTGCGGCGGTGTACGTTGAACAAAGTTATCGGTTTAAAAAGCCGACGTGTTGAGTGTGAAACAAAACTTGTACCTAGTACGGTTTAATCAGAAAAACAAGATATACTTACGAATGGCAAAGAAAAGTGAAAAATATCACGATTTGAGATGAGAAATGAAAATCTGGATTATTTTCCTATAGTCCGTGTCATAACTTTTGTCTATGGACATAACAACGCTTTCACACGTATTATTCAGGTTGGTGCCCATCAGGGCCTGGCAACTCCTCATCAATTTTTGAAGCCATAAGCTTCCTTCAATCCTGCTAGAGGCGTTTTATTCGATCGGACTTAACCAAAATATACCTTACCTGGACTCCTTTCACCTTTTTTATACCCGTTTAAATTCAAAACAAAAAAAGTCATGCTTCGTCAAACGTGCGTCAAGATAAGAACTCTTGAATTAATAGAATGAACAAAATAGAAAATTAAAGGTGGTGGAAGAGCTTAAAAACATTTATAATAATATCAATTTTTAGAATAAATATAATACTCCATTTTGCTTACTTACCTGAAACAAACTATGCAATGGAAGTTGACTTGACTAACGTGTGAGGTTATGTTAAAACCAAATAGAAAACAATTGAATATAGAGGTAGTCAAGGCCTCAAAAATGTAGCTTGGAACCCGAAGATCAGCCCGGTTGCTAACTAATCCGCATGCGTCCTCTAAACAGTTAAGCTTCATTTTTGCCGACGTCGAGCCAATCAACGTTGGCTAAAGGAATTTCTCAGCCAAACAACATGTCATAATTTTCGTGACGTAAAATGCAAAAGCGCTTGGTGTTAGTATAGAACCTTTTTCCTGATCATCGTACAATTTATAAAATTGTAAATCGTAAGCATCCAAAAAATACAATTTTGGTTGTAAATTTTTGCTTTTTAGCAGCTTTAGTTTGTGTTGGTGTTGTTTTAATTTCAAATTTAAATTATTTCAATAGCCTTTCAGTTTATTGCTGTACTATTTTGCTTTTTTCTGCTGTTCTGTTAAGTTCTGTACTATTAAATGATTACTTTAAACTTGAAACTGAAGATTCCGGAACCTTTCAACATTATTCTATTTGCAATTATTAACAAGCCCAAATATCCATAAAAAAAAAACGTGGATGCCCAGAAGAACAAAATTATAAACGTGCAATGCATAGTGTGAGAATTGTGAGATGCTGAAAAACCTCCAGTGGATGGAGTTTTCTTGGGGTGAGTAGATGTAGTATGTATTTACTTTTTTTTTATACTTGTAGATTTGTATGTAGATAACTAAGGGATAACATTTTTATTGGCAATTTTGCGTAACCAAAGGCTTTGGAAGAAATCTTCACAATTAAATAGATGCCGTACTATAGCAACATCAGTACCTAGCATTTTTGCACTTTATTAAAAAGTCTATTTTTCTAAAATAAATATGAGAGAAAAAGGAATTTTCTCTCATATGTATCTAGTTGAATGAGTATCGGAAAAGTAGTTAGTTAGGTATTTAGGTAGCTACTTATATGATATGAAGTACTACCTATTTTTATTTTTACTTAAATGTTGTTGGTGTAGGTAATATACTACCAACTACCATAAACTTTGAACTCATATTTTGAACATGATAAGACCAATAATGGATTCCAACCCAGGAAATGATGAGGAAGATTATAATTTAAGAAGTGTTGAAGCTTGTCATAAGAGTTATTTAATAGAATTGGAGGTAGCTAATAATTTTTTTTAAAATCTTTTCAGATTTCTATAGGATCCAGTGGTTAAAATTTCTGGCATAGATTTTAGTGTTGGATGTGGGGTTATGCATCTAGGAGAAATTGACTTCATCATCCGGAGCCACTTTATAGACGAATGGCACTTTATGGCAGAAGACCTGGGAAAGAAAAAGTTGAGAAAATATGCTGCTCCCACAGTCCAGGTAATTAGAAATTATTCTTTATGCAAAACTAATTTTTGTTTTTCTTCTAAATTTAGAACTACCTGTTACATTTAACTGTTGGGTACTGATAGTTTTCCGAGCCTTACATGATGAGAGATTTAGATAGAGATCAGAAATAGTGACACAATATGTAGAGAAAAAAAAACATTGATTTATTTTTTTTAGCTATAAATGGTGGGTTTATTCATGAGAATAAAGAATAACGTTTAAAAATGAAAGAATCTCGGAAAGAATAAGATAATGGTTGGTTACGCATTAATCAAAACATGTGATTATTAAACAAATATTGCTTAATGCTTACCTAAGAATTAAGCTATCTTTCAATTTAAATGGTTTTATGTTTAAATAATAATGTAGGTAGGTTATTCCTAAGCTCATTCCTAAGTAAAACCATATTCTTATGCTTAAGGCCATATTGTAATTCTGATGTATAAACAGCACAAAGTAATTTGTTCTGTAGACCCTATAGAGCATGTCATGCTTACAATATTTTTCTTCTATGTATCAATTAAAGGTTCAATAACACTGATATTATATACCTAGAACATTTAGGTACATCCACAACCTACAGGATGATAGGACACTAGAAAATATTGACAAACAACACTATGGAGTTTGGGCAACATCAAGTGTCCTTCAGAGGATTTATGCAATTTGGCACTTCAACTTTGAATTTTATCTTTTCAAAACTTAAAGGATTTTATAAATGTTAGATTTTCGACCAACTTTGCAAAAACAATGTGAAGCAAAAGATACATTGCAGCATGGGCTTTCTTGTCCAAACTGTGTAACTTTTTTCCACAAGTTTTGATGACATTCTGAGTGGTATCCTTATCATAAGACTTTGGAAACTATCAGTCCCTATTGCCAGACTCTGACCCTGTATATAATTTCCTATAACCTGGTATGAATTTTTGTAACATTAAAGGAAGAAATACAGGGTGATCGTTTGGAGTTTAACCATGGGGATCTTGGTTATTTGAAGAGATACAACGAAGGTTAAATTAGGCCAAAGTTGCGCAATTAGAAGTCTATAAAAGTTGTTTTCAAATTTTGAAAACTTCAGCTGGTTTTGGAAATATTCACAAAACGTTTTTATTTTTTCTAGCTTTATTTTAATGAGTTTATTAAAAACAATTTAACACTTCTTCATAGCCACTTTTTGCTTTCTTCAACGCGGTATTTTCAAATTTAAAATCCGACGTTTCATTTTCATGCAAACAACATTGCTTCAATTTTTTTTAGATACAGTCCTGTATTTTTTATATCAGATTCTGAATCTCCCTGTAACTCTGCAATAATTAATATGCAACAATTAATAATTAATTTTTAAATTTAATTAGAAAGAGCAAGTGCCTTAATAAGGCATTGCTCTTTCTAATCAAAATATGGTACTTATACAGACAATACAGTCAGATGAGGGAGTAAAGTTATTTATGTTCTATTTAAAATTATATAATATATATCTGTCAGTTTTTTGCTCCAGCATGGATAAGTCTTAATAGTTATTTTCATAGTTAAGTTTCATTTTCACAGTTAATAGTCACTAAGTCTTAATAGTTGTTTTCATTAACCGACCGCCCTTATCGCTTTGGCGGAATGTATGACCGTTAATATATTTATTTCCTGTCAATCTCTAGGTCCAAAATTCAAGTTTGATGAGTGTACAACCATTGACATGGAGGAACCGCAGAAGGCAAAATATGTTCGTCGCAAGAGCATCATATTATTTTCAAAGGCAAAACAATTAAGAGGGTCCAAGACCCGAATAAAATCTTTGAGATCTCTTCTAATAGTTCTCAGGAAAAAGGAACTTCTATCTAATGAATCCATAGATCATCTACTGGAAAGATTGTTTTATTATATAATATGACAATAATAATTTATAATAATTATCATGTTAGCTCTACTTTAAAGCACAGATTGTTAAAACATAGATAATTTAAACAAAAAAATCTCAAAATCAGTTATTGAATACAGGATGTTAAAAAATTATTTTGCTCTTTAGTTTTTTTTAGTTTAATTTATTTTTATTTAGGTATGGTTTTTATAATTCTTATATACTTATGAAGACTTGACCTTGTGGAGACTTGTGGAAACAAGACACCACATTTATTAAAATGTATATACTCCTTATTTCGAAAGCACAATGTGTTTGTTTCTGTCGGAGAAAACAAAATGGTCATGGAGGCAAGATTACGAGACGTACGAGGGGCTTAAGAAGAGGACTAAAAGTGTGCATATGTTTTGTGCCTAAGTTTTTTCATGCAGCACACAATGAAAGTATGTGTTGCTGCACAAGTAATGAGCCATACAGTTGCAGTATATTTGTATTCTCTAAGCAGTACAGGTAAGTTATCTATTTCTAATTATGGATATTAAATATGGAAAAAAATAAATTTTAGGTGCTGCCACATCAACTGCCACTTTTATTCAGGAAGATAGATACACTGTTTGATAGTTTCAACGGAAGTAGGACTTTTGTCCCTTCTGGTGAGGAAATGAAGTGCCTAATATCAGAGGATTCTCCCCACATGGCTTACTGGGACAAAGCGTTTGACGTGGTGAAGTCAAGGAACACTCATGGTTAATAACTATTAACCGTATGAAGGAGCTGTGGACGTTTTTAAAAACGTACAAGAGTTTTACATCACTTCGGCCTAGGTCACTGAAACAAGACTGTATTGAAAATTGCTTCGGCGCTCTAAGAAGTCGATGCGGATGTAGTAATAATCCAACCTCCAAACAGTTTATTAGCAGTCCAAAAACTCAAATCTTGAATGGCTTGACTAACAGACCGTCAATGGCAATTGTGAAGAAGATGACCACTTCCTCTTATCTACATTAATATCATTCTTAGATGTACGAGAAGAGGATACGGAATCATCGGTCGCAAATACTGCTACTGGAACTATCCAGATATCTATAGACAACACTGAAAAAATAGCGGCCCAAATAGCTGACGATGTCTTAGCTGGTCAAGCTAGTACGTTTTCAGTGGCATATGTAGCGGCTAACTCAATGGATCCTCAGAATGTATTTATTTCTTTCAAGGAATGGTCTGAGAAAGAACAGCGGCTGTTGTATCCTAGCCAAAATTTTGCCGTTGCAGTGGGGCACTCAGTTACAATTTTAGAGTCATATCTGGATTTAAATGCATACGAAACAAACATCAGTCGAAAGAGCTGCCATGTCATTAGAGAAGTATTGACTTTAGTTGGCTGAGCTGTACAGATCATAAACAATTCGTATCAGAAGCAATAATCAAAGCTGTACGCAAAGTTGGAATATCTTGGTGGTGCAAAAAGAAAAATGAAGAATTCAAGGAATCTATCTAAGAGAGAGTAAAGGAAGAATAAAAGGAAAATGAACACTTTTCTGCATATGTAGTGATATGCGATATTCCTGAACTTGGTATAGATAATAGATTTACAATATGCAACCAAATTGAAGAGACTATGTACTAAATGGAAACCAGCGTGATAGGGAATTGACAAAGCCACAGGACATAGACGTTTTGAGAAAATTATTAGTTTATTATTAGTTTCATAATGGAACAGTTAGCTTGTAATACATACACATGGACAATTCTTGCGTTAAACGAGAATGATGCCTTCAGGTTCCATAAGCAAATTTAAATTCAGATAATTCAAAAAAGTATCATCGTAGTTATATAGTTCTTTTTCTAGTGATATATACAGAGATTTGTATCCTTTTCATCTTTATGTATTTAAGGCAAGGGCTACGGTATTTATTCTTCAGTAGTAACAGTACTTCTTGGTTATTAATTCATTGTTATTAATATTGTTTGATTAGTAATGCCTGTGTCACCCGGTATATGTATCTGGAAGAATATTATCAGATAATTCCAAATATCGTTATTACTATGCCAATTCAATGTAATCATCAGAACTCAAGTTCTACTTAACTCCACTTATTCCTTAAGAAAATTGGTGCAAACAGCCATAAGAAAGCTGATAAGCTACCATAATTTATAATTCAGGGATAAGCATCTAAACAGTAGCTTTGTATTGTAGGTATAGAACTCATAAAAGTATTTTTTTTATGAATATATTATGTATTAGCATAAACACTATCAACGGCCTATTCATTTCTTGTTTTTGACACAATATTCTGCTGAAATTGTGTATATGTATATGAGAAGGTCGTTCATGTAACTGTTGAACAAGGATTCTGCTCAAATATAGTTGCAATTTCAACAGTTTTGCACAAAAACTCATCAAAGACAAAGATTTTGAAAAAGGCGGGAAAAAAAACGCTAATGGCGCCGAAATTTCCGCTACAAACACTTACCGAAAATGTGACTGCGACAGACAATTCAGTTTGTCTTTGTCAGTTTAGAATCGGACTGTTTTTTAACACGTAGTTTTCCATCTCGTTGTTGTCTCTGCCCCAGTTTCCTTCTAAACTCACAATGTGAAGAGTTGTTGGAGCCTGAATGCTTGGAAAAATATCTATGAGGATGATGAGCAGCATGAATGAGTTGCAGAGGATAAAAGTATTGACTATAGGTAAGAAATAAAATTGGCCATTTAGTTATCTAGCAAAGAATGAATATTAGGTACAGCAAAAAGAATACAAGCGTAACAAAATAATTTTGTGTTTCCCAAAGTTATTTTGCCCATAGTGATACAGAATGGGAAGAAGGCTTTATTAAATTAATTCAGGTAAGTCCAGCATTGTATAACTTTCGCTTTCCTCTTACCAGCAGGACAAAAGAAAAAAAATCAATTGTGGAATGAAATTATTAATATGTGGTGCTATTAGTAGAGAAGACCTGCAAAAGAATGGACCTAAGAGACCACTATCTATAAGAAATAAAAAAAAAGTGAAAGCATACAGACCCAGTGAGTCTGAAGCAACGCCATACCAGAACCATCTTTTAGATATTACCATGTAATGAAATTTGTTGATGACAGTATTCCTCAAGCAATGTATCAATGTAACAAATGGCTCGGACGAGTCCACCTAGTTAACGTTTCGGCAACTTCTCTGTTGCCTTCTTCAGAACTACCTAGAGTGAAAAAACTTTAGAAATGTTAAAATACAAAAATTATACTTACCTATTTGTGTGTTTGTTTGAGTACATATTTATGTTCGAGATTCTGAAAATTACTTTGCCTTTTAAAAAAAAACATTTTGATATCAAAATATTTACCTAGTGGAGCTCAAGGCAAATTAGGTATATAGGATTTAAAAGAATTTTCTTGGAAAGTGCATCTTTTAGGTATACACATTTTAGGAAATGATTTTCTCCTGAGGTGAGAGCAAGGCAAAAATCACTGCTGAATTTTGGTGTACCTACACACATTTTGACTTAGTTATATTTAATGAATTGGAATTCCAGAGACAATAAAGCTTTGATTGTCAAGCATTAATTTTTGTTACGTGATGCATAGGTAAATAATTTATATCAGCCTTAATATGCCTATATGTACCTAATTTACTCCAGCTTAATTTAACCATATCTACTTACATTAATTGCCTGCAAAATAGTATAGCCACACTTATCAAAACCAATGGTGGTGGTGAGATTCCAGCCATCTTGTCTCTAATCTTGAAAATCAGTAAAATCTCAACTCATGCATGAGAACTCACCTTTTAAGCGATTTCAAATTTTTCTCCCTAAAAAACCGGTAAACAAACAAAACGAAACTAACAACGAACGTCGTGTCATGGCCGACAATAACATCTCAAGTCTCAACTAGTCTCAAGCAGCCGACAGTGCCGACGCCCGACATCCGCGAGAAAGATCAACACCGGGAATCGGGGCAATACATCCTACCCCTCTAAGCCTCGTTATAGGAATCAGGGCCGTCCGCCGTTTACGCCAACGCCACCTAGCGCTCCTAGTATGTGACATGTAAACCTATTAAAATCAACGTTATAAATTCAACCAATATCTAAACATATTCAACAAACGTTTTAACAACGTTGATTTAACGTCGAAAAACATGGTTGTTCATTTTCGAAAAAATCAACCAAAAATCAACAGCTTAAAATGAAAGAGACAACTATAAATCAAACAAACAAATGATGATAGTTTTAAGAGACATTTCGCCACGGTTCAATTACTGTCACCTATTTTCAACGTTTAATCAACAAGATAAATTCAACCAATATCAAAACCTGAAAGCAATACGTTAAAATCAACGTGACAACTATAAATCAACGGACCAAACGATGATTCTACGTTGAAACAACGTTCGATTGTTTACTGGGTTTGCACTTTGTGTTTTATATTGTTTAATATTATATTTATAAATGCTTACACACGCCTTCCTCCTCCTTAGCCTTGAAAAGACGTGAATAAACGTCGAAGCGTCTGCGTAAAGTAGACGTTTTTTATTGAGTGTCCTCACCCAGCTATACCATTCGCCATCATTATCCAAAAGGACATCAATCTCCTCATTTTGGTTTGATATGCTGTTTTATAAATTATCGGTGATCTCCTCTGTTTTACTACTAGAATTGTAATTAACTTTAATTTTAAACTACTATATAAGTTAATCAATTTGATAATAAGTAAAGTTAATTCAACAGATAACTAAAATTAGAATTTCAAATTTGGTTTCGCAATTCTTTTTCCATTGGAAGTTGCGCTGGGTTATGCCGCAATTTTGGCATTTCCGCATGCCCGTTGCGCTCATACGAATTCGTCCTCAGGTCTCAGTATCATTTTCAGGAGTCACTATAATAATCTGTTCTGAATTTGGTGAAATACAGACATCTTCAGCATTCCCCAAATGTGATGAGATCTTGATTATCTGTTCCTTAATATTTAAATTTTTTTCTCAAACAAAGACAAGTACAATTTGTCTATTTATAGTCAATTATTTATAACTATCACTTTACTATAGCTTTCTGATATCGCATCGTTAATTTAGCTTACTTCGACTCGATTAAGAAAAGACAGCGGTCCCTGCTGTCTTTCGTACTAAAGCTTATAAACTAGAAAATTCCTTAACATTCGTGGAATAATTAAAGAATACCGCTAAATGCCGCGACAAGTCCATAGAGACGCCCAGGAATGCCCGACGATCGTCTGCCGCCTTCACCAATGCTTAACAGTATTAAGCAGAAAATCTTTCTAGAACGGTGAGGTTATCGACATCAAGTAAGAATAGCTTTTTTCCTTAAAAATAATTAGATTAGATAGTTTAACAAATGTGATATTCGAAGCTGTGATAGGGCATTCCTTTAACAAGTTCTGAAGAAAATATCTTAATAGCAGAGCGCACCTAGCGCCATCTAGCCGATACCTTAGAACTAAGTTTAAATTCGAGTTTTCTATTGCCAAAAACGCCAAATAGCAGTAGCAGGGCATGTTCTCTCTGAAGGTCACGACATCTTTTCAACGAGGTGAATATCTTAGATCAATCGCAGCGTTTCTATCCGAGACTAACGAGAGACGCCATTGAGATCTTTAAACACGAAAACAATTTCAACAAGAAGGAGGAAATTACGTTTCTACATGCAGACTGGAAGCGAGTTCTAAGACATACTTCAAGTGCGCCGAAACGCCGCCCCACCACTACCCCCACCCCAGTCCCTCTACTGCAACGCTACGGCGGGGGAATAAATACCACGGAGCTCACCACAGTCGAATCAGCCAACGTCGGGAAGCACGGGAGATCACTTCGCCCATTGCCACATCTTCTTTGATAATGTCTGCCGCAGCTATAGACGAAACGTCAGGAAGAAATTCCATTGCACCAAGGCGTCAATGCCCGGAAAAGACTTTAAATTTTACTAAGATTATTTCTCGAATTAAGTACAATCCCAGTAAACAGTCGAACGTTGTTTCAACGTAGAATCATCGTTTGGTCCGTTGATTTATTGTTGTCACGTTGATTTTAACGTGTTGATTTCAGGTTGATATTAGCGATAGTGGACAATCATGATTTTCGACGTTAAATCAACATTGTTAAAACTTGTTTTGGATGTGTTTTGATATTGGTTGAATTTATCCTGTTGATTAAACGAAAAATTGAAAATAGGTGACAGTAATTAATCCGTCACAAATGCGTGATTGCGAAATGTCTTTTAAAACGTATCATCATTTGTTCGGTTGAATTATAGTTGTCTCTTTGATTTTAAGCTTTTGATTTTTGGTTGATTTTATCGACATGAACAACCATGTTTTTTCGACGTTAAATCAACGTTGTTAAAACGTGTGTTGAATATGTTTAGATATTGGTTGAATTTATATTGTTGATTAAACGTTGAAAATAGGTTTACATGTCATCTACTCTGAGCGCTAGGTGGCGTTGGCGCAAACGGCGGACGACCCATATTCCTAGAACGAGGCTTGAGGGGTAGGACGTATTGCCCCGATCCTAGGTGTTTATCTTTCTCACCATGACACGATGTTCGTTGTTCGTTTCGTTTTGTTTGTTTACCGGTTTTTGAAACGTTAACTAGATGGATTCGTTCGAGCCCTTTCCAGGGTAAATTGTTATTAAGAGTAATTTTACTGTGAATTGTTCGAAATTCCTTTTCCAACAATGAACAAATCGTCCAAAAAAGTGTATGAGGTAGGCATTACCAAAAAGTAAGTACGTACTAAAAAATGTAATTCTTATTTAAAAGTATTCCTAGTTTACAGTCACCCCCAGTCAACCCCTAAGTGCTGTGCTTCCTTTTGTTTTAAGTTTTAACATATATACTTATCATCAAAAACGAATTTATAGAATATAACTATTTTACTAATGATTATAATTAGCACCAGTATTATATTTCCAATAAAACATGTTTAAAATATGTAATGATTTTTTTATGATAAAATGCAAAGTTTGATATATTAAATACGTAGAGACGTTAAGAGGTGGACGTCGAAAGACGTCTAAACGCAGACGCCCCACCAACGTCAACAAATGGACGTCTTGTGGATGTCACATGTAGCCGTCATTTAGACGCCCATACGACGTAGTGTGCTACCTGGGGTCAAACACGGTTTTGTATGTGCCTTTTAATTAAACATTAACTCTCTGTATATTTTTAACATAGCATTTTTGGTTTACAGCTTTTGTCTTAAACTAAAATTAAAACTGATTAAACGGATTCACTAATTTTTATTGAATAGTATTTTATGTAATAAGTTTTAACTGGGTTCAGAGTTCATACCCTGGTAAAACTCATTTGACATAAACTATATTCATGTAAATGGAAAAAAAATAGATTGAAAATGTTTTAAACAAGGTTGATGAAAGCGTTGATTTAACATTTTAACTAAGGTTGATAGGTACGTTGAATAAACGTTTTAAGCAAGGTTGATGAAACGTTTTAACAAAGGTTGATAAAAACGTTGATTCAATGGACATACTTACGTTGAAAAAACGTTTGGTTACAGGTTTTTTTTAACGTTGAATTGATATATAGTAAACGTTCAACTGTTTACTATATATCTATTTATTTCTTAATGTTAACTTTAAGAAATAAATAGATATTATTAAAATATTTCGGGCGTAACGTTAAATAAGTCAACCAGACAACGACATTTAATAGCGCTTTATTCTTGGTTTCATAACAACGTTACTTACCGCTATAATATTTTAGAAAATTATCGAATTACCGTTTACTAGTATTTATTACGGATGGACCATGCTGTATATCAAAAAATGATAGATACTAATTGGCGTTATTAGTGAATCATGACCTTAATAGTATAACACACCCTTGACGTCTTGGATAGACTTGGATAACTCCCGATTGCCAGGTCATATAAAATTTCGTAATCAATATCAGAAGCTCTTTAAGTCTTCCCCGTTGACAAAGTTTGCAACAAAATCCCACTGGAAACCGCTTTTCGTCGGTCAAAAAAACATGGGAACTGCCGTCGAATATAACAGGGATTTAATGAGACCGTTGTGGTTTTTGCTATAGTTTATGGTTGATTTATGCGAATTTTAATTAATTATTCTTCGGCGGGTGCATTTCCATAAAACCCCTCAACCAAATCGCGAAGGTTTGCATCACAGCTACTTCTTATAATTATTATTTAGACCCGGTTATTGTGAAGGCCAGTAAGCCATTTTCCACGCTTTTTGTCCGTGACACTGACGAGATCGCCCTTAATGTTTCTTTTGCTAGTAAAAGTACATATACTCTGTTCAGCGAGGGTTAAATATTACGTCATAAATTGTGACGTCATACAAAAAAACACGTCTGTCTTTGATAAAATGTCAGTTAAACAAAATGTCAAGTTGACACGGGGCAGGTAACAGTTTAGCCTTTTGTGCAAACATTCCAAAGTTTTCCCATTTCGGGTATTAATTCAGAAGGAATATCCGCAGCAGCTTTACCATAGACACCTGCTATGATTCACCCGGCCATGGATGTAGATCATAAGATACGGACAAAATTGGCCCAAGATATTCGAGTGTTTTTGTGTGCTTACTATACCTAGTAGTGCTCATAACTTGCGTTGTAAAACCAATAAGCAGAAACACTTGTCGTCGGGTCGCCATACATATTTTTTCGTTCGAATGCACCCTTTTCTGCGGAATAGTTCAATACGTGTCCGCATGAATTCATTCATTTGATAAAAAAAACTGTTAGGCGTTTATTGTATATTCAATTCTTGAAATTTTTCTTATAATTTAATTAATGCAACATGTGATAGTAAAACATGCAACATAAATAACTTAAATTGAGTACATAATCTAAGTGTGGGCAATTTTTTTAAGACACGTAGTTTTGCTTTTATCTGTGTCGCAGCACCGTTCTTCCACATTTTTTTTTAGTTGATTCAGCTACTTGCTAATTTTGATTAATGTTTTATTCATTTCCACAGAAGCGGATCTAGCCTTTAGGTGACACCAGGGGAAGATATTTTTGTGGACCAGTAGGTGGTTGTTCAGGAACAGGGGCTTCTTTTTTTTTTGAACAATTCATAGTTCCTTCGGGACGTATGTTGATGGAATTTCTTTCGCCGCTTCATCGATTGTAACTCCTTGTTTCTCAACTATCTTGGAAATTTTCTCCGGTTTTTCTTCACACAATGACTTTTTCTACGTGATCCCTTAAAAGCGATTCTTTCGTTTCTATATTTAGTTCTACAAGAGCTGGACTCAGATTTCTAAATTTTGACGACATTGATGACATTTTGACATTAAGCGTCAAACTGACTTTAGCTGGTGGTTTTATTATTAATAAGAACTAATAATACGCCTGTTTTTTGCGATCTTTTTCTAATGAAATGAGATGATGAATATTACGTCATATTGAACCCTGGCTGAACAGAGTATATACTCTGTTCAGCGAGGGTTCAATATTACGTCATAAATTGTGACGTCATACAAAAAAACACGTCTGTCTGTGATAAAATGTCAGTTGAACAGAATGTCAAGTTATGTTTGTAGACACGGGCAGGGTATCAATTTAGCCTTTTGTGCAAATATTCCAAAGTTTTCTCATTTCGGGTATTAATTCAGAAGAAATATCCGCAGCAGCTTTACCATAGAGACCTGCTATGATTCACCCGGCCATGGATGTAGATCATAAGATATGGACAAAATCGGCCCAAGATATTCTGAGTCTTTTTGTGTGCTTACTATATCTAGTAGTGCTCACAACTTGCGTTGTAAAACCAATAAGCAGAAACACTTCTCGGCGGATCGCCACACATATTTCTCCTTTTTTCGTTCGAATGCACCCTTTTCTGCAGAATTGTTCAATACGTGTCCGCATGAATTCATTGTTTTGATAAAGAAAAACTGTTAGGCATTTATTGTATATTCAACTCTTGAAAATTTTCTTAGAATTTAATTAATGCAATATGTGATAATAAGACATGCAACATAAATAATTTAAATTGAGTACATAGTCTAACTAAGCGTGGGCAATTTTTTTAAGACACCTAACCGCGGTTTTGCTGTTATCTGTGTCGCATGCATGCATCGTTCTTCCACATTTTTTCTTTAGTTGATTCCGTCAAACACCTCGCTAATTTTGATTAAAGTTTTATTCATTTCCACAGAAGCGGATCTAGCCTTTAGGTGACACCAGGGGAAGATATTTTTGTGGACCAGTAGGTGGTTGTTCAGGAACAGGGGCTTCTTTTCAACAATTAATAGTTCCTTCCGGACGTATGTTGATGGAATTTCTTTCGCCGCTTCGTCAATTGTAACTCCTTGTTTGTCCTCTATTTTGGATATTTTCTCCGGGTTTTCTTCACACAGTGGCTTCTTCTACATGATCCCTTAAAAGCGGTTCTTTCGTTTCTATATTTAGTTCTACAAAAGCTGGACGCGGATTTCTAAGTTTTGACGACAGTTTGACATTAAGCGTCAAACTGATTTTACCTGGTGGTTTTATTATTAATAAGAACTAATAATACGCCTGTTTTTTTCTGATCTTTTTCTAATGAAATGAGATGAGCAATGTGACGTCATATTGAACCCTCGCTGAACAGAGTATAGCTGCTTATTTGCAATAAAAAAGCTGGAAGGGTCCGTTTTGTTCGTGCGTCTTAACTATGTGATGCAAAGATTTCTTAGAGCATCTTTATTAAAAATATAGGTTTAAACCAAGAGTCAATTGAAACGATACAGCCCAAATTTTGAAAGAACTTTAAAACTCTCTATCTCTAAAGCCACTCAAACGATTTTCATTGGCGATGTCATTTTGGCAAGATCCATGTATATACTGCTTTAATTGGTTATGTACTCGGTTATATGTTTTGCAGGTTTCCTAATACAGGGTTCAACAAAACTTAATGCATTTTTGTAAAAATTTTTGAGCAGATAACTTTCCGGAAAAAAAATTCAGAACATTTTTTGCTAAAGGATTATGTGGAGACGCGTCATACCTCTGGACATATTTGAGGTTTTTTGGATATTTTGCCTAGTTCCATAGATATTTACTTGTTTCTATAAAAGAGGTACCATTTAACACTGGGGCTCCAATTTGCCCCTTACTAGAATATAAAGGCTATATATAGGGCAAGCTAGACGTACAGGCGTAATGGCTATAAAGTTTGACACATCTACAGTAGCGAACAGAAAGTAAAATTTTTTCAAATATCCAAGTGATAATTGAATGTCCACAATTAAGTGATGTGGAACAAAATGTATAGATGAATTTGGAATTTGCGCTTCCTGTTTGCGCGTCCTTTCTGTCCTTTATATCTTCATTAGTTTAAACAAAAATGTTTTTTTATTAAAGATGAATAACATGAGGGCCTTGAAAACACTAAAAGATACTAAGTTAAATAAATATGAAAAGCATAGAACAATCTAAAATTGTTTTTAAGAACTTAAAAACTTTCAACTGCGTTCGAGAATCTTTGAATAATTCCAAATCCTTGAAAACAATTCTTCTAGGCTGACAGTCAAAGCAATGTCCACTACTCTTTAAGAGGTATACCGGGTGACACAAGATGTATGTAACCGCCCAGGGTTTCCACAATTTCTATTTTAAAAATTTGAAGTTTGGAGGTGATAAATAAATCGTAAATGTGCCTCAGATCCCCCGACTTGCCATGATTTTTGGTTTAAACGAAAGTACCGCCATATTTTATTTTTTAAATGGAACACCCTGTATATTTGTTCATTTTCGGATTCCCCTTCGAATTCTAAGTTATTAACGTGTAACAATAATGTATGCTTATCTCTTACTGTTATCGAGAAAATCGCGCCCGAACTTTCCATATCATCAATAATAAATGTGGATTTTTATGCAAACAAATCAACATCGATCAGCCCTGATTGCATAGACTACCATTTTTAGGCTTTTTATCAATAGACTTTAAAAAAAGTATTTCCAACTTGTCATGGAGAAGATGGAGAATTGATATTTTGAAGAAATTTTTCTCCATAACTTCTAATGGAAGCTCCTATTTTATTCCGAACATTTGGATTCCTTATTTTATATCAAACATTATTTCAAATTTAAAATGTTTGAGTAAAACCAACCAAAACTAAACAAAAACCAAACAAAAAATCAATTCTCTATTTTTGCTTGTTGCAAGTTGCATGACAAGATCAATGTTCATTTGTTTCAATAAAAATCCACTTTTATTATTGATGATATGGAAAGTTCGGGCGCGATTTTCTTGAAAACGGTAAGAGATAAGCATACATTATGTTACACGTTAATAACTTAGAATTCGAAGCGGAATCCGAAAAGGAACAAATATACAGGGTGTTCCATTTAAAAATATTACGATTTATTTATCACCTCCAAATTTCAAATTTTTAAAATAGAAATTGTGGAAACGCTGGGCTGTTACATACGTCTTGTGTTACCCGGTATACCTCCGGTAATTATTCAAAAATTCTCGAACGCAGTTGAAAGTTTTTAAGTTCCTAAAAACAATTTTAGATTGTTCTAAGATTTTTTCGCATATCTTAATTAAACTCTAGTTCTATATTCTTTGTAAAAAGCTTAATATTTTTTGGCTTTATAGCATTGATTTTTTATTACTTTATTAATTTTTTTTTGCTTTATAAAATGAGCTTTGAAATAAACAGTGTAATTCAATGCCGGTAGGGGTATTAGCCCTCGGAGTAGTTGTTTATGTTTGTTTCCTTCTTAACGCTGCAATATTTTTGGAAATATTGAAAGCAGATAAGTTTTCAATTTCCAATTAGTAAATATTGCCTTTTTGCATATTTTAAACTAGAGTTTCCTGCGAAAAAGCAAAAAATTTCGTCCACTAGAATTCAGAATGTAAAACTTAAAAAAAATAAGATTAATGTCAGTTTCGTGGGTCACCCTGTACATCTAAACAATTAGACATAGCTCTGGTTCTCAGATGACTACGTCCAATTCCAAATTGTTGTAATGCTCATTGAATAGGAGATTTGTTATTTTTATGGTCTTGAAATGTTACACTTTTAGAAAAAAACCATTTTTGTTTAAACTAATGAAGATATAAAGAAGGACAGAAAAAGGTCCCGAGGTATCATTAATAGCTGCAATAAACAGGAAGCGGAATTCCAAATTCATCCATACATTTTGTTCCACAACACTTTATTGTGGACATTCAAATATCACTTGGATATTTGAAAAAAGGTCACTTTCTGTTCGCGACTGTAAACCTGTCACACTTTATAGCCATTACGCTTGTACGTCTAGCTTGCCCTATGTATAGTGTTTATATTCCATATGAAATTTTTATTAATATTTATATTATGGGGCAAATTGGAGGCCCAGTGTTAAATGATACCTTTTTTATAGAAAAAACTAAATATCTATGGAACTAGGTAAAATATCCAAAAAACCTCAAATATGTCCCGAGGTATGACGCATCTCGACATACTCCTGAGCAAAAAATTTTCTGAAATTTTTTTTCCGCAAAGTTATCTGCTCACAAAGTTTATACAAAAATGCATCAAGTTTTATTGAACCCTGTATTAGGAAACCTGCAAAACATAGTACATAACCAATTAAAGCAGTCTATACATGAATCTTTCCAAAATGGCATCGCCAATGAAAATGGGTTGAGTGGCTTCAGAGATAGACAGTGTTAAAGTTCATTTAAAATTTGGGGTGTATCGTTTCAATTGATTCTTAGTTTATAAAAAAATGTGGTAAAATCAACTTTTTTATATTTTTTAGTGAAAAAAAAATAATTAAAAAACATGAAGTGGGTACTCATTTTCAGATAACTTTTTCCAATTAAGACGGTGCTGTTGTCAGATTGAAAATATCTCTAACCTAGGCAAAAAAAAACAAAAATGTCTTACTTTTTAAAATAAATCTACGAAGTGGTTACAAATTTTCACCTAATCTTTTGCAATTACGGCAGCGCGCTTTAGAGTTATGTTTCATATATCTTTAACCCACTGTGAGGAAAACCTAAGATTTAAAAATTGACTTATGAAATGGGTACGCATTTTCAACTAATTTTTTTTAATTTTCTATTAAGGCGATGCTGTTGTCAGATTCAACATATCTCTAATCCAGTCCAAGAGAAAGAAACATTGCTTACGTTTTAGAATAGTACCTACACATTTTCAACCATTTTTTTTCAATTAAGACCGTGCTGTTGTCATATTCAACATATATCTAATTCAGACTGAGAAAGACAAAAATTTCTTACTTTTTAAAATAGACTTCTAAAGTGGGTACTGTAGTGGTTCGAAATGTACCTCTAATGCGGTCCTGTGCTTATCGTGAGTGTTTCGCGGGTAGGACGGTCCTGAAAAAGGGTTTATGAAAACAGCGAGAAGGGGTCGTGAGGGAGGCCGACCACGTTCAACCGGGAAACGACAGGAGTTTTTGGTTTTGTTGTGATTTTTTCGGAAGACGTTTTTTCTCGGTAATAAGTAATAAGTTTTGCTAATAAGCAGTTATATGTTTGTTTGTTCTATGAGACCGTTAAGTAAAGAATAAACGTTAACTTTGTTGTAACTTGCCTTATACTTCGAACACAAGAACCCGAAATTTATCCCCTGAGCTATTTCAGTAGGTACCCATTTTTAGAATTTTTTTTGCAATTTCGACAGTGCAGTTCAGTCAGGTTTGACGTATCTATATCCCACTGTGAGGTAAACCTAGGTTTCTTATTTTTAAACTTAGACCCATGAAGTGGGTACTTATTTTCACCTAACTTTTTCCGATTAAGACGGCTGTTGTCGGATTTAATATATCTCGAACGCAGTCCTAAAAAAACACGTACGAAAGTTTTCACGAAGGGTTCAGAGTCAGGTTTGATGCATCTCTATCCCAATGTGAGAAAATCGTAAGTCTCGTATTTTTAAAGATGACTCACGAAGCGGGTATCTATTTTCAATTATTTCCAATTGACACGCTGCTCTTGTAGATTTAACTTATCTCTAAACCATTCAGAGAAAAACAAAAAATTCTTAATTTTTAAAATAGACCTACGTAGGGGGTACCCATTATCGGCAATTTTTTTCCAACTGGGGTAGTATTGTGTTGTATAAAAAGATAAAATTAAACACTTTTAGAAAATAAAGCTAAATAATTCATCTACAATACGCAGACGACACAGCCCTCATTGTACACGACAAGACCACTAAAAAGGCAGTTGAAAGACTGCAGACACTAACGAACGACACAATGGCCTGGTTCTACAAATGGAGACTAACACCAAATGCCACAAAAAACCAACTCCTTCTTTCAAACCACCAAATTAAGGCAGGCTCCCCAACAATAACAGCAGACGGTCACACAACCGAACCAAAAAACGACATAAAATACTTGGGAGTAACAATCGACAAAAAATTAAAATTTACTAAACACGTACGAAATACTAGAGTGGAAATTATTAAAAGGACAAAACACTTTCGATCCCTGACATACAAAAACAAAGGAATTAGCACAAAAACGGCTATAAAAATATACAAATCCATTTGCAGACCACTGTTAGACTATGGACTCGTGCTAAGAGCAAATGCGTCAGAGAAAACTAAACAATACACACAAACAACAGAACAAATCGCATTAAGAATGATAACCAAGATAAGACACCCCGAAAACCCGCTGCACAATCCTTCCAACCAACTACTCTACGAACGCACACACATGACAAAAATAAGTGAAAGACTGATACAACTTCAGACTAAATGGAAAAACAACCCACACAATATGACTCTACTGAACCCACTTTGCTTAACAAGACAAAATAGACAGTCCCGCTTCGTTTTCCCTACAACCACCCTAATGGAACATTTCCAAACGTAGAGAGGCCAAGCTCAGAAATGAGTCGCTTTTCTTCCTTTCCCTAAGTTTGTAATATTTGTATATAGAATTCATTTGTGTAATATTATAACATGGGCAGAAAGACCAAATGGTCGACAGCCTATTTCCCTGGAAATAAAGATGTTATATATATATAATTTATCAGATATTTAGAGGTATTAATTCTGACGAAAAGTTTATTTTTCTTATGAGCGCTATGGTAGAACCAAATAATTTGAAGTTCTATAAAAATTACGTAAGTCCTGAAAAAGAAGCCAAAAACAGCTGACGATCGACATGCCCATTTACTCGACGGAAATGAATTGGGCATGCGCGAGATTTGAAAATTATTTAAAAGTTCTACGTTGCCAACTTGTCGACGAATCTGACGTCACGCGATAGACGTCACGTAGATAAATTAGTAAAATCTTACTAAAAGCACCGATAATTACCATTTTAGCATTTTTAAGTTTATGCTGGATACATATTTATATTATAACAGAACATATGATATTATAAAACCGATAAAATTCACAATAAATTGAATTTTTTAACACTCACAAACGGTAATAGAAACTACATCTGTCAACCTTGCATTTAACCCTACTTTTTGGGGACGCTTTCAAGTTTTCATCTTGTTGATCCTGTTCGTTCTTTGCTAAATTTAAACTTTCAGTTTAGTGTTTGTTTAGTTTAATTTACTCAAATCATTAATCGGTCTGCATAAATACCGTTTGTTCTAATTTTTTATTAATTTTAGGTTTAATCTAATTCAACTTTGCTTGGCTGGGTATTCCGGTGCGGCGTCTTTTGTGCTGTGTTTACTGCTGCAGATTCAGGATTGTTCCTATTTCTGACTGAGATTTGTTTAGTATATCTAGGTATGTAGGTTTGTTTTGCAATTAAACAGATGTTCAGGGGTTTTGCCTGTATCCAGGCCCTCCTCTAATGAGCTCCTATAGGAGTTCCATATTATTTTACCCATACCACGACCTATACCTACCAGGCCACAACTACCAGAAGTTTCTTTCAGTAAGTACTTATACTTTATTTTCTTTAACTAATCTTTGTGTGTTTAATTCCATATGGCTTTACTTATCCTATTAAATATTCCATGTCCTTTGAAAACAAAATAAAGTTGTAGTACCTATAACTAGGTATGTAATTCCATGAAAGACACTTAAATTCTCAGTGGGATCTTTACAACAACCCTAAAGCTTTTTACTTCTCTTTGTGGAAACTGAAAGTGGAATAGTTCTCTAAAACAGAATCTGTTGTGCCTTCAATGTAGCCCTTACTTAGTTATTATGTAGATACCTATCTTCTTTTAAGTTTTAATGGCATTATATAGTCCTTTGAACACATGAAATATTGCTCCCTGCAATAAAACAAAACTTGTTGTCGTCAATCGTGCCGGAATCAAAAAATAACTTCTGTAGCTATATAAATTGAAGTGAAGTGAATAATTTTTTTTACGCTTTCTTTGTTCCACAGACTAAACATCTAAAACATCTTGCAACTAGCCTTCGAATCAGTGCAATGGAAAATTTTGCTATTTACTTATTTTTGTCGACTTTCGTTCCCGCCAATAAACATGTCCCATTTGGCATAACCTAAAAATTTGTAGACGTCAGATGAGTGAGGTTTTACTCATCTTTCAACTAGCACATGGTGCGCAGTAACCATGCGCAGTAAAATCTCGTCGACCAACTGCGAGATTTTCATAGCCAACTGAGGAGCTTCATTTTCGATTTACTGTGAGGGATTGACGTTCGCCGTATATTTAAATAATAGGTATATGGGTAGAACCTGATAATGTCGATATCAAATTAAGGCCCATTTAAACCTCTATTAAATAGGCGCGATAATTTCTTCCCACGGCGTATTCCGCGGGTGCGTGAGATTGGTAAATCACCTTGTGTAACGTAGACCCATCGTTCATGGCTGCTGGTACCTCGCGGATCGCTGCAGCGACATACTGCCCAGGAATGCTTATTATATTCGGTTTTTCTGTGACAAGGTACTTTATTATTCGTATTCACGTATATAACTCGGAAAAAGGTAGACCAACCGAACGGAGCGGGGTTTTCATTCGGAAACTTTATGGGTGAGTAGTAGCAACCAGGATTGCGGGGGGCATTAAGTTAGATTTCCTGCCTAACGAGTGTCTACAGGCGTGAGAAAAAAAGTACCGACAAATGGTTAACCACAAACATTTTTTTTTTTATTTTCCAGCAGCTGTTCGGCTGGTTATAACTGGCTTGGTTATAACCTCTTTCTTCGCGAGTACTACGGCCTTTTAATATAAATTTCTCTAATAGGTTTTATCGTGGATCTTTCCTAACTATGGCAATTATCTAAAACGTAATATTTAATAAATGATGGCACCTAGAGCTGAGCCACAAAAGGATCAGTTTCAGGAAGTAATTAGAGGCCCGATTAAATACTTATTTTCTTAATGGACGTGGATTTTCTGCTTGAGAAATGGACTCGACACATTTTGTGGGAGGAATTCACGCGCTCGTCTATTTCACAAAAGTTGCGTTGGAATAAATGGATGTAGCCAGTGACGGAGCAGCGAGAATTTTCAAGCATAATGATTCTATAAAAATACCGCATTTCTAGATCAACAACTGGAATAATAATAAATATAAATAAAAGATGATAAATGCATAACCTAGTCGCTTCTTATAAGAAAAAAGAGTGGGTACTTGGTTCAAACTGAAATCCAAGAAAATGTCGAGTGGCTTAAGATCTTAAAAATTTTCAAATTTTGTAGAGGTTTTGTCACTCTAATTAGATTTTGTTGTCTTCGGAGTTCAATTCAATTCGCGATTAGGAGAAAAAACACAAACATTTTCAGAATCCTTGAAAACCCTATTAACTTGGAAAATAAATATTTTTGTAGAAAGGCGTACTAATAAGTATTTTTTCGTCGACTGACTATAGTAACAGGTTTGTTTAAGGTACGATTTATTTCCCAAAATCTTTCATTAATTACTCCCATTAATGAACGGTTCTGTTACTTTAAAAAGCGTTTATGTCAATGTCAATTCTATTTCTCTGTATGCAAAATCAACAAAACACTGAGTTCGTTGCTGAGTAAATATCAAGGCCGTGTATATTGTCGTCTTACTTGACATTTACTCGACAGGGAGAGATAGACAAACTCATTTTTTATCTTTTTACGGATTAATAGGCATTGGATTGGAAAAACCTGATATCTGTCATTTTGGATTGATTCTATCAATGTCATCGGATTTGACTATAAGTGGGGTGCGTCCACGAGGCAATGTCACCGAACATTTCTTTCAACTTGAATTTATGATATAATATTGTAATCCAAAATAAATTTTCTTTAAGAACAATGACCAAGTTGCAGCCGATGGAAAAGTATTCTAACCAACTCGTATATTAATGGGCGATTAATAATCTCAACTCTACACTGAGAGAAAAAATGAGCTGCCAGAACTAAAATATGAGTTGCTCTAACTAAAATCGGTAGTAAAATAGGGGACAATCGGACCTTTTAGTGGTAGCAACATTTTGAAATTTGCTGTAATAACTATCTATTATTTAGTAACCACAACTAGTTGGTTTAGTTAATGCTTTTAACTTCGATCTATGGTAATCGCAACTATACTATATTAGTACCAGATACTAAGTTTACTGATTACTGCATACCACAAGGTTGGTTGATTTAACTAAACATTTGTTGCCCCGACCATCAAATATTAATGAGCTTACTATGTTTTATAGTTGAATTAACTCGAATTTTTGTTGCCATTACTAAAAGGCATGATTGTGCTCACGATCCCTTATGTTTGGATTAACTAGCTAATTATAGCTGCATATACCCACTTATTAGTTGAAACAACTAACATTAGTTTGTTATGGCAACTAAGCGGTATAGTTCTGATAACTAATATTGGTTGGTTATAGTAACAAAGCGTCACAGTTGTAAAACGCTGTTAGAGTCCATTTCAAATAGTTATTTATCTATTATTATTAGTGGACGGAGAAATAATTGACATATTGCACATAATTATCAGATGTTCAATAGAAAACTTTCAGTATGGCTATGAACTTTGGGAACAATGATAACATTTAACTTTCAGAAACAAAGCATTTGATAGGTCCTATATACTTTCAATATGGCTGCTGCATGCATGCTCATTTCGATGCAATAAGAAAATAATGCACTGATAGTGCTCTATTTATAAAACGACCTATATTAAGCATTGCTAAAAGCACGCTAAAACTCCACCATAAAAATAAACTGCTTAGAGTATAAAGATTTACCTAGGTATATTAATCTATGGGAAAGCGGATATGGACTTAGGACATTAAATAAAACATAAAATGTCTTGAATAAAAATGATGTATTAAAAGTTATATATGCTATACCTATATATATCAAAAAACAAAATAGTTAAGATCACAAATCACCAGGCATGAAATACTCTGTATCAGTAATTACATCTCTTTAAAACACTTGATGGTCATATGCAAAAGAGACTTGATTTATCATACAACTTACACACACTGTTTCTTCATTTTTAGCTTCAGATTTCTGATCTGCCACATAACTTTTGAAAAACGATTTAAATCTGAGACGTGGTCCTGCCTTAGGAAAGATGTGATTTATTGCTTCCTCATCAAGCAAATTAAAGCTTTGGTCATCAATGCGTTCAGCTAGAAAAAAATATATCATCAACACTTATTAGCTACATTAATTCAGAATAAAAAAAAAATCATCTTTTTAGCCACAAAGGAAGGGTCTATACAAAGGTTACTTCTGTGACCAACCAATGCTTGAACTATCTTTCGTTTTATCCTTATCATTTCATAAACCAGAAAAAAACTTCATATACTACAGTTGATACAAAATTTGTTTATGAGTTTTTGCAAGAACAAACTATTTGTAGAGTTGTACATTGCACATTATTTAAAAATTGAAAGAAATTATCTCGAAAATTAATGAAAGATATGCAAAGAATAGAAATCACAATCACAAGATAAAGAAATCCCATCCCACAAAATCTCTTAAAATCCCCAAGATATAAAAAAGAAACCTAAAATGTTGCAACAAATCTCAAAAAATTACTAGTTACGAACCAGGGTATGTTATAAGTTTACTTTTGTCAAATGAACGATGTTCCTACTCCTAAAGTAAATTTTTTTGAGGAAATGCAGTCCTAAAATATGATCTTTCAACATTCAATCAAAAAGCTGCAAAACCTAAACTAAAATGCCTTTCACTCACTTGCTCTTTCCTGTTCAATGGTGATCGGGAAAGTGCTACCATTTTGCTACAAGTTTAACGTAAAGTTTTACAGTTTTTTAAAAATTGAAAAAAAATTTTGAGGCAGCATTTTCTCAAAACTAGTTGATTTGGAAGTATGGTCCAAAATTGGGTAATTCTATTTGAAAAATAAAGATAGTGTCAACTAGTAACTAGAAGTACTAAGTAACGGTGAATTTCAAAACTCACTGGTGTCTCTACTGGTTAAACCAGCTATCTAGCAAATCAATTGGTGCAACTTCAAATGGTGGATGCACTGGCTAGTTTTGAAATTCACTCAATTTTGTAGACATTTTATTTAAATTAGGTATAATGACTTTGTGCTATAGGTATGCTAGATGTGATTTGTGATGGGACACCTGCTGATCAAATAGTTTTTTTTATTTTCCCGTTAGACTTGATATTGTAATATTTTCTTGAGTATTTGATGGTGTTTCTTCTTAATAATAAAAAAAAAACAAAAAATAAAGAATGGTGGATGGTGAATTTACACAAAAATTGAAGGGGGTATCTAGTTTTGATTTGCTTTGAAGCAAGAAAGACCTCTGAAGGAAGTTTTAAGTGGAACACAAGCAAATATACTGTTGCGAACTCAGAGTTCAATAATTCTAGTGTAACGATTTATCACGAAATAGTTATTTATGTATTAAGAGCGAAAAGTACACCTTTTTTGCTCGGAGAGTGAAGTGATTGCCGCTCGACGCGAAGCGGAGAGCGGCAATCACTCGAGAGCAAAAAAGTTACTTTTTGCTCGTAATGCATACAACGTTTTTTCTGCAAACGATCAATTTCAAATAATATGAATCACAACTGAGCGTAAGTGAAGTCACAATCTGAAAATTTAAATCAAAGTGACAAAGACGTTTTTAATAATTGATTGAGTGGTGGTAGTTAGAAAAGAAGAAGTGGTGGTAGTTAGAAAAGTTAGAAAAGTAAACTCACATTCTGATCCTCAAAAAAGGTTAGGTTTTCGTTTGTCTAATGAAAGCGTAAAATGCGTCATTATTTGACGTTTGTAGAAAAACACTATTTAATTGTCCCACAATTACACACACGTACAATTCGACTAAATAACTCACTACTTAACACTTTATAGCCTTCTATTATCGTTTCGTACCTTAGCTTACTTATAGCTCGATTAAAATAAGACTACTCTTTAACCGCGCGCGCTATTCCTCTTTTATACACAATCCTAAAATAACAGAAAAACCTAGAACGTTCTTGATAAGAATTCTTGAATAATCACATAAAAAAAGGTTGTAAACAACTGCGTTCTAGATAAACAGAGCAATAAATCACTCGTGTCACCCATGACGTAGTGCGGATTGGTCGCGGAGGTCCACCAACCACATGCGTTGATAAATATTAATCGATCCAGATGAACAACTTCATCTTTGACCTGGGAGTCCGCTGGATCCTATACACCACGTCATTAATCTTCTTTATAATTGTATAACGTCCTTCCCAATTTTGGCTAAGTTTGGGCGACTTCCCCACCTTGCGCCGCAGATTGTACAGCCACACGAAATCACCATCCTGGAAGCCGCGGGAGTTAGCTAGTAAGTCATATCTCGCTTTGGCTCGATCACTGGAGATCCGCAGTTTATTCCTGACTTGTTCATGAACATTGTTAAGCCTCTCCTTGAGCTCCTCCACAAAATTCTCAGAGTTGAGCGACTCTTTTTCTGGTGTTCCATACATCAAATCCGCAGAAAGCCTAATTTCCCTTCCGAACATTACTGTCGCCGGAGTATAACCAGTGGCTTCATGCGTAGAGCCTCTATATGCCATCAACATGAGAGGTAGATGTTGGTCCCAATCACGCTGATGATCTGCCACCATTTTAGACAGGTAATGTTCCATGGTCCGATTGAATCTCTCTACCATCCCATCGGACTGTGGATGCAAAGGAGTTGTCCTGGTCTTGCGAATTCCGAGAAGTTCCATGACCTTCTGGAAAACAGCCGATTCAAAATTTCGGCCCTGATCAAAATGAAGTTCGAGAGGGACTCCAAATCTGCAGAACATTTCATTTACTAGCACCGTTGCCACAGTCGTTGCTTCCTGATTAGGCAGGGCGTACGCTTCAGGCTATTTGTTGCCCGACTCAATCTAAGGAAATGGTCCTGCGACATCAATTGCTACCCTCTCGAATGGAGCACCTACAGTGTACTGCACAATTCGGCCCCGTGATCTTGTTCGAGGTCCTTATATGGCACAACAAACTTCGCACTTGCGGCACCAAGATTCGAGGTCTTCATGATAATTCACCCAGTAGTACCGTTCTTTATTTTTGGCCAAGGTTTTATTGACCCCAAAATGACCTCCATTGGTTCCGTCGTGCATTTCCTGTAGTACATCCGATTTTCTGCTACCAGGAACAACCAACTGACTGACTACGGTCTTGCCATCCGGACATTGTATTCTAATAGAGCGCCTTCAGGTTTGGACTTTTACCAGCAATTTCTTGCCATTCTGGTCTCTTGTCGACAATCTTCTTTACACGGCCGTCTAGACAATGCATCGGCATTCCCGTGAAACCTCCCGGGTGTCGAAATGGTCGATGTTCAATTTGGAAATCGTACTGTTGCAAGCGCTCTATCCATCTGGCTATTTGGCCTTCAGAGTTTTTCATCTGTAATAACCATTTCAAGGCTCCATGGTCAATTCTAATCAGGAACCTTTTGCCATATATATAAGTAGCGATGGTAATGTTCGACTGCTTTAACTATGGCCAACAGCTTTTTCCTAGTGACGCAATAGTTTCCTTCTGGCTTACTTAAAGTCTTACTGTAGTACTCATTGACCTTCTCTTGTCCGTTTTGCCTTTGAGAGAGTACTGCACCTAGACCACAGTTACTTGCGTCCGTGTCCAAAATAAAAAGGCTCTCCTTTATAGGGTAAGCCAAGATCGGACTAAAACAAGGGGCAACGTTAAGCCTTGCAAACGCCTGACTGCAATCGTGGTTCCACAAGAACGGTGTTTTCTTTTCTGTTAATTTGTGCAGCGGTTTTGCGATGTCGGCAATCTCCTGTAGTAAGTACATAGTCCCAAAAAGCTCCTTACTTCGTGTTTGTCTCGGGGAACTTAAATGGCAGATATTTTATTGGCTAGTTTTAATGCCTTGTTCTGAGATAGTATGCCCCAAGTAATCAACTTGCTTTTGGAATAGGCTGCATTTCTTGTAGTTTAACTTCAGGTGAGCATTCCGTAACTTGTTGAAGATTTCTCTTAAATTCTTCAAATGTCCATCGAAATCACGTCCGATGACAATTATGTCATCTAAGTATACCAGGCAAGTTTTCCAAGTCAGCCCCCTCAAGACAAGTTCCATTAGTCGCTCGAAAGTTGATGGAACATTGCACAATCCAAAAGGCATAACAGTGAACTGGTATAGCCCCGAACCAGTAGAGAATGCAGTCTTCTCTTTGTCTTCGGGAACAATCTTTACTTGCCAGTACCCACTTTTTAAATCTAGAGTGGAAAACCACTTTGATCCCGATAAAGTTGCTAAGGTGTCGTCTATACGTGGCAATGGGTGGCTGTCTTTCTTGGTCACATCATTAAGTTTCCTGTAGTCAACACAGAACCGCGTTGAACCATCTTTCTTCTTAACAAGAACCACATGCGACGACCATGGACTAGATGATTCTTCTATGACGCCCTCCTTTAACATTTCATTCGGCAAACTGTTAACTTCCTGTTGTTTAGCCAGAGGGACCCTTCGTGGATGTTGTCGTATTGGCTGGGCATCTCCTGTGTTGATCTTATGGACAACTAAATCAGTTTGACTGTCGTTGCTCTTGAAGTTGAACATATCAGATTCATCCATAGCAAATTTTATGGCAGATTGAAGTTGATCGCTTGACAGATAACCCCAATGTCGTTTGAAAGCATCAATAACTTCTGGGGAAACTTGGCTAGAAGATTTAATTTTGGATGTCTCTGCTTCGATACAATTGCATACCCATTGTACAGGCTCATAATTGGCAAGAACTGTTCCTTCTTTGAGCTTGATGGTCCTTTCTCCAATATTGGCAACTCGTACTGGCATAGTCTTCTTCCTGTCGGTCAAAGTTCGGGCTGCCATGATTTCAGTCGTCAAATCCAGGTTAGGTTCTATAAGTCCTACGGACCACCCAGGATCATTTTCAGAAGTCACTGCGATAATTTGTTATAAATTTGGAGGAATTTTCACATCTTCCACCACCAGTAAACGGATACTAGTTTCCACATTTCTATTGGTTAATGCAAACTCCTCATCTCCAAACGTGAGAAAATTCCGTTTATGATCATAGGAGAATCCATGTTTCCCGATGAGATCCTTTCCCAAAATAAACTCGTCTTTGAATGCCGAACTTCAAGTCTTTCTTCAATAATGATGGTTACGTCGGCTTCTCCCTCTATGGGGTAAGATTTTCCAGTGACTGATTTTAACATAATAGGGTTGGGCAATGGTTGTATGGTATATCCGACAAGTTTATCTGGCCTTGCAATGGTCACAACACCTCCTGTACCGATGGTAATCTGGATCTTCTGTCCCTTAATGCGTCCGGCCACTGTGAGACTTTGTCCACCCAAATTATTGACTTTAAAGATCCTGGGGGTCTTAACGGGCCCGGTCAATTGCCCCCTTGTATTCACCGGAATTAGTTTTCCTGGGATCTAGGGCGGTCTTGATCGCTGCGTGGTCTTCTAAACGACGGCGACGGACTTCTTGCCCTATTACGGCAGTTACTCTTGATGTGACCCAGTCTGCCGCAGTTAAAACATTTTATGCCCCGATTGTCTGTTGATCGAGGAGTTCTTTCTAACAGAGCTTGCATACTGACTGCCATATCCTTCATGGCTTTATGTAAACTGGCCATGGAATCAGCCATAGACGTATTCTCCTCTTCATCGCAAGTTGCCATTCTTACACGTAGAACGTTGATGAACTAGATGACACTCGTGACGCCTCGAATTCCAGGGAATTCCAGGGCCGGAACTAGTGCCTCGCTAATATTCCTGGGCTAGACGTAAGTGGTATCTCATGTCACTATCGCGAACTTCCTCAACGAACCTTTCTGCGGTAAATTGCATTTGAAAACATTCAGGGGCTGATGGGTATGCCAGGTGAATTTGTCATGAAACAGAGTTGTTTTTCCTTGTCAAAAACCTTACGTTTTTGTCCAAGAGGTGCCGATGTTCAATCCTTCGTTAGACCTTTTCCAATGAGTCAAGCAGAATTTTTTACAACGGGAGTTATTGTTGTGGTTTTAATCTGCTATTGGGATAGTGAAAATGGAGTGTTTTGAGCAGTCAGCCCAGAAAGAGAAATAAGTAAGGCTAATAAGTATTGTTTACCTAAGAAGTGTGTAACGGTTTCTCTGGAATAGTGAATTTAATTCGAAAAATTCGAGTGTAGTGTCACAGAAAAAGGCAGAGGAGAAGACGAAACACCCTTACAAACGGGTACTCGTTTATTCGGGGCTTTTAAATTTCTTTGTGCCCCAACACCTGGACAAGTCAAGCTAGTGACATCGAAGGGGCTCCACACCTGAAGAAGTCGAGCGAGTGACATCGACGTGCCTTCAGATTTTTGATAACTTGAGACCGACGAACCGAAGAGTCTCCGCAGTTGTAAACTTCGGCGAGTGAGCTCTACGTGCTCGCACATTTTCTGAGCAAGCGCCCCCACATTTGGCGAACGCACAAACAGCAGGTACCCTCACATTTGTTAGCGACGAGCCCGTACCTTTGGGAGACGCCTCGAGAAGACTGCCTGGAAGTGTCCCCTACTGCTAGGGTGACTCGGCAAATGCACAAACAGCAGGTTTTGCAGCACCCTCACATTTTTTAACAACAATCCTGCACATTTGGTGTTAACGAAGATCGACGTGCACTACTCGGCAGAAAAGAAAGCTGATTTCGAACAGCAAAAACATTTAATCGCGCCGCGACCGCGTTGGGAGTTTGCGCGAATATCTAGAGTGAGTAAGATAAATGTGTTGTCGTATAAAATGAGCAAACGCATCAGAGGTTTTTCCCCATATTTAGGGTTTTATCTTGTTAATTTTTGAGTTGCTCATTTTTGACGATAGGTAGTTTTAATTTCGTTTTAGTTAAGGCCTCTGTTTGATGGTTCTTACTATTTGGATTACTTTTGTTGACCATTTGCGGAATGAAAGGGCTAGTAAAAATTTGCAGAGTGTTATTCTTATGTAGCAAAAACATTATTTGGCTATTAGCGTTTCTTTTGCGGATTATTAATTCTGCGCCTTTAAATATATTTGGAACCATACCTGAAGAGTTGTTATTTTTTAATTGCAATTTCAGGGCGTTCGGATAGGATAGGGTTTTAGTTATTTGACCTTTATTGTTAATAAATAACATGGCGTCCAACTTATAAAAATGAGCGAAAAATCAGCGAATTATCATTAGAATTCCCCGGTCAATATAGGTTTCTTGCCAACGTTTTTAGTGCTTCTTTGGCGGGAAAAAGCAGTTCTCACGACAAATTAGTCTGTCTATGTCCGCCTCAAATTCTTGTAAGGATTCACCTGACTTTTGCTGTCTCATCCTCAGCTAGGCCTGGAACACGGTTTCTTTGTGATCATTTCCGAATCGTAGTTGTAGAGAGTGTACTAAAGCTGCATAATTACTTTGATCAGTTGCCGACAAAGATTGGAGTAATTCAGCAGCTTTTCCACGAAGTGCTACCACTAATGATGTAGCTTTCTGGGGTTCGGACCAACCATTAGCTTTTGCAGCTGCCTCAAACTGAGTTTTATAAATTTCCCATGCCGTAGTACTATCATAATCGGGAGGCTTAATATTAGCGTTGGCTGTGCTAAAACTCTCTGTAGACAGGTTGTCGTCCTCAAGTTGTTCCCGGAATTTCTTTTCTAGCTCGAGAACCCTCTGGTTGACAGGCTCGAGTCCTTCGTTAACGTCGTCAATGGATTCGTAAACTGGCCATGGATTCACCCATAGCGTATTCTCCTCTTCATCGCAAGTTGCCATTCTTACACGTGGAGATGAACTAGATGACACTCGTGACGCCTTGAATTCCAGGGCCCAAACTAGTGCCTCGCTGATGTTCTTGGGCCTTACTAGACGTAAGGGGTATCTCATGTCACTATCGCGAACTCCCTCAACGAACCTTTCGGCGGCATTTGCGTTTGAAAACATTCAGGGGCTGATGGGTATGCCAGGTGAATTTGTCATGAAACAGAGTTGTTTTCCTAGTGCGTAAACGCCATTAACGGAGTCGTTAACGGATTGCATTATTCTCTTTCTTCCAATTGTTGCTCCCTAGCTGCGAGATGGGTCACTAATTCTTGACTGAGAACTGGAGCGATTCTCTGAACCGCTCCTGTTCTTCCTTCTGTTATTGATAACGTCGCTCCTGTATTTGATCACGTTTTTCCTGCTCTTCCTTCTGTTGTAGATAATGTCTTTCCTGTATTTGATCACGTTTTTCCAGCTCTTCCTTCTGTTCTAGATAACGTCGCTCCTGTACTTGATCACGTTTTTCCTGGTCTTCGCTCTGTTGTTGCATAAGGCAGAGCAGTGTGGCTAGTTGCGCCTCCATCGCTTGATGCTGGCTTCTGGTCACTGGCATAAACACGTAATGTCCGGAAATGAAGCACTCACTTACAGTTCAGTAATATTGCCCAGATTGCCCCCCTGAATGTCAACTGGATACATATACCTTCTAAAGTGTTTTCCGTTCTTTGAAGACGTGGCCCAGTCGACGCGTGTTTATACCATGAACCCCATTGAACATTAGTGAAAAAGAACAAAATTTCTGAATGACACCCAACTTTTATCTTGAATGGTAAATACGGGATGATAAGAAAAAAAAACTGTTCAAAAAGTTATTGGCAAGGTATTGTAAATCAAAAACTCTCAGGTTGACCTTTTAGTTGCGGATTTTAGTGTTCTTCAAAAAACTGTCCCCCATCCCTAGGACGTGCATGTGTCTGTTTAGTCTGCAGTGGCCAGTGAGGATTCCTATAAGGTCTTCCAGGCACCGACTTCTCCCAAGTAGCCACGAAGCCTTGGATCTATCCGAGTTAGCCCAGTAAACAGTCGAACGTTGTTTCAACGTAGAATCATGGTTTGGTCCGTTGATTTATAGTTGTTACGTTGATTTTAACGTGTTGATTTCAGGTTGATATAAGCGATAGTGCAAAATCATGATTTACGATGTTAAATCAACGTTGTTAAAACGTGTTTTGAATGTGATCCTGTTGATTAAACGTTGAAAATAGGTGACAGTAATTATACCGTCACAAATGCGCGATTGCGAAATGTCTTTCAAAACTTATCATCATTTGTTCGGTTGATTTATAGTTGTCTCTTTGATTTTAAGTTGTTGATCTTTGGTTGATTTTATCGAAAATGAACAACCATGTTTTTCGACGTTAAATGAACGTTGTTAAAACCTGTGTTGAATAGGCTTAGATATTGGTTAAATGTATAATGTTGATTAAACGTTGAAAATAGGTTTACATGTCATATACTCTGAACGCTAGGTGGCGTTGGCGTAAACGGAGGACGACCCAGATTGCTAGAACGACGCTTAGAGGGGTAGGACGTATTGCCCCGATCCGCGGTGTTTATCTTCCTCACGGGTGTCGTACATAGTAAATAACACTCTACACAAATACTACTGAATTACTTAATGTCAACTACTTTGTTATATCTTAAATTTTGAGGTACCTAAACTTGAATGCCTACAATACGAGCTGGATAGCTGATGGCCATGCCTAGGTTTTCCTCAATTTTTCTTCTTTTATTTGGTATCGTATCAATTTAAATCGACTTTTTGTACATTATATAAGTACATTCTTTAGATGCTTTAGCAGAATTTTCGCGATGGTTGAATAATTTTAAATTATTCGATTTTTGTCTGCTTTTGGAGCTGAAATACCCCTATGTGCGGCGGGGGAATAAATACCACGGAGCTTACCGCAGTCGAATCAGTCAATGTCGGGAAGCACGGGATATCACTTTGCCCATTGCCTTATCGCCTTTGATAATGTCTGCCGCAGCAGTAGACGAAACGTCAAGAAGAAATTGCATTGGACATCCAAAGCCCGGAAAACACTTTAGATTACACTTCAGTTTGTTTTGAAATTGCCAAACGTTTCGACCATATATTTTTTGGTTGGTCTGTATCAAGGCTGCAAGAGGCAATAAACCCAATTTGAAATATGAATGACAGTTACTGTTCAAAGGGCAAGAGAAAAGGGAAAGGGAAGGTTCATTTCAGAAAATTTTTGCCGCTTGTTTTTCGCCTCTGCAAAAATACCGAAAAACTATGGCATCCAGTGAAAATAGTGGTATAACTACAGGGCAACCCAATTTGCATAAGCAAGACCTATCCAAATTGGATGTTACCAGGTCAACTGCCTTGTCTCCTCAAGTCATTAGTAGGCAAGCTACCATTAATATTGGTACAATTGGTCATGTATCCCATGGAAAATCCACTGTAGGCAAAGCTATATCTGGTGTGCAAACTGTACGTTTTACAAATGAGTTGGAGAGAAATATTACGATTAAACTGGACAAGCTACAGTACAATGATCAGGGTCGGGTCACATGGCCAATAAACATAGCAGGTCGCAAAGTGAGTATGGAGCAGGCACTGCTGGATTTAAAGAGCTGGGAGCAGAGAGGCTTGAAACGAAAAAGGCCCTGGAACAGCTCTACATCAACATACAAACAAAAGTACATTGTTGAGGCGATAGAAAAAATGGAGTTTGATGAAAAGGAGAAGAAATTTTGGTTTTTGGTAAAATGGGAAGGTTACCACTTTGAGTGTAACACCTGGTAGCCGGTGGAGCATCTTGAAGGTTCTGAAGCAGTTTTAGAGAAGTTTTTGAGTGAACAATTAACTGATGAGGTGTTAGAAGCAGTGGGAAAGAGGTTTGGTTTGGATGTTTTGTCTGTTACTGAAGATATACTTTTGGCTATAGTTCCTAAAGGAGACCTTACATCTGTTTCTGAAAAACTGGTGGCTCAAAAGCAACTTTTGAATTTCTTAAACATAGCTGTCCATCCTCATTATGTTAAAAAAATAGAAGATGGTAAGAGAGCTTTATTAATGTACCTTCTGGCTGCGGCGGGAGGAACAGTTGGCCAAAATTTGCCGTTGGCAAGAAATCATAAACAGAATGGACAAATCCGATATCTTTATCCAAGTGGAAAATAACGCCGATTTGTAACTTCCTCCGGAAAACTTCTGCTACATACACGAGTATGTACCGACTGGAAGCATAGAAATCTTAGAAAACCCTGAAATTCACTGTGAATGCAAAGAATGCGGTACAAGCGTGAAATCATGCTGTGGACGTCAAGTTAACAGGGCGATCACATACACAGCTCAGCGCCGAGTGAATGTGAATCCTGGAAACGCGATTTTTGAGTGCAACAAACTGTGCAAATGCGATTCGAGTTGCCGTAATCGCGCGCCTCAAAATAAAACCATTACAATATACACTTAGATTCTGACAGTAAGTGTTTGTTTAAAAAGTAAAAAAAAAATAGTTAAAAGGACTTAATTTAAAATTGTAAAAATATTTGCAGTAAATGTTTTAAAAGGAAATATATTAAAAAAAAACATTTTATAGCAATTTACGTCACAAGTCCAGTAGATGACTTGTTACAGTACGAGTTTTTACGGACGAGGCGACATCAGGAGCCGAGTCTGGAAAGTTATACGAGTACTGTAACAACACCTAATGAACGTGTATCGTACACTATTTTATTTCATACTGTTTTTATTATTTAGAAATTAAATAAAAAAATGACCACGTAAGAATTAGATTTATTGACATTTGGCGGTGTCTGTATTTTTGTCACTGTCAAAATTCATAATTCGAGAGCTAATGATTTAAAATTACGCTATTTCTAGTACCATAATAAACTTTTGAAAATATGCAGCTACTAGTTTTAAAACTTTATTATCACAATACTACGAGTGTTTGGCGTCCCAATAAACTAAGTAGTAGGTGGATTAGCGGGATATTACGGGATTATTTGTCCCCATCCCGCTAATCCACCTACTATTTATTATCACAAATTATTTTTTATTAAAATTATTACTACATACGTGTAATAGATGTTTCTTAAATTCCTTCGAGAAGTCTTTTTCTAATGGCGAAAATGATGGAGACGTCAGCATTAAATCATCAACAATGTGCTTGTGTTTCTTCAAATATATGTAGTACTCTAAAATAAGTCGGTTCTGCTGGGCATTGGGGAGATTTTTGAATTTTACTGAATAACTTAGAGGCTCGTTTCGAATATCAGGAAATAATGGTTGATTTGATGGTTTGATTTAATGACAAGTAATATCAAACGTCGTAACTACTGCGCACAAATTTTGACGTCGCCAACTGAGCATTTGATAAAATCTTAATCAAATTTAAAAAACGTAATATTTTATATTAGACGGTAGATCTCTAGCATCGGCTGCCTAGCATACTTTACCGGACTTGTCCGGTAAAGTGCCATTTACCGGACTCAAATCGATGCATGTAGGACGCATATACCGGACAGTATGAAATAAAAAATCTTACAAGCGATAAACATGAGAATGAACCACCACGGGCAATATAATAATTAGGATGAATTAGGTGAAATGTGCGATCGTTCGTTTTTGTCTATTTACTGTGACTGTTTTAACCTATCCAAACGATATGTGACATTTACTGGTTACTAGGCCAAACAGAACAGTAATTTACGTGTAAATAACAGTCACACTTATTACATCTATCTTACGTAACTTTTCTTCTTGTGCTTGATTTCACGGATAACAGATATTACTACAATAAGGTATTTGAAACTATTCACTCATGAAGATGCTGAACAGCACCGAGAACCGTAATAATACATCTAAGAAGTTTGAGAAAAAGACCACAACCCAAAAACTCACCCCCGCACAATATAACCAACGTCTAAGGGCGGCTTTTACAACTATCAGTAAAACTTTAGTTTGAAGTTAAAACACCAGATATGACGTAGTTATGACCAGATATATAGACATTGTTTATCTGTCAGGTACAATGCCACCTGCGTCATTACTGGTGTTTTAACTTCAAATGGAAGTTTTACTGATAGTTGTAAAAGTCACCCTAAGAAAAGTTTCAGTTTAAAAGTTTCAGTTAAACGTTTTTCTCTATCTCTCGTTGTCAATATTTTTTTAGATGTATAAACATAGAAAGTTGTCCACCTGCTACGCTTCAGGTAAAGTTTTGCAACAAAGTACTCAGTTTTCTACGAAGACGTAGAAGGGCCAATAAGACTGTTTTCTTAAATTCTAAGTTTAAAGTCGGAATTTAGTTAAATTCCGAGTTTAAAGTCGAAGTTTAGTTAATTTCCGAGTTCAAAGTCGGAATTTAGTTAAATTCCGAGATTAAAGCCGGAATTTAGATAAATTCCGAGTTTAAAGTGGGAATTTAGTTAAATTCCGAGTTTAAAGCCGGAATTTAGATAAATTCCGAGTTGAAAGCCGGAATTTAGTTAAATTCCGAGTTTAAAGTCGGAAATTAGTCAAATTCTGAGTATATGATTGACAACTCAGTGGCGTAGACGCAAGGTTAATAAAACATTTCTATTCCATGTTGAACAAGAACGGCAAAATATTCTTTGTGAAACGGATCAATATTTTGTTAACTACGACGTCCTGGTGGGTGTCTTAACTTTAAACACAGTATCTTTAAGACTCCTATTGTGATTACTTTTAAGAGCTATGATCGATATCTCGGAACGTTTTTTGCGGTTTTTTGTTTTTTGGTCTACAAGAAGAGAAAAAGTTTTGCACCTTCCTATGAGTGTTTTGAGGGAATACCCGCGCTAATAAAACAGACTTTAAAAGTTCATTGATTTTAAAATCATTGGCGTATATTGACGACACTTAATAATGACAAAAAAATAAAATTGTAGAGATAATAAAATTAAAAAAAAAAAACACTGCTAACATAAAAGATCGATACGACATCATTTTTCACAATTTTGAAGGCGTTTTATCTCGGAAATCTTATGATAAATTCATAGTTTAAAAAGGCTCTGAAAGAACGTTTCTTCCAGAACTAACTACCTTGGGCAATCTTTAATTAAACCAGTTTTATCAATGTGATACGGGGTAAAACTCGTGGATTTTAGCAGGGTTGGTCTGACCTTAAAATTAAACTCACTCCATTTGATTTCTACGGTAAATCTGAACTTTTCGTTGTCATGTCATTTTATAGGCTTGGTAGATATCTCGGGACATGCTCGGCGTTTTTTATTTGTATGCCCAAAAAAAGTTACAGGATATTTTTAAAAAGTTTCCAGTTTTTTAATTGTTGCTCTGTATAGCGAGTGTAGGCTACCTGATTTTAATGAGATACGTATGGAGACGCTAATAATGTATGAGCCCACGGAAATGTATAAGACATTCACTTATTATTGTCGTCAAGTAGACGTTGGAAATTTGACATTGATATTTTTTTCGTATCTTCTCAACATGTGCTAAAAGGAAATGGGTATAAAGAAAATGAAGATTTCAAAGGTAACTAGATGACAAAAATAACTGAATGGGTAATACATATAATTAACACCACGGAAACGAAATAAACAAAGTATGACATGTATTTATTAGTTGGTTTAGTAAGACCACTACCACCTAGACCATAAGGCCGTGAAGCAGAAGCTGTGACGTCACAGTCGTGGTCCAAGGTCACTAGTGTGGGACCATTTGAATTGTATGGATTTCAAATATTTTTTCCGACTTTACGACTAATATTATTCATTTTGTACTCATAATTTTGTTTTTTTAAATTTTGCCGGACTTTAGGCCATTTCTTGCAGCTAGTGCTGCATTTAGACTAACAACAAGTGCTTTAAAAGTGTTGAAAAGTTCTAAAACGGGGTTGGTGTGACGGTGCGAAATCAATGTAAACAGGTCCAGCAAATCCCTTATTTGGTTTCAAAGGAATGAGGGTGTGAAGAAAAAATGGAGGTAAGCTAATCTATATCTGAAGAAAATAGTAGGGTAAGTTAAAATACAGAGTACCTACATAGTTTCATAAAAAAAGTTAGGTTAACCCTCAGTGACTAATCTTGATTCCTGAATATGAAAAAGGCCAGACTGAAGTCTATAAACTAGAACAGTAAACTTGCCAGTAGGCAAGTATTGAGGGTGTCATTTAACTTTTTAATACATAACTATTAAGAATGTAGCTTTTTTCCCCAAGAGTTATTTCACCCAGAGCAAAGAATGCAAAAAGAGTTTCTAATCATTTATATTCTTTTACACAAAACCCTAGCTCCTTTATGTAACACCCTGTTACAAATTTCAAAATTTGTTACATAAACAGATTTATTTGCTCTCAATGTATTCCTATATACCGGGTGTCCAGCAGAACCTTGGACATAGGAGATTAACATGGGAAATCGGTTTTTATTTTTTTGCGCCTGTACAGTTGATTTGATTGAAAGACTTATAAGAGAAAAGTTGTAGAGCCTATGGTTAGCTATCATACTGTAATTTTTTCAATACCTCAGTTTTGGCTGTTTTTTTAAAAAACGCCTCAAAAAGTCCAAGAATTTGAATTTGGCGCGTCACCCCCACCATGCTTGTGCAGTGTCGCCAACATAATAGTTTCTTATGTCAGAGTCAGAGCCGATTGTCCTTTCTTATTTATTTTGACGGACTATCATGTAGTAATTAACGTCATTATGCAGTGAAAATATGTTGGCGACACTACACATGCACGGCGGGGGTGACGCGCTACTTTCAAATTTTTGCACTTTTCGAGGCGTTTTTCCAAAAAACGGCCAAAAGTGGGGTATTGAAAAAACTACAGGATGATAGGTGACCATACGCTCTACAACTTTACTCTTAAAAGTTTTTCAATCAATTCAACCGTACAGGCGCAAAAAAATAAAAACCGATTTCCCATATTAATCTCCCATGTCCAGGGTTGTGCTGGACACCCGGTAGATGTATTACATTTACTCGTTTAGGTACACTGCATGAACCAAACATTTGGTCCAAGTATCAAATGATGTCACTATGACGTAAACACTGGGGACCAAATATTTAGTCCAGAGTAAAGGAGGTAGATCAAACAGTCTTTCTTATGGTGTAAACACTTTAGCCCCAAATTGGATTCTGGAATTGGATTGCAGTTTCCAAAAAGGGCTAAAGCTTCCATTTATAACTAAAACAGCTGTTCGTTGACAAACTTTGATTCAAGTTGATTAGGTACTTAATTTGTTCCTTGGTCTAATTTGGTGCACATGGTGTAAATGTACTACATGACTAAGATCAAACTCTGTAAACTTCATATTTCTGTTAAAAATTTAGGAATTACCTTTAGGAATTACATTATCTTTTAACTTTTAATTTTCTTAAAGGAATAAGCAAGAGATCATCATATACCTACCATTTATACCAAAAACTTGATGTCCTGCATAGAACTTCTTTAGTGAGGTCTTTACAGTCAAAATGGTAGAAACTCAATAGTAGTTGGAAAGTGCCAGTGTCCAGAAAGTACCTACCTACTTACTTCCACAATCAGAGATGTATCGAGCCTACTTCCTCCCTACTTCGAGAGCATTTGAGTGCTAGTGTGTGTAGTAACAGCAAGGACTCAACGCAATAAAAACTTGTTGAAAGTGCAAAATGTTGCAATCTACAGGAAGTTGTTTTTTTCTATTTATAGGTAATTATGTAAGATTAAATTGCCAACAACTTTTCATTGTAGTAAATCCCAGGTTATTCAACTTATTATTAGTCATAGTCATAATCATATTCCTAATTTTCATATATTACAAGTCATAAACAAGCTTTGCCATGGATATTTTGTTTACATGGGTTGTAATGGGTGAAAATTGAGAATACAATTATTATGACTACAACTAAGAAGTTGGAAAAACCCACACAAATAATACATCTTTTGATTATTGCAACATTTGGCCCTTAGCAATCAAAAATAAAACAGTTAATTCAAGAAACATATGTTTTTTATTTAGAAGGTATAGCTTATATAACAACGCATCCAAGCCACAGCAGCTTGAGACTGTAAAAGAGTGTAAAAAGACTTACCTAACAAAAATATGAATGAATGTTACAGGAGACAAAAATGTTGACATCATTATCTTATTATCCTCTGCTTTTCCTAGGAATATGACCGGTATGGTACAATTCATTTTTCAACTCAATAAATATATAATTTATAAGCATAAGTTAAGTGTGTAATAAGTTCTTACCACAGATCAATTTTGGAATATCCAAAGAGGCTTGCAAAGTCTGATCTGTTTCTTCATTATAAAAAATAAACTTTTTCTGTACTTCATCCTTGCGAAAATGCACCTCACATACCTAAAACACCAGTTTTCTACAAAATTCATGGAATTTATGCTTTGTTTATAAACGAAATCTGAGGGATAACCTAACTTTCTCTAAAATTCTTGTTACTTATTTATGTATAAATGTACCCTACTATGTTCTCCAGGCACAAACTCTTCTCTTTTAAAGGCTCTAATATATTTTTCTCTTAACACTTCATCCCTGGGAAACCAAAAAACCGATTTTTTAAGTCCATTCTTTAAGTTTGTGTTGCACCCCGACACAACACCGGTAAGGCATTTTCACAGTTTTTAAACACTAAAATGCATAGTTCCGAATTTAGCACAAACTTTAATACGTTTCCTAAAGTCCAGTAATGTTCATAAAAACAAAATTCGCATTTAAAAAACAGAATAATCACAGTAAAATCACGGAAAATATACACGAAATCAATTGAAATCCATCAACTTCAAATGGTGACCTTGGACCACGACTGTGACGTCACAAATTCTGCTTCACGGCCTTATAGTCTAGGTGGCAGTGGTAAGACACTACTAGGACTTAGTCATTAGACATAAGACATAAATTTGAAGCATCTGTCACGTATATGTACTTTTTTGAATTCGTAATTTAAAAAATTTCGTTATTAAGTCAAAATGAATTACAAAATATTGTGCGGTAAGTTGCATAAGTCTTTGAGCAATGTAGAATATGAAGAGTAATAATTTTAAACAGGTTGCGCTGGCGAGGTCTGACTTTAAGCAGCATTGCTGATTTAGTAAGGACATCCAAGTCGACGATTCAACGGTGACTTTAAAGAAGTCAAAATTACGTGCTCTTACTTATAAAATGCTTGGACGTTGCAGTCGCGTAAAAGCTACGACCCCTAGAGAAGATCGGCTGATGAAGTTATCTATCAGGAGGGGAGGGACTCTAAATGCCACCAAAATGAGAGCAAGAGTACAAACAACAACGGGAACCAAGATATGCACCTCCACTGTTCGAAACCGTTTGCATGATCGAGGACATCATGCTAGAAGACGCGCCGCGTGCCCAATGAGTCAACCTTTCCATCGAGTTTCTCGAAGGCGTTGGGCAGAAGAACATTTGCACTGGGGAATGGCAGAGTGGAACAATAATCACATTTTTACAGATGAATGTAGATTTTTTTTGTATGCATCAGATGGACGTATTTTAGTATTGAGAGGCCGGAATGAATGAAACCTGCAAGAAAATATAGAACCCAGAGTGCCATTTGGGGGTCAAAGTGTGAGCGTATGGGGAGGCGTAATGGGAAATGGAAAGACTGACTTAGTGGTTTTAATTGGTTTTAATTTTAACCTGAACTAACCTGAACGCAGTTAGATATCGATATTTGTGTATGAATGAAATTGTTATTCCCTTCGCTCAGAACTTTGGAAATGGTTTTATTTTAATTGACGATAATGCACGTCCACACCGGGCTCAAATTGTTAATGAAGTTCTGAGAGAGAATGGCATGAATTGGCCTGTTAAGTCGCCCGATATGAATATTAAGTGTGGAGTTAAAAAGTGTGGAGTAGATGAAACTAAAACTGAAAGAAAGGTAGCAAGAATTTCAAAACTTGGATGATTTGGCAGTGGCATTTAGGGAGGAATGGGACCATTCCTCAGGAGTTTATCAGAAATTTGGTGGAGACTATGCCAAGAAGGGCGGCTGAGGTAATGCGAGTTTTCGGTGGGCCCACACATTATTAAGTACATAGATTTTTAGATTTAGTTTACCTCATTAAATTTTTGAATTGCACTCGCATCTTATTCGAGACCAAAAAACAAAAATCCCCAAAGCCGTTCCGATATTTATCAAACCTATTAAATCACACTTCACTTAAGTTAGTAGTCCACTTTTGAAGTTACAGCAAATGAGCTAGGAAATCATTAACAGTGATGATGTCACAGAAGTAATATTAAAGTTTCGCTAAAACATTCGAAGCAATCTTTATGAACTAGAGTTCTACGTCACAGAGCAACAAATAAAAATACTCCAAACTTTCTGAAAATACCCTGTAACTTTTTCTCGAGCAAAAAAACAAACACCGCCGAACATGTCCCGAGATATCTACCAAGCCTATAAAATGACATGACAAAGTTGAAAAGTTAAGATTTACAGTAGATATCAAATAAAGCAGTGAGTTCAAATTTTACATTTTTGCACCGTATTCTATTGATAAACGTGGTTAAATTAAAGATTGGTCCAGGTAGTTAGTTCTAAAAGAAAAGTTCTTTCAGAGCTTTTTTAAACTATCAATTTATCATAAGTGGTTTCTGAGATAAAAGGCCTTGAAAATTACTAAAAATTAGGTTGTATGTATCTAACTTTTTTTGTTAACAGTTTATTTTTTTATTTTATTATTTCTACAATTTTATTTGTTTGTCATTATTGACTGTCAATATACGCCAATGATTTTCAAATCAATGAATTTTTAAAGTCTATTAGTTTTAATGCCGCGGGTATTCCCACAAAACACTGTAACTTATAGGAAGGTGCAAAACTTTTTGTAAACGTCGCGTAACACTTCTTTTAGAACGAAACTTTTAGCTTTTTTGCAGGAAACTCTAGTTTAAAATATGCAAAAAGGCAATATTTACTAATTGGAAATTGAATACTTATCTGCTTTCAATATTTCCCCAAAAATATTGCAGCGTTTAAGAAGGAAACAAACAGAAACAACTACTCCGAGGGCTCAAGCCCCTGCCGGCATTGAATTACACTGTTTGTTTCAAAGCTCATAACTTTGACCCACATTTCAAAAAGAAACTTTAATTTATCTTTTGTGTTATTTTTTTTGTTTTATTCTAGAGCACTTTCCTGTATTTTATCTTTGCTTTTATGTATGTTTTCTATAATATTTAAGCTTTGAAACAAAAATGTATTCAACGTCGGTAGGGGTATTAGCCCTCGAAGTAGTTCTTTCTATTTGTTTCCTTCTTTATGTATATAACTACAAGGTTTTGGAAATGCCGAAAGCAGACAAGTTTTCAAATTTCCAAATTGTAATTATACATGTGAATTTTTTGCATATCTTAATCGCATATTCTGGTTCTATAAAGCTTAATATTTTTTGGTTTTTGCCATTGATTTTTTATTACTTTATTAATTCATTTTAATATTTTTTTGCTTTGTAAAATGAGCTTTGAAACAAACAGTGTAATTCAATGCCGGCAGGGGTATTAGTCCTCGGAGTAGTTGTTTCTGTTTGTTTCCTTCTTAAACGCTGCAATATTTTTGGAAATATTGAAAGCAGATACATTTTCAATTTCCAATTAGTAAATATTGCCTTTTTGCATATTTTACTAGAGTTTCCTGCGAAAAAGCTAAAAATTTCGTTCACTAACATATTTCCCAGAAAATAACTTTCTTTCAACTTTCATTTCTTGTAGACAAAAAAACCAAAAAAAAAACGCAAAAAAAGTCCAGAGATATCGATCACAGCTCTTAAATGTAGGAGGAGTCTTAAAGTAGTAGGACCAGAGGAGTCTTAAAGTTAGGACACCCGCCATGACGCCGTAGTTAACAAAATATTGATCCGTTTTTTAAAAAAATTTTTGCCGTTCTTGTACAACATGGAATACAAACGTTTTATTAATCTTGCGTTTACGCCACTGATTTGTGAATCATATTTAACTAAATTCCGACTTTAAACGCGGAAATTAACTAAATTCCGACTTTGAACTCGGAATTTAACTAAATTCCGACTTTAAACTCGGAATTTAAGAAAAAAATCTTCTTGGTCCTTCTACGCCTTCTTAGTTTTCTATTTCAGTATAATAATCTCAATGCTTTAGTAATTAAAGCAGTATGAATAAACTGGTCCGGATGGTCATTAGAAGCGCTCTTCGCACCTAGGGAGCATTCTGCTCAGGGGGCATTTCAATTTCGAAGAATGGTAAATTTTATGGTGTTTCGGAATCGTTTCACATCGGCATTGGTTCACACGGCTCGGGCATGACTTTCAGAACTTTAGTAAAACCTTTCAACGGGTAGGCAAGCACCTAACATCAACTTCGAGTTATAATGATTTCTTCACCGCTACCACCGGGAGAGTTCACGTTAAAACCGCAGATAATGCAGTGTGATGTTAGTATGCGAAATTAAAAGTTTCCGATTTCAAAATGTGTTAAAATACAAGTTTTTGCATTGCTCACTTTTTTCCTCGCAAGACGTCATCAGTGGGAAATAGAACGCTGCGTAGAAGTGGACGAAATGCATTAGTTACGCAGAGGCCATCGAATTTAAATGAAGTGTGCATTAGTGGAGATACTTTAATCGTTTTACAGTTAGCGAGCCTAAATATTAGGTTTCTGGAGTAATTGCTTATTTTCTTCAAATTACACTTTGCGTGCATACAAGATTCGTGAACACCTTGAAGCTACGCCTACGCCGAGAGTCACAAAACAGTTCCATTATTACAAAATGACATTTCTATATAGTGGCTACATTACGCAGGTAATGAACGTCACTACCTTAAAGGCATCCAACATGAACTCCTCTTATATAATGACTCTTCACTAAGAGCACTTTTGACGCATCTTCCTCTTAGATATTAAAAGCCGCCGTGTCATTCTCTTAACAACTGGCAAATGGCTAGCAATCCTAATGGCATCATCCATCGTTCGATCAGGCACATTTTGCAAGTTGTAAATATGGGTCTGAAACTCTTTAAAAGGCAAGGACGCCGAACCTACGCGTTTCCTAGTCAGGAACTCTTCCGGGCCTCCATTGTTCCCATCACGCATCGTGCACGAAGTGCAAATGCTAATCAAATCCGCGCTTTCTTAGTCTCTTTCGATGTGTTTGGCCGCAGCCTAAATGGCGGCTTTGTGGGCGGTTGCCCCCGGGTAACCTGCCATCCATGAAAATCATCCCCCCGCGAGATAACGGTTTCGTATGGTAATTGGTAATAAATGAGTCGAAATATTCATAAATTATCTACCTTAATAATATTTAATATGAAGTTAGGTAGACCAATAGTTCACTATTAAATTTTCATTAATTCCGGGTGTTTTAAAATTAGAATGTAATAATTCAATAGCTTAACTTTGACTAAAAAAGATAAAAAAAATTGTATAAATATATAGTCGCATCGGTTCTTACCTGGCGGGTCCAAAGTCCACTAACCATATGAATCAAATCAGAGAACACAGTGGCTACCAAAATGTTTCCTGATGTAAACAATTCGAGGTCAGCTTGTCATAGTCATTATATGAAATGACATTAAGCTTTTTCGGAATGTTAATCGGTTTAACTACTCGTAGAATTCCTAGAGTACCATATTAATTATTAAGACTACCACTTTAAATTTAGAGTAAGGGTATAAGGGTAACTCATATTCTCCACAGACAGACTCAAGGGCGTACCCAGAATCTGATCTAGGGGGGGGGGGGGCACTCACGGAAAAAAGACCTCAGTAATGCTACCATTTTATAATAATTACACAAATACATTCAGTTTACATTTTTATTTTTATGTTAATACTAATCTCCTTGACTTTGCCGAAAATTTGTTTTTAACGTCCTTTTCCATCATTTTACGGTTTTCTTTTACAAAGTTCCGGTGCACGCTTATTAGGCACAATTCTGTCATCTTTTTTTCTCTCGTACGGTGCTCCTGAGCCGGGTTTTCACTTTTTGAAGCGTACAGAAGGACCGCTCTACGGTAGCCGTAGTGCATAGAAAAGTGGTGCTCAAAATTGTAATTCCTCTCCTCAATGCGGGGAAAAAAATATTCGCCTCGTTAAATAGAGCAACTAATTGAATATCGGCCAATTTTTCTGCAAGTAAATTTTTCTCTGTCCACAAATTAAACCAAAGGTCCAGTTCTCCTGATGCCAGCGTTGCCATTGGTAGGAAAATTTCCCTAGATTTAGGGAAAATTACACGCCAGGAAAAAAAGGAAATTTTAAATATTTAGGTAAATCATTGACTATTTAACTTTTGCTTCAGTTAAGGTTTTTAAACACACATATTACTCGAGGAGCAAGCAAATAAAATGTGTAAACTTTCGATCGACATAATGAGCAATTATAATTTGATAAATGATCTAGGAAAAATACGGACTTTAAAGAGGGAAATCTTAAATTTTGCCTAGAAAACCCAATCATGGCTTCTACTTCGAAAAATTCTGCAACACAATGCTTACTTTGACAAAAAAAACTATACAAATAAAATACATTTCTAAATTTTTAAGTTTTAATAAATTTTTAGGTAGGTATTTTTTGATTAATATCATTTTAATTTTTTATCACTGAAGTGTGCTTAGTCATTTTATTACAAAATGTTATTTATTCATCAAGTAAATTATTTAATTAATTTATTCATTACTGTAGGTCTAATTTATTTCTTGTTATGAATTAAAATTGTTCGACCTTTATTGAAATATAAATATTTTGTTTATAACGTCTTTCCAACTGCAAAAACATTATCAGCTAAAAACCTATATAGAATAGAAGGGATAAGAACGTGGTTCTGTGTGGCGGGACGGAGGCAATTTTCTCCAACTCCCCTGCCCCTTGCTGGGTACCCCCTTGGACAGACTTACTAATTCATTAAATCTACACAAAGGTATTTTATCTACAATCAAGCGAGAAACATTATTTTGCGTTTTCAAATGAAAGCACAAAAAGATGCTTTGCCGAGTAATTTGTGAATTATTATTTTGTCGCGCCACGAACAAGAAAGTCGTTTTGCGCACGAGCATGTGCTATAATACGAACGTAAAAACTGGTGCCTATACCTCATTCACTAATTTTTCATATCCTGTTACTTTTTAAATTTTTGAAAAATTTTCAGAAAGATCTCTTCTTTTGTTTTCCGTTTGTAACGTCTAATGTATTATCGACCGTCTGGCACGATTTTTTTTTATATTTATATATAAAACCAAATGAATATCTTGAATTGTTAGTTTTGTGGAGAGTTGAGGTTACTTGATCCTTCTTTGTGATTAGTGTATTGTTAAATTTCATGCATTCATTGAAAATAACCTCAAGTGGGCCATGGAATTAGAACTGTAGGTCTAAGATGTATTCACAAAAAAAATGGAAGTCAAAAATGTATAGTATAACTAGCACTAGGCTGGACTAAACTAAGAATCGATTGAAACGATACACCCCAAATTTTGAATAAACTTTAAAAATGAACTCTCTATCTGCAAAGCCACTCAACCCATTTGGTGAGATCCATGTATAGATTGCTTTAAGTGGTTTTGTACTCGTTTATATGTTTTGCAGGTTTTCTAATACAGGGCTCAACAAAACGTGATGCATTTTTGTAAAAATTTTTGAGCAGATAATTTTGCGGAAAAAAAATCAGTACATTTTTTGCTACGGGAGTATGTGGACACGCGTCCTACCTCGGGACATGATTGCTGTTTTTTTGCAAATTATGCCTGGTTCCATAGATATTCAGTTTTTTCTATAAAAGAGGTATCATTTAACACTGGGGCTCCACTTTGCCCCATAATACAAATATAGATAAAAATTTCATATGGAATATAAAGACTATACATAGGGCAAGCTAGACTTACAGGCGTAATGGCTATAAAGCTTGGCATATCTACAGTGGCGAACAGAAAGTAAAATTTTTCAAATATCCAAGTGTTAATCGACTGACCACAATTAAGTGATGTGGAACAAAATGTATGGGAGATTTTGGACTTCCGCTGCCTGATTATTGCAGCTATTAATGAGACCTCGGGACCTTTACCTGTCCTTTATATTTTCCTTAGTTTAAAAAAATAGTAGAATATGTCACTAGGAGTAAAATTGGGTCTTTTCGTGCTGAGCCCAGAGACTGACGCCCGAAGCGAAACTGAGGCCTGCAACTGGGCGAAGCACAAAAAGACATTTTACTCCGAGTAACATATATATTTTTTTCAAGCATGCAGGAAATAAGAAGTCTATTTCAGAGTGATTCAGTTTTGCAATTTTCTCTCATCGTCTTTAAGCGGGTCTAGGTACCCAAATTGTCGTGTATATTATTTGTAAAATAAACAGGATGTGTTAGAACGGTGGTTTTCAATGTTCAATGGTTTTAATGGTATTAAATCATAACCAATGTTTTAGGTGGTTTAGGTAAATGATGGTAAACTAAAAATTTGTAGCATTATTATCAATACAATAAATTAATAAGTCACATTGACATTGACTGATAAATATAATGACGTGCATGACATTTAACAGAATAGACAATTCCAAGATTACGTCATTTGACATGTTTGCCCCTCAATGTCCCTGTCAAACGAAACTTGAAAAACGATCTTTATCATCACGTTTGAGTTTTGATTAAAGATATTTTTAACTACAAGTATCCCCTAAAGTCTCTAAGCGGCCTAATCATCATCTGAAGTGTTGCTTTGAATTATGCCCTTATTGGAAATGTCTCATTCTTGTAATGTCGTTTATGTTCAAATGCGTACTGAATGAGATAATTGAATTACCGTTTCATTCTTTCGATTTCCTGATCTGCCTGGTTAGTGAACACTGAACATGGAAATGGAAATGCTTGGGTTTGGATTTCAAGCCTTAATGGAAGCAAAAATGACTTAGCAAGAGACGTATTACCTGATATTTCATAACTGGTAAGTTCAACAGTAATTATTCTTAAAAAGTATTTACATAGGTATATGTGCAGGTATACTGGAGCATACCTACTTATTTATGTTTAAAATTGTAGGAAAACCTGCATTGCCCTGAAAGACAAACCCAGGCTGGTTGTTCAGCTAGAATTTCGGTTCTTGAAAGGAATTTTATAAAAGCTAAGTGTGATCCAAACACAGGTATGATTTGTAAATAGAGCTTAGGTAATAAGTGTATTCCTATGTTGTTTCTTTTAGGCAAATGAAGTTTTATACGATAATTTTAAGAGCCTCCAGTCAAAAGTTGTGTCAGCAAGACAAATACATACTTTGATAATGAGGTAGTTTAATAACCTAAAAATCATGCCTTTCTACAGGCCCTCCCAAAAATTTGTAGGTATGTAATTGGTTTTGATCCATACAGTATTGTTTGTTTATAGTTTTTCATTGTAAGAATGTCTAGCCACTTTTAAACATACTATCATGTATATTATAGATATTTATACTAAAATACTTTAAACATTTTATTTACTTTTAAACATACTACTATTTCGTTACATTATCCTTTTATAAAAGTCCTGCTGAACTTGCCATTTAAATAATTATCTTCTAAATTCATCTTTAATCCAACTATGTACAAGATATGTTTATATTTTTTTCATCATACGAAATTTCTGTGGACTTTTAAACATACTATCTGCTTTTAAACATACCACTAATTTTGTTTAAAGGTGATAGACAATGATGTACTATTAAGCAAAACATCTCGGACTTCCATTGTCTTTATTAAGTATTTTTACATGACGTTTTGAGCAGTGGAATCTCTGCTCGTTTTCAAGTGCGACTGGAATCTCTGCTTGTTTCAGTTTCACTTGAAAACGAGCAGAGATTCCACTGCTCGAAATGTCGTGTAAAAAAACTCAATATAGACAATGGAAGTCCAAGATGTTTCCATACCACCATTTTAGTACATACTGTCCTTTTATAGAAGTCCTGTTAAACTTACCATTTAAATACTTCTCTAAATCTGTCATTAGACCAACCACGTAGAATCCTTTTACAAGACTTTCATGTCTTATTTCATAAGTCATGTCTTACAATCAAGAATTTGGTACATTGGCTGGAATAAAAGCAGTACAAAAATATTTTATAATGTTTCAAGGAGGAAATTTGTTGCTTCAATTGTTGTTGTCAAAGGTTGTAGCTAGCTAAGTGTGGCTTAGTGCTGGTTAAATTATAAACACTACTAAGTGGGGTTTTATAATGCCATTTTGGAGCTTCCGATCCGATTCTCTCTGAAGTTAGGACAGGGTGTCAAAGTTGTAAAAAATACACAAATTGTTTTTGGATATTAGGCAGGTAGGTATATTAACATTAAGTATATTATTTTCACTGTAAAATTATATGATACACAACATGTTTTTATATGCAGTTCTGAGCATGTCAATAAAAGTGATATTAAGTAACAATTAATACAACCCTAACAATACTGCAAATTTAGGTACACTATTAATATCAAATACAATAAACAGGTAGAGTATAATAGGTAAATACAAGTCATTCACTTATTTTTGTCATCTCATTATCTTTGAAATCCTCATTTTTTTTAAAACCTAAATATCTCCTTTTAGTACATGTTCAGAAAATACAATAAAAATATCAAAGTCTAATTTCCAATGCTTACTTGACGTCAATAACAAGTGAATGACTTACATGTAACAGTAGGAGTTCAACAGAAAAGTTCAGGAAGAAGTTCTCGAGTTGGGTATGAATTTTTGACCCAAAAAGTTGGAGTAATAAAAGCATTTTGATAAAATGAATTTCACTCGAGTTGTCACCCCACTATTTTCTTGCAACAACTCAAAGAAAGAGATCTCTCACATTAAAATACAAGTGAAAATAATTTGCATTTTGCATTCATGCACTTTCTTATATCTGGAGTTACCTATGTACTTTTATGGCAGTCATGTTAATTTTATGACATTTTCTGTCTCCTTTGCAACAAAATGTCTGCACTTGACCAACATATATACATTTTTTCACTTGGTGAGAGATTCCTTGATTCACAGCCCACTTGACTATGTTGAACCACAACCTTGCAAATGAGGCTTATTGTGTAAGTAAATTGATATCTTTTCTTATCACATGCTCACACAGCACTTAACACGAGAGGTAAATCAATTCATAAAATATGTTCAAATTCATTCCACTAAGTGTCGAGTAAAATTTCTTTGAATTTCACTAAATATTACTAAATTCAATTAAATTTCACTAAATATTTTATGTGCCCACAATAAAACTCACCAGTAATTATACCTCTGGGGTAAATGACCCTCTGGGGTGAATTTAGAGGAAATCTATTAAAAAATTTAATTTACATCACCATAAATTCTTCTGAATACCTACAACTAAATTTGCAAAATGTGTACACCCTGTGATTCTAAACCTACATAGTCTTGATAAGCACCTTTAATAAGAACTTTACTTTAATGAGATTTCTGATGGAATTGAAAAGTTATGTGGTTATGATAATGCCCAGTTTTATAAAGTTAAGTTGTCCTGCCTATAACATATAAGGAGAAAACACAGCTGACAATTGGTTGAATTTCTGCCTGTATGGTTAAACTCAATTTGGTTCATTTTGTGAAAAAAAAACAGCAGGCCCTAAATTGATATATGAGAATTCAGAAACATATAGCTATTCACACCATTAGATGAATATGCTAGTCTTGAAGTTAAGCCTGTAGCAAAAACTATAAAAAAACCGCATAAGCTATAACTTTGGCTAAAGCAGTAGCTTAGTTTAAATTGATCTTACCTTACTTAAAATTACATAAGCATCCTTGGTGACTTGTTTTGCATGGATCGAAAGAACTGCACCAGATTCATACAGTTTAAAAGCTTGTAGACTTTTATAAGCTTTCAACTGCTGATTAGTACCTACGTATAATAACTGTGCTTTAATAGCTATTTATGTAACCAGTTACGAAAAGTCCGATTTTGTGTAACGAATGCAATTTGAATGAGATACACGAAAAAGGCTTTTCGTCACGTGTTTCATACCAGATTTTTTCTAATTTTGACTACAAATACCTACTTAGAGAGAGAGTCATTATTATTAAACTTCAATATTTACTTTTAAACCACTTTGTATCTACTTAATACCGTAAAACTATAGCAACGGTGTGCAACAACCGAAACCTGCAACTGGTGATGAAACGAAGTTTTCATCACCAGTTACGAAAGATTTTACTTTTCGTAACTAGTTACGAAAAGTAGGACGTTACGTCACTGTCATCAGTATTGAAAAGTGCCACTTTATATGTCAAAATTAGAAAAAATAAAACAGTCTGCAAGATCCAGTAAGGTTACATTTGGCAAATCACAAATTGGGAAACTCAAATCTTGTGGCGAAAGGGAGTAAGGATCAATATTGTTTATAATTTCCACTTTCTGGTCTTAAAGATACTTGACATCACCAGTAAGCTTGAAGTAATATTCACTTCTTAACATTTTCGGCACAAAAATTAGAAATAAACGACTTTTTCAATAAGTTTCAATGTTCAAACCATCAAAATCGATCTTATTCAAACGTTTACACATCCAAATTAATAAACCGGCGGCGGGGTTGCCATTCTTACTATTTTTTTATACAGAAATTTATTTATGTTGTTTTAAAATCGGTAAGAGGAAAAATAATGTGAAAAAATGTGAATACCAACAGGAAATAGTTATTTATGTATCAAGAGCGAAAAGTACAACTTTTTTGCTCGGAGAGTAGAGTTTAGACTCGAGAGCAAAAAAGTTACTTTGTGCTCGTAATGCATACAACGTTTTTTCTACAAACAATCAATTCCAAATAATATGAATCACAACTGAACATAACTGAAGACACAATCTGAAAATTTAAATCAAAGTGACAATGACGTTTTAAATATTTGGTTGAATGGTGGTAGTTGCTATTGACAGCAAGCGATAAAATCTTTTTCGCTTGCTGTCCTGGGCAACGCGCGTAAAAGTGAACTCACATTCTGATCCTCAAAAAAGGTTGGGTTTTCGTTTGTCTAATGAAAGCGTAAAATGCGTCATTATTTGACGTTTGTAGAAAAATATTATTTTAATAAAAGATTTATTACCCTAAAAATACCAACAACAACTGAATTGTCAGGATCCGTGTTGATCATTTCTGTATAAACACAGAAAGTTTCTTATGTTTGGCTACATGGTTTGTTTGTCCCACAATAAAGTATGGCGGACCTAATCAAAAACAGCTGTTCTGGAATGATATATTCGAGAACCTATACGATTTTGACTAATAACGGTTTTGGGTGGTGACCTCGAGCGCTTTGAGAGTATTCCTATATCCTTTGTTTTTTCAATAAGAATGTAAAAATGGCAATACACTCAGATGTGGCGTCATCTAGTGTTCAAATAATTTTGGTGAATAAAAATCGTTTATATATATATATATATATATTTCTTTTTTCCTAGGAAGCGGGTCTGGTGTGTCACACCAGACCGCTCCCCGATATCCTTCCTAGGAAAAAAGAAATATATTTATCGTACGGTCGATAACGTCCAGTCTATTTATATATATATATATATATATATATATATATATATATATATAGCTCTTTCTATCAAAGTCAGACCACTTGGAAAACCATACAAACCTGGTCCACCTATTTACCCAACGTTAAATATATATTTCTTGGAATATGTTTGTTAAGGGGCCTTTCGTTATGCCAAAAGTCACATATATACATAAAAAATCCCGCCCAAATAGGAAATAGCTTTCCGAATATAATTTTGTATATTACCATTAGGACTACATGCAAACCTAAACCATATAGGAAAACCATACAAATCCAATCCAATATATATGAATTTATGTAGTTAAACAGACAAAGTCGAGTCAGAGCTACGTTGCCAGCTTTTTAAATGGATGAGATGACAATAATACCAGTTTGAACCGGATTTTTAATAAGCTACATATTACGACTGGCGAAATATTACAAATAAATTAGAAACGCTTCAACATAAAACCATATTTTTCATTTAAATATATTGTTTGAAAATATAGCATAACATTGGCCGTTAACTTTTTTTTAATATAATTTAATCTGGAGGACTAGAACAAGAAATAGCTGACCGCCATAATAAACTGATATTATAGTTGATGTTATAAATAAAGTGATGCTTAACGCTTAAATAATTTATACAAATTAAACGTTTTTGTTGACATACGTCATAGATAATTATTAGGTATTTGCAAAAAGATATTTGCCATGACTCTAGGAGCCATAAAATAATATCTATATGATGAAAAGTTCTGCTGTCATTTTACTTCAAGTTAAACCACATTCAGATGTTTCAGCAGGTGGGTACACTATTTTTTGTGTTAGGTCCTCCAAATGAAATGGGGTATCCCCAATTTGCTGACCCATAAGAATTGTATTTATTACAAAAAATTTTGTTGACCCGGGTGATAGCTGACACAGTACTACACACCATGTGTGAATTTTGTAAAAAACGGACAGAAAATAACTTAGTTACAGCCCTGTGAAATCTTTAAAAGTGACATTTTTTTGTTGACCCGATAGAAATTCTTGCTGACCGCTACCAAGAGTGTTAGCTGACACTAATTTTCACTGATGTTTTACATTTTTTTTTCTCAAACAGAAACCCGTTAGAAGCAGAATTTCTCACGGGTCAGCAAAAAAATCACTTTTAAAAATTTTACAGGGCTGTAACTAAGTTATTTTCTGCCCGATTTTTACGAAAGTCACACGCAATGTGTAGGACAGCCTCAGCTATCACCCTGCATACCGGTCAGCAAAAAAATCTTACTTTTAAAGATTTTACAGGATTGTAACTAAGTTATTTTCTGCCCGATTTTTACAAAATTCACCCACACTGGGTTGGTAGTACTGTCTCAGCTATCACCCTGTGTACCGGTCAGCAAAAATGTCTAACGGGTCAGCAAAGTTTTCGGTAATAAATGCAATTCTTATGGGTCAGCAAATTAGGAGTTTTCAATGAAATGTCTCCGCCCATTGAAATTTTGTTACTGATGGTTAATGTTGTGATCTTTATTAGTTGTGGCTTTTGTGAATTAGAACACCATCAATTTCATGTTAGGTTTAAGATTTACGTCAAAAAAATAATAAAACTTAAGTAACATATCGCATACTTTCTTTATCCGCTAGCATTTTTAAAGTTGACAATTTTTCTAAAATATTGCATTTTACAAAAAAATTCGCAGAAGCAAAGTTGCATTAATTTACTTGGAGCTATAAAGTGCGAACTGATTTAATATAAGTTGGTCAGCTCACCAATGCTGCATCTATATCGAGTATACCAACTGGATCCTTTCTTAGCGACGAGGTTTTGTCAAATACAATTAAAAAGCTATTCATTAAATTCAAATATAGGTTATTTACTAACACGATACCACTAAATTCGGTTGGTTCATAATAAATCTGTGATTTATTTGAGTTAGATTTTGTTACTAAAACCAAATATCTTAATTAGCAATAAATGATTTAGTTATTATAGGTTTTAAAAACCTCCTTAACAATACATATTAGAAATGTTATTTGTTAATAGTTAACATTTTTATGGTATCAACAACCTTTTATTTATTTACAATCCTAACATTTATTGATTTTTCAGAAATAAAGTACAATATTATTTCCACTCTGCATGAGATATCAATGAAACTATATTGATTAACTGTAACAAACCGAAGATTGTTTAAAATTAAAACCCCCACCGCATTTCATCAAATCGCTTCGTTTGTCGCGAAGTTCGTCCGTTTTTGGTCGTAATTTTTTTAGATGTTTTGACTGAAATAATATGTGAGTGAATCCGATCATGAACTCTTGATATTCTCGAAGGTAATGTATATAAGTTTTACATATAACAAGTGCTGAAATTCTTGGGTAATCGGTCTACCGACTACCCAAGAATTTCAGCACTTGTGTACATTGTCGGTCAAGATTATTCTCTCCATTTACATATAACAATAATATAATTATTTGAGTACATTTATATGTGTATAGGTCATGGTTTAGTAAGTTTTTGGAGGACAGCCAAAGTTCTGATTCCGAAATTCTGATGGCGAGAGTGACGATGACGCTACTGACAGTACTGATGTAGTCAGATGTTGTGTAAGTGGTAAGTACGTAGATAAAGTTGAAGTTAGTTGTAAGTGTATGTAAATGTTTTAATGTTTTTTTTTCAGAACCGAATTGTGAGAGTGATATTATTTGAACCTCGTGGGCCGATGTTTGGATGGGCATGAATGGAACCTAACCAATAACTTCGTGCAGAGACCATCAGTTGAATAATAAGCATAACATAACAAGAGGAAGAGTTGTAGTGAACAATATATATTTGGTACATTGGAATATATTTATATTAATAATTAAAAAACGAAATTTCCAGTTAGAAAATATTTATTTAATAATAAAAAACGAATTTGCGTTGTCACTAAACAATATTCACATGTACCCTTCGAGTAGTTTTTTTTTTAAATAAAGATTTTGTTATATACCGGGTGTTCAGCAGAACCTTGGACATAGGAGATTAACATGGGAAATCGGTTTGCATTTTTTTGCGCCTGTACGGTTGATTTGACTGAAAAACTTTTAAGAGTAAAGTTGTAGAGCTTATGGTCAGCTGTCATCCTGTAATTTTTTCAATACCTCAGTTTTGATTTGAATTTAGCGCGTCACCCTCGCCATGAATGTGCAGTGTCGCCAACATAATAATTTCTTATGTCAGAGTCAGAGCCGATTTTCCTTTCCCATTTTTTCAGTATCCCAGTTTTGGGATTTATTTCCCAAAACTGGGATACGAAAAAATTACAGGATGGTAGCTGACCATACGCTCTACAACTTTACTCTTAAAAGTTTTTCAACCAAATCAACCGTACAGGCCCAAAAAAATTAAAACCGATTTCCCATGTTAATCTCCTATGTCTAGAGTTGTGCTGGACACCCGGTATAATAGATATTTGCTACTCATGTGTTAAGTAATCGGTGATTTAGGGTCAACAAATATTTAATATTCTATATTTCAATAACGGATTTAGTAACAGTTATTCACCCCTGTTAACTATAACGGGCCTGTTACAGGTAATCTTATGGGAATTTCTATGGCATTTACCTGTAACAGACCCGTTATAGTTAACGGGGATGTTAAATGGATATAACATAGGGGTGATTAAGAGTTATTGAACGTCACTAAATCCTTTTTTCAGTCTAGAATAGGCTGCTAAATTATTGCACGGTAATTTACTAACACGCTGTATATGTAGAGTGCGGTTTTTTTATTAGAACAAGTACTATACCGCATATCTATAAATCAATAAAAAAAATATTCAGGTGTAATTTAAAACATTGTATTTAATTTTCATATGAGTTGTAAAACAAAGCATAGTTTAAAAATAAGGAAATATATAATAAAGACAAGTAAGAAAAAATGTTGTGGCAATTATAATACTTTGAGTTTATTTGTGTAAATGTTATACACCAAGGCTTTAATTGAAGTCCATTTTCTATCGTCAAACCTTCCGGCATTTTCACCCATAAAAGACTCAACTTCATATTGCTTAGGGGGTACTTTCTTTTTGATATGTTCGGAAAAGTGGTTTTTAATTAAGATTTTCTCTTCCATTGACCATGTCTGCTTCTTTGAAGGTATTTTCGCTTTTGATATTACTGAATGTTCAACCTGCTTAATGCATTTGGTAGCATCTTCAGTTGCATCTGCACCAAAATTTCTTCTATCTATAATCTCTTCAATTATTTCTTCGTTGTGTTCATTATTGTCCTGGAGTACATTCAGATCGACATCAATTTCGTCTAAAGATCTCCCTTTAAACTTTTCTAATCCACCTTCAGATGCTAAAAGTAAAAGCTTTGAGACTTTTGCGGTTTGGTATACATTATCCGAAAGGCGATAAAAATTGCAATGAATATTAAGAGTGTGGCCCATGAATTTGGCTAGTTGCTCCAAATCTTTCTCAGAAAACTGTAATAATTGAGTAACGGTTGCTAGATGTTTTCTCAGACTTGTTGCCGTTATCATTTCTGGTTTTTGCAAATCACATTTTTTTGCATACTTAGCTATAACCTTGCTGCCATCAATACAACTATCACCACTAGTATGAAAAATAAATTCGTTTTGTTTAACGAAGTTTTCTCTTATTTCGACTAAATAGTCAAACTTTTTTTTCATTAATTCTGAAAGTAAGACAGGAACGCCTCGTCCTCTCTTTCCTCTAATGACTATCCGATTATACGATTTCAACAGAATTTTCTCTGTTTCGGTTAATGATTGTTCAAACTCATTCTTGTTGAGAGTTTGAGAATGTAAATCTATGCCCTTGTATGTTTGTACCTTCAGCTGAGCTACCTCAGCAGGTCGGCGTCTATTCAGTAAAATAATCTGTACAAATAAAGCTTCTTTTAGAAGTGTATAAGCTTTCAAGTTCTTGGGATGCTCTTGTAACAAATTATATGCTTCTTCCGAAATTGTTTTTAAGTAGGCATTAAGTTTTGCCAAGTCTGACGTTATAGGCAATAAATCTTCCTTATTCCACTTATTCGAATTTAAATTGTTCGATGCTTGAGCTGATACTTCATTAGCCCATTGAGAAGTTATGAGTGTTTTTAATATCTTAATTTCTTTCCTCTGATCATTAGTATTATTTTCCTGTAGTAAGTGGATGTAAGCTAAGTCGCAACATTTCTTAAGGGCTGTCCCAAAGTTCATAGCCAGCGTGGGAGATTCATAAGTATCAGTCTCAGTATTGTAGCGAGCAATATGATTGATACCTTTAACTATTAATTGGAAATGACAGGGACGTAGTATCTGAAGAAAGTTTTGAATTTCCTTGCACTCCTTTCGGCAAAAGATCAAAAGTTTTGCTAAGCGCCTCATATCTTGTCTTACAAAATCTAAGTTTCCTTTGCTTCTTCTGCCTTTTAAGTATGAGTAACCGTAGTTACAAATTAATGCATCATTTCGTACAACTAGCCCAACTTCATCAGCTCTCATATGTGGAAACAATTCTTTTTTTAAAAACATGTCGTGTTTAAGAAGACTACCTAATAGTAATGTAGTTTGCCCCAAACTTTGAGAATGCTGCCTTTGTCCATCTTTGAGCATATTCTGTTTTCTAAGACAAACCTTAGTATGCCTAAACAAACAACTTTTCTTATAAAAGCCTAAGCATAGGTGGCAGGGAAGATAGTCAGATTGTGATGGTGTAGTATTTTGTAGAGCTCTTCTGACAGGTCTCAATTTTTCACCTGTTCTGTTTTTAATAAAATTTCCCTTTTTTCTCAAAGCAGATAAGGCATCTCTTCTTTTCTTCGATTTTGGATTCAACGCGAGCACTTGTTGAACCTCAAATTCTTGCTTGTGCCAGGTATATATGTGTCTTGAAAAATGTGAAATGTCCTTTTCACAAAAGAAGCAAAAGTCCCTCTTGTCTGAATAAGTTCGTCTTGAAGTTACTTCTACTTCTCCCTGTAAAATAAATCATATTAAAAAAAGTTTATGCGGCAAAAAAAAGAGAGCAATCTTTATTTAACAATAATTTTGATGTCAAGAAATTAGTGTCAAACTAAGTATGTATAGCGGGTGACAGAGGAATCATTAGCCAAACGATAACGCCGATTAAAATATTGATAAAATTTTCAAATTTTGGGGATAAATATAGTGACTTATTACCTACCAACAACATATAAGTAGGACTAATCTAAGTTGCCAGTTTTTGAAATTTTGTTCCGAATATTGTCATAAATCAAAATATCAACTGAAGGATCGATTAATATGCAAATATGAACAATTTTTCGTATAAAGCTTTTAGGTTTTTATAATGTTTTCATTTAAAAATCCAAAGTTATCTCCGCTGCGCTTGTTAAGACCTTGAAAAAATAATCGATATCAAGTAACTGCAATCGATTTGGCCTCGATTCCAACTAACTTTATTTTCTAGTTTGTGAAATGAAGATGCGGGGTGGAGAATACAATCTTTTTGAAAATATCGATTAATATTTTATCAAATACTTTGCTGCCCTATGTAAATTAGCACAATGCATAATGCATATCACTATAAAAGTGAAAAAAATACCTGATTTTTTGTGATGTCTATTGCTGAACTAGGTTTCTGAGTAAGCGTCTCCTCGGCAAATTCCTATTAACAGTTTTAGAAATAAATTTAACGTTTCAGTTTATACGGGATGTTCATTATAAAACCTCATCTAACAGGCTATAAAACTTTGACAGAAAAGGATGACAAAATAAGTGGACTTTTGTTGCTCCATCCTTTTCTTTTAACATTTCACAGCCAACTAGATGAAGTTTTATAATGAACACCCCGTACATCAGAAACACTAAAGATTACCAGGTCCCTTAGGTCGCCCTCAGAGGCTTGCGGGGAAGACGGATCATATAGTATCTCCGAAGTAATTGCAACATCATAGTCGTTCTGTGTTTTAGATAGGACTTCAGAGCTCTACAAAAATAAAGAAAACTGCGACTAATTCATAAATGACAGTGAATGTTAAACACTAACATACCATTGAGGAACTGGACAAAATAACTTCATCGTCGTTAAAAACTTTGCGCTCCGTTTCTTCACCATTCGAGTGACCAATTTCTATTTTACTCGTCGACGGAAAATAATTTATATCTAATTTTCTCTCTTTTCTGATTTTTATTTCATTTTCAAAGTCTAAGTCCACATACTGAATATCATAAGGATCTCCATTAAGCATTATCATCGAAATATTTTCTTCTGGCAGGTGAGCAACCGATTCCTTACTAGGCACTATAACGAGATTTAATTCATTTTTCGTTAGACTTCCTGCATTAGTAGGTAAGATATCAGGTTTAATGTCATTATTTAAAGTGCTAGTATCCGGTTCATTAGCACTTAAGACCCTCTTCTCATTGTAGTGCAAAAGTGAATCATTGCCACTTTCCGTCGGCGCCTCAGCAAATTTTTCGGCATTTGTACTACGTATCCATTGAGAAATTATATTAATTTTCTCGGCAGGAAGGTATTTATCGAATCCTCCTTCTATTGGTTTAGGTTCTAAAGTCTCGGCTAAAAAAAAATCATTATGCCAATGAAAAAAACAGGCTCAGTAAAAAGACTGTACTTAACGGCAATTGGTTTTCGCTACTATACGTGGTGATACGCGGGAGACATAGGACAGCCTCTTTAGTTTTACTTTTGAAGATAAAACTTTGAAAATTTCTTCGTTTATATAGCTCGTTATTCCGCTTTTTCCCAGCCTTACTGATATTAAAAAAAACTTTTGGTTTATTTAGAAGTGACCATTAATTTCTTACTTCTAACGCTACCCTATATATTTTCCTATCCAGTCTTTTCCGCATGAAAATTCTCTTTTCAACCATGTAGGTATAACATGTTATTATTTTTTTTTATTAAAAGGGAAGAAGCTGTTATTTAAAATAAGTGTATTAGGGCATAACTATAGAACACAAAAATGTTTCGATGTTTAGTAGACTACGAAGAAATATGTTTTTTTTTTTGGAGTTATAAAATTCATATTTTAATAGCTCCGGTATAATTAGCATCGCAAATAAATCACTTTCTAACATTTAAAAAAAAATTAATGTAATAACCCAAAATACTAAAGAAAGTAAGGTAGAAATGCTATAGGTCCTATAGCATTCCTAGTGTGGTTAGTTTGGTATCTTCTACTTTTGATGAAGAACTTCGAACGGAAAGATGAAATTCTCTATTCATTTGTATATGGATATCCATTATACATATAAACATATAGTAAATTATATTATAGTAAAGAACTAATAACTTTTATTCGAAACTTTTTTTTGTAACTTTATTTACAACATGATAATAATTTAAAATATTAACTAACAAACATGATGTGTTTGACAAAATAGAAATACGCACATTACAAACAAAAAACTTTATTTTTTTATGTAAAGATTTGTTTATATTTTGTACAATAATAAAAAAAGTGACTTATTAAAAAAAGTTTCGTATAAAAGTTACTAGTTTTTTACTCCTTATTAAGTTTAGGAAAAAAATCCAAAGTTAGCCGCGTTATGACCTTGAAAGTAAAGACACAGTAATTTCTATTTGACATATTTTTTTCATAAAATGTACCACCCTGTATACCCAAAAATAGATTTATTTCCATTTACCGAAGGAAATATTTAATGTTTTTAAATGCCGTCTTGCAAAGCTCAAAAATCAGTAATTACAACGATAGTCTAGGATCTCTACTAGGATAAAACCGTTGATTTTTTTTAACAGATACGGAGAATCTGTTTTTCCCATAATCTACATGGCGCCATATTTAACAATATTTATTGTATAGTAGGTATAAATATTTCCAACGTACATTATAAATGTAAGCCTCTATCTACCTATTGGTCTCACGGACCGTGTCACTCATAGCTTAAATGTTTTGCAGTTTCTACTGATGAAGATGCCATACATAGAGCATCGAAACGTCTAAAACAATTAGAAGTTTGAGGAAAGGAAAAACCTATGTTTTTTTTTCTTCAATGTATCAAGTACCTAATTGTAAGTCATTTTACCCATACTCTGTGAACCATGCAAATTTTCTGTAAAAGGGAAGTCTACTTTACCAATTTTCTGAGAATCCAATACCTACAATTATTGCGAAACGTTGGTTAGAAAAGTAAAGAAGCTGTCTTCTGCCTTTTTGCCTTAGAAGATCGGAGGGAGAGAATTCCCGTAGAAAACACCACTGATATAGTTGAACACTTTTGTTTGTTTACTACAACTGTTTACTTTATTGACTGCAACTTTTACTTCACTTTTAGTATTATAAAAGGCATATTAAGCTGCTTAATTATTATTAACCTCAATATTAGTTGCCCTTTGTGCCGAATAAAATAAATAATTTACTTACCTATTAACTTGCCCTTTAAGGCAATTAACTTACTTCTGGAAGACATAGCATTGACTGTAATGAGCACTGACAATAATCAACTGCTCACGCGCGACCGACGGCGGATCGACATCTTCGGATCTGCGTAAAAAACCCTTGGAAGTAGTTGGGTAGGAGGGGTGGGGGAAAAGTACTGTTACGCTTTACAACAAACGTACTAGTAGGGAAAAAAGAGAGAAAATCCCTAAATCTTTCAGATTTTGTTATTTTTTTACTAATTTGGATATTTCGTTTTTGTCGGTGGTCTTTTTGTTACTGTAGGTCAAAATTGGCACTATTCAAAGTAGCAAAAAAATAAGAGGGAGTGGGAGAGAGAGGTTAAAGAAATAATAGGGAAACACATATGTTCAATGTTGCCATATTTATTGGCTCAATATTGTATGGTTTTCCAAATATACAAGATATACAAAATAGGTTCGCTCCCGCGCCACCTGCATGGGAATTCCGTGCACTGCATTTTGAAGAACCATACAAAGTCAGGCCATCAAATTTCAGTTTTTAATTGGCTATTTCTCTTTTCCTGGAAGGGGAGACTAGGTAAAATAAGCGCCAATCAAATCCTTATGACATCAGTTATGTAAAAAGGTACAAGGCCAAACCAGAAATTGCGCGGGAAACGAATAATAAGGCAAAACAAAGCTGAGCCACATATACGGCTCAGGTTTGTAAAAGTGGTCTGACTTTGCTCTTTAAACTACATACGAGTGGCCTGACTTTGTATGGTTTCTCTAAATATATATATATATATATATATATGCGCCACCATGACAGTAGCGGTGACTTTTGACTTTACTTTTACACCCCACCTCAAGTAAAAGTGCCGGTGTTGGCCGATTTCTACGCGGAAACAGCCGAAATTCCGAACTCGAATCGATTTGCTTGTATCGCAAAAATGGCGTCGCTTTTTGTGTTTATGAATAATCTTTTAGTTTATTTCTGGTTCTAAATATTAATTTAATATAAAATTTTCGGGTGTATCACGTTATTAAATGATTTGCTGTGATATGTGGGTAATGGGGATGTTCCTACCTAGAAAATAAGAGGGGCAGAGGCAGTGGCTTATCAACCATACCGCCAAGCCCCGCGACTGCGGGGGGAGCCTTTATATAACCTGTATATGTATGGTTCAATATAAAACTTCATCTAGCAAGCTTTTTACAGAAAATGATGACCTACCTAATCAAAACAGGTGAATCAAATCCTGTGAATCCTGAAAACCAGTTATATATGGAATGGTGCTTCTGAAAATGGTACGTCAAGAGTGTCTCTGAAGCTATCAAACATCATTCTTCGGTTTTCTCAGTAAATCTGTGAACATTATGTGTTTTTTTAACTGTTTATGAAATTCGGATTGTTTTTCATGGTTTATTAGGTATCAGGCCTCAAATATAAAAATAGTAAACCCAAGAGTAAACGAATTGTTGCTGAAAAGAGAACCCTGTATCCCGTTTTCTTTCTCTTTCTTTAAGATTGTATGACAGCTGGTCACTGATGGTAGTGGTGATAATTAAATTTGTTCCGAAAATAACCAGGTTTTCAGGAACCTTCGTATATCAAATGTCAAATCAATTATTTACCAGGTGGATAACCAGGTTTGGAAACAGTACAAACATGCCCAAAGTAAATGGACTTCTGTTACTCCATCTTTTTTTTGACATTTCACAGCCAACTAAATGCAGTTTTATAATGAACACCACACACAGGTTATGTAATTTAAAGCCAGATGTATTTTTTTGTCCTCAAATAAGCGCATATTTTAGTAAGCTTTTTCATGTTTGTGTAAGTTTTCTGCTTACTGATTTACAAGAATTAAAGCACAACACATATTTCTAGGATCTACACCCTGCCTCCATGCTGTTTGAATTGTTTCATTTCTTCTAAAGAATATATAAGAATGAAATATTGAAAGTTCATGAAATATTAAAAAACAAGTAGTGAATAAAATTCTCAGTGATATTTTATCAGGTTTTTTTTTTAATGTTTGTATAAGAATCTTGCATAATACCTACCTATTGGTTTCCAGGAACTAAAACACATGGCATATTTCTCAGTTCCGTACTCTGCACCCCTGATATTTGAAATGAATCATTCCACCTTCCACTTGCAGACATTGTTACGAGGATTAAATATTCTTGGACTGATTACTTGAGTAAGCTGAGGAGGACTCCAATCACAAAAAGACACATGGTGAAGGAGACTCAGGTAATTTGAAAGAGCTGAAGCTGAAAATTCATTTTGTTTTACAGTGTGATTTATTTTATCCATATTTATACAGGTGTGTTACAAAAAAGTATGCCAATTTGTTAACCACAGATTGACATGGGGATTTTCAACTACAGAGCTAATAACGGATAATTCAGTTTCTTAGTTTTCTGTAACTGGTCTCGTTTTGGCAGTCGTTTCATACTGAACACTACGAGTTTGGCTAAATTGAACCAACAGTCTTTAAAAAACTGCTCTATTCGGTCGAGTTCGGTTAGGAAACCTTTCAGCATAAACCCTTGATGCTAAAAGACAATTTTGCAAGCATTCTCCTAGAATGAAGATCATATCGACTCGTTCTTCTGTTGTGTAAACCAGCATTTTGATTAAATAAAAAAACACCAATTATAACAGTGTAAACCAGCATTTTGATTAAATTAAGAACCACCAATTATAACAGTAAAAAAAATATTTAACTTTAAATTAATATGTGACAACTAGAAATGACAATAAATTTTGCTTTGTCAAAATCAGGTAACACCTGAACAGGTAAATTAGATTACTACATTATGTCAGCGCAAATTCAGAAAAAATCAATTTTCCAAGAAAATGCAATGACCAAGCTATAGGAATGTTTAATATTTTTGATAGGAAACTAAATTCTGCATCTAATGATACTATATTACAGGGTGTCTAGTTTAAATTATACGAGTTATTACTGTTTGAAGTTTGCAATAATTTGGTGTTCATTTATTGACATTCGGAGCACAGTAGTTAATATTTAATACATACGGCAAAAAATTCAATGTACTAGTAGCCCACCAGCCAATTTGGGGTGATTGAAAAGAAACCAAGTGCTGAGATTTTAAACATTAAATTTGATGCTGCATTTTCACAAAATCACGAATATCTGAAGAACGGTACGGTTTAGATGCCATAAACCTTAATACTGTATGCAACCTGTATACAATGACAATAATTTTAAAATGTACTTCCAATAGACCCTCATCCATTCCATACACAACACTTTTTTTAAATCTAAAAGTTTAGCCATAATCTTCCGTGTCGAATAACGTGAATCACGCTGTATAGCAAACATGAGACTCTAAAATGAAAAATTAGTTAATAAAAGACCCATTATTTTTCATCACAAAATCTGTGGTTAACAAACTGGCCTTCTTTTTTAACACCCTGTATATTGTTATCTCTAAAATAATATCTTTATTAGGTAGGTATTCTCCATTTTTTTACCTAATCTGTACAAAGCGAAAACTGCTTTTCTACTATACACAATGAAGTATTTCTGTCTTTGAACATAAAAAGCTAACTTCTGTTTCTCCTTTGTTAAATTTTTAAGAGGCCACACTTCAATGCCAAGTTCGAAAATATTACATCGTTTCTTCCTCAATTTACTTTATTACTTTGTCCACGACCACTTAATAATATACTGATATTCAGCTGGTTGACAAAAGTTAAATAGGGCTCATATAGCGTCAGAGGGATATATGAGTTGAAACAGCGGGAATAATATCATTACTCCCGCTCGCCATTTAAGTTATATATGTTGCCTTGGCAACCAGTAGGAGTAGGCAACAACGCAATATCAAATGCAGCAGCGTAAAAAATGCACTGGTGGCACCGGTTTTGCCGTCAAACGCGAGTGTCACTTTGACATTTCAACTATTTTCTTTACACTACCTATAAGATTTTATAATTTGTAATTATTAGACAATGGTCGTGGACAAAGTATAGCATTATACTCGCTTTTTATGGGCATTATTCACACGGGAGACTTGCGCCCCTCGCCTGCGGCTCGTGACGCAAACGTCCCTTTAAGGGAATAATGGCTTTCATAAAAAGCTCGATTAATAATATACTATTATTACGTTACTACGACAATAGTGAGCAGTCATTATATGGCCCAACAGCTATACAATGCCCATTTTTCTGTTCATTCATACAATGTTCCATTATGCACAATATGTCCATGGGACTTTCTGCAAGGAAGGACTTGATATAATTTTGTTTATCCCGAGCAATTTGACGCTGAATGGGCAGAGTTTTCAAAGTGGAGCTCCTCACTGATGAAGATTTCAATCCCCCTAAAGAGTTTTTGGTCTCGCTACCCTGCTCGAGTCTGTGCCCTTGTACAGCTCTGGAGGTGCAGAATATGGTTAAACTATATCTCGCCATGGGCTATAAGTGACTCGCGTGTGTTGTTGACTTGTCTAATACTTAAATTTTCTTTCGTTTAAATATACTTTACTTTAAGCTTACCCTTGAGATATAAAAGTGATTCTTAATGGCTGTTGAACACTCTACGTCTACATTAACTTAAAGACCAACATATCTTTATTTGTTATTACTTAAACTTTAAAAAAATGGGCAGACTACTTGTAATCTCGATCGATAGACAAATTATTTCAAATCATTTTATCTTTTCTTGATGAATCCATCATAACAAAAAGTCACGATTTTTTGACATAACTTTTAGTTAACTAAGGGCATAGACAGAATTAAAAACTTAAGTAATAAGTTTTATGCGTTTTTCCTTGGTCAAGAGCAATATTTTGGCTAATCAGTTTAATAAAACACTTAAAACATAAAACTTATTGCTTAAGTTTTTAATTGTGTCTGTGTCCTTTATGTTACTTAAGATTATTCTTAGCATTATTGCTTTATGGGCCATTTGCATCAAGCAATTTTTAAATGCATCTAGTTAAGGCTTCCTTTATTGGCCCCTTTAAGGCCCTACATGGTTCTATACTCATGCTCATAGCTATGGTCATGCTCATAACTATACTCATGCTCATAACCATGCTTATAACTATGGTTTAGGGGTCCTTAACTTTAGGTTAACCTAAATTTCCTTGGTATAAACATAGCTAAGGGCCATTTGCAGCCCATTTCTTAAAAAATTTGGTTGTGACAGATCGAGTGATATCAATGCATTTTATATGGGAAATTTTAAGTTCCACCTTAGATCAACATTATGGGGAAGGTGTGCAAATGGCCCCAAAATGGAACATTTTACTGTGAAGTTTAAGCATTTTGATAATAAAAATTATTCCGCAAAATTTGAATCAGACGCAATCAATAGATTTTTCGATATGTCCGCAGCACCTTGGGGGAAAGCGCTTTAAAGCATTCCCCAATATTCTCCAATAAAAGGCTGAACTTTCATTACAGAAAATTGATAAATACTTCTTGACTTTGCCCGTTACAGTAGACAATTTTGAATTAAAAGTCAAACAACATCCACTCATTTTATTTTTTGCAATATGGAAATACATTGTATAACTACCAAGTCAAGTGTTTAGGGGCGTAAAACTATTAGTATCACAAAATCAGAATATTTTATATTTATTTCTTCTTAATGTGTATGTTTTTTTTTAGTTAAAAGACCAAAAAGAAAACATTTGGTTCCTGATAATTCAGCCGGACACAGAGAATAATTTTACAAGGTATTATTTTTAGATGTTTATGTGTTTATTTGCTGATGATACAATTTAAATAGATATTTCTTTCCTTTTAAGTAATATAAAAACGTAAATTGTATATAATAAGGCCTCAATGTTCGTGTATTTTAATGTTTTAATAAAGGGTTGTCGTACATAACAGTTTATTCTTTTAATAAAGCAGGTTAGTAAGTGGTTTTTGAAATTAAGGCCATTTCAAATTGATATTCATCTAGCTGGCTGGAAAAATTATGTAATATTCAGTCTACTAGGTGAATATGTATTTTTTCAGGTAATGTCTATAACCTGTGGATAAAAAAAACCTATGTATTGACAATTGTTACGATTCGGGTGGGTAAATGATTAAGTTGATCGCTAATCGAAATGCAACGCGAATGCGCTGTGTCACTTGTCAGCTGTGGCAGCTTTGGTTTGGGAGCAAAATTTGCCCTGTCATAATCGTCACTTCAGTTGATTGACTTTGACACTTACATCTATTTGAGTAATCTATTCAATTGACTCACTCAGTATATCTAGTTTGAAGGTCGATGGTTTCAATTGATTTCGATTGATCACTAAGGCGATGATTGAGATATTTAGTCCTAAATAAAATTTGTATACAATTTTTTTCACAAAATAAGGTTATCCGCCTGAAGTGACGTTTCGGTGACTTCATGACGTCGTACGTCAAGTTATTGTAAAAAAAGGTATCACTGTCAATATTTTTATCACTACTTATTTCCAATCCAATAACGAACTTATATTCCTCTCCTAACTAGAGCGCTAGGGCTCCTAGGAGCCCTAGCGCTGCCTTAGATGACCTAATTCCAAGGTTTTCTAAAACTTAACTTCAAAGCTAAAAAAACCAAAAACAATCGACACAATCAATATTCGGTCCACCTTTAAGTTGCGATCGCGCTTGTACGACGTGCGGTGACGACAACGTCTCGTCATGGAAACCTTAAGAGTGCCGGACTTCCGGCAAAGTATGGGAATAGTTTTAGGAAAATATCGGCATTTGATGGCTCTGTCCATATCTTCTAAGTCATTGACTAAATTCAACGTCACTGTTACGCTGACAACTTATTTTTAAACATCAAACAACAAAAATTACTAGACTTTTATTCGTCTTTTTCTACCTAAATAGAAAAAAAATAGTACAAGGTGCACTTTCCACAAGGCCATCGTCGCACTCATCCATTGCCCCAATCTTGGGTTCGTGCGCCAATGTCTTATGAAACTTGTATCTTAATATACTATTATGTAATTCGGTTCGTTTAGCTCGTTATTAAAACACTGACAGCGATGCGTTTACAGCCGTATTAAAGCATCGTTATAATTATTTTAGCTCTGTTTAGTTAATGTAAGCTCTGTTAATGGTAAAATTTGACGTTAAGTAGCAGCGGTTTATAGAAATTCCAAATAATATTCAGTCAAAATTAACGTCAATGTGACGCGGCAAACTTAATTTTAAAGAACAAATATTACTAGACGTTTGAAATAATGACTTATTTTTTTTTAATCATTTTATCTTATTACATAAAATAATATAAGATGCACGTTCCATAATGCCGTTGTCGCACTCATCGCCAAACTCGTCGCTTCGCTGCTCGTTTTGCAAATTTGGATTCGTGGGCCAATGCGGTGTGTTATGAAACTTGTATCTTAATATACTATTTCCGTCGACTGGTTTGTTTAAGGTACGATTTCTTTGCCAAAATCCTTCACTAATGACTCTCATTAATGAACGGTTCTGTCACTAAGCGGTTATGTCACTGTCAATTCAATTCTATTTCTCTGCATGCAAAATCAACAAAATATTGAGTTCATTGCTGAGTAAATACCATGACCGTGTATATTGTCGTCTTACTTGACATTTACTCGACAGACAAAATTAGACAAACTCAATTTTTATCTTTTTACGGATTGATAGGCATTGGATAGAAAAAAACCTGACATCTGTCATTTTGGATTGTTTCTGTCAATGTCATGATATTTGATATACCGGGTGTCCAGCAGAACCCTGGACATAGGAGATTAACATGGGAAATCGGTTTTTATTTTTTTGCGCCTGTACGGTTGATTTGATTGAAAAACTTTTAAGAGTAAAGTTGTAGAGTTTATAGTCAGTTATCATCCTGTATTTTTTTCAATACCACAGTTTTGGCTATTTTTTGGAAAAACGCCTCGAAAAGTGCAAAAATTTGAATTTGGCGCGTCACCCCCACCATGCATGTGCAGTGTCGCCAACATAATAATTTCTTATGTCAGACTCAGAGCTGATTTTCCTTTCTTATTTATTTTGAGGGACTATCATGTAGTGATTAACGTGATTATGCAGAGAAAATTAACTAAAAACCTGACGATAATGTTCTTAAATTATAGGTAAGTAAAAGTTACGTTTATAATTATCATAATTAGTACAAGGAAAATCATTCCAATTTGTGTATGGCTGGTTGTCTAATTCATTTTAGTTTAGCAATACGACAACCACGATGACATGACAATTTGTCTCTTGTCACCAATTAAGGGGGTTCGTTGTTGTTGTTATTGAGGTGAATTCATCTATCTCCAAATGTTTTACTTCAAAAGTGTCTATTATGCAGTGCTGTGTGACGCGAGGCCCCATCCTGCATGTAAAAAACCCTTGCTAAGTGCTGGACTCTTCTATGACAGACAAAATCTCATTGGAAAACCAAATACAGCGCGCCCCAAAATGCCAATCCACACATTGACAACTTCTCGACGTTGGTCTCGGTTGTCCTGCACTGTATGTGGATTTTAGAGAGTCCAAACTCATTCATTTTGTTGATTTGAGGGACCCATTAATCCAAATTAACATTCATTGGTGGAACAAATGTTTATAGCAAATAAGCAAGACCAGTAAGCAGATAGCGATGGATGTTTGATCTGCTAAGACCAGTTTCTTTCATGTTTTATCTATGTATCTGGAGACTATAGTGCCTGTGAAAAAAACTCTTTTCAGTGACAACAAATCTTGCCAAACTGGCCACAAACAACTTGAAAAACTGGCCAAAAATTGGTTTCATTCCAATCGATTGCTGCTGAATGCAAGACACAGAGGATGGTGTGACGCCCCATCTTGCATGTAAAAAACCCGTTCTAATGGCTGGATGGCTTCTACAGCAGGCAAAATGTGATTGCGAAGCATATTACCAGATTTGTTGGCGTTCAAACTGCAATCAATGAAAAATGGACCTATAACATGGCGCCCCAAAATGCCGATCCACACGTTACAGTTGCTCGACGTTGGTCCCGATTGTCATGCACTATATGTGGGTTTTGGAGTGCCCAAATCCGATCATTTTGTTGATTTGAAGAGCCAGTCAATCCAAATTAGTATTCATCCGTGAAACAAATGTTTCTAACAAATCTTGGGGCTGCAATAATTTTTTCGGTTAGGATTTCACAAAACTCCATTGGGGGGAAAAGGTGGGTCGGTACGAGTTGTTGATGGTTCTCTTGTTTGTAGCTTTCAAAACCTTCTTTTTGCAGATAATTATGGATAGTCGATCTACTAAGTCCAGTTTCTTGGCCAATCTGTCGAATACTCTTGGAAGGATCATCGTTTACTGTAGCAAGAACAACAAGTTTTGCCACATTTTCATCCTCTGGAGCCGCACCAGCTTGAAGTCGTCGCTTTCGCTCACAGGAACATATCGGCTTAATACTCCCAGTTTCCTCAAAACGAGCAACCACCGCCTGAAGTGAACTGCATGCTGGTATTGGTTGTTCAGGAAACAATGCAACAATGTTGTCTCGAATTTGAGCAAAGGAATTACCAGCCCAGTATTGTTTTAAAACAAGTTTCCTCTCCTCAAAATTCATAACTAATGAAACATTTAAATAAGAAATAATAAAAATAAAATTTTACACTGTATCAACGAAATGGTTCCTAATTTCCTTACTTTTAATATCAATAAATACAATGTTTCTGTATACATTACATTTTTATTTCGGGGAAATCGTGTGTGAAAAAGACACTTTTGAAGTAAAACATTTGGAGATAGATGAATTCACCTCAATAACCACAACAACGAACACCCTTAATTGGTGACAAGAGACAAATTGTCATGTCATCGTGGTTGTCGTATTGCTAAACTAAAATGAATTAGACAACCAGCCATACACAAATTGGAATGATTTTCCTTTTACTAATTATGATAATTATAAACGTAACTTTTACTTACCTATAATTTAAGAACATTATCGTCAGGTTTTCAGTTAATTTTCTCTGCATAATCACGTTAATTACTACATGATAGTCCCTCAAAATAAATAAGAAAGGAAAATCAGCTCTGAGTCTGACATAAGAAATTATAATGTTGGCGACACTGCACATGCATGGTGGGGGTGACGCGCCAAATTCAAATTTTTGCACTTTTCGAGGCGTTTTTCCAAAAAATAGCCAAAACTGTGGTATTGAAAAAATTACAGGATGATAACTGACTATAAACTCTACAACTTTACTCTTAAAAGTTTTTCAATCAAATCACCCGTACAGGTTAGTTAGTAAGTATGCATCGAATCCCGCAATGGTCCTTAAAGTTCAGTCGGCGCGGCCCAAAGGCAAAGTAAAACTCTAGTTCAGTTTTACTTTGCTTTTGGTTAAGTTGGTTCAGATTAGTTCAGTTATGAATTTCCTTTGGTTTAGTTAGTTCAGTTAAACCTGTCTTTTACGGCGGCCCGTGCGGGCGCCTTTCGACCTGTTAGTTAGGTTAATTCAGTTTTACTTTGCTTTTGGTTAGTCCAGGTTAGTCTAGGCAGTTTTGTTGTTTCTATGGTTAGGTTAGTTTTGTAGTAGGCTATAGTAGATTAGTACTTGTCCATTATATCGGCCCGTTAGGGCCGCCTCTGCTTCTTGTTGCAGCGGCCCTTTAGGTTAGTTCAGGTTAGTTCGCGGTCGATGTAAGACAAACATGTCTCTGCATCACGGGGGCAATAAGAACGATGCCCACAGCAGCCATGGAGCGCAAACTTGACCTGCTTCCACTTCCAATACTCTTGGAACGACAGGCAATAAAAGCGACATACCGGCTGCAACAAGTGACGCACACTAGGCACTCGCTATGTCGTCAGGTTCCCTCACGGTCAGACTGGGATGAACGAGGCGAAGATCTGCAACTGGTAGGAAGTACCTGGTATACTGGTATACGGTCGGATCCAAAACCGACGAAGGGGCTGGCTCCGGAGTGTACGGGAGATCGGACGGCATCTGCATAGCCAAGAGTTTCCGGCAGAGATACATGCCATTGAATTGCGTGCCCGATACCTATTAGAGGAGAGATGACACAATAGATCAATAAAGATCTGCTTGGATAGTCAGAAAGCGCTTCTAGCGCTTATGTCTTTGCGCTGCAATTCCAAAACTGTTTGGAACTGCCACAGGACTCTAAATACCCTATCGAAGGAAAACAGCGTCCCATTGGTATGGATCCTGGGCCATCGTGGTCGCGAAGACAATGAGAAGGCCGATTATCTAGCCAGGAGGGCGGCGGGGTCTGCATTACCAATCCTACAAGTAGGAACGAATATAAACAGACAGAAACTTCGATCCTTGTAAGCCCCATTTTTACACAGTCACACACAGGCGTCTAAGCGTTCGTTGAATCCCCCCACATAAAACAAAACAGGGCTATAGAGGTTGTTGAGCCCCATTCATACACATTAGCGTTTGTTGGGCCCAACACACATATACATTTCACCGTCAACTTACCAAATGAGTTAAATTCCCGTATCCGTTCCCCAACCAAGAAAAGCCGATCGTATATTTTCCTTTAAATTGTGGTATATAGGGCACTCCATAGCTGTTAGCCTTCACCAGTCGTCAACCCTAGGTAACATTCTAAAGTTCAATAGGAACTAGAAACATCACGTTCGTTGATAGTTACATTCATTGGCAGTATTATTGTATTATTGGTTAAGGTGAATGAAAGGTGAAGTTCACCCGGTAGTGCGTCAAGTAATACAACATTATAAAAAGGATATAGAAGGATTGTGAGAGAGCTTCTTGTTTAGTCTTGATTAGAGTAGAGTCAAGAGTGAGAATATAGTAGAGTACGAAATCCAACGTCGTTTGATTTACCCTAATGGCATACTGGCGATAGAACCTTGCTGAGTAGCAGACGAGTATAGTACATGGCGACCCTGCCAGTTGTATGTCATTTTGGGTAAATGTGTTAGAGAGTGTGGAGTTGTTCCATGATTGCATCCGAGTCAAGTCCGTGCAGTCATAGTGACCATGGGAGGATCTGAATCCAAGGAGGAAGTTTTTATCAGCCAAGCGGGCAACAGTGGAGGTGTCACGGCGAATGGAACACCGGAGGCATCATCACCATCCGTGTACGAGATCCTTGGAACGGTTGCTTTTGGCGTTCTGGTGCTAGTAGGTATCATCAGTATGTGTGTCTGGGCCAAGAGAAGGTTCGAGAAGAAGATCCGGAAGGAGGTGAAGAAGGTGCAGGACGTCATCTAAGCTACCGTAAGATGCAGTCGAGTAAGAATTAAAAGTGTATATTTTTGCAAATAATTAGTTAGTGGGCTAGGAATTTTTATTATTATAGAATTTTTATTATTATTAGGTATGTGTGAGGTTAAATTTTAATAAGTAGTATTATTGGGAGCATGAACCCAAATGAGATTATTTCAATTTATGAGGATAGTAAAAAGTTTTCCGAAGCAGTGAAGAAAGATAATGCCGAACGTAAGTCGAGTGTAACTGTTTTAAATAAGCACTCACAAGCATTAAGTACTTTAGAAGAAAAGTTAACCTCATTTAAAGCGAGAGTCACACTTGATTTAGTCGAGGTAAATAAAAGGGAAAAACTTGCGGAGTACATAAAAGCAACGGAAAACATTTGTGTTAGTAATAGGAATTGTGTAAACTTGCGCTTAGAAGAAGCTACTAAGTTATCGCGTGGTACTCAAGTTGATAATACGATGGGGGATAACTTCGAGTTGAGAACCGCAGGTTCGCTTTTACCAAATATGGATGGCACCGAAGAGGTTACCAAACAGTTGATCGACGCGATTGATTTTTACGCAGAAACTTTAAAACCGGACAGTAAGCAATTATTAATAAAATTTGTCTTGAAAGCCAAACTAACTCAGAGTGCAAAATTGCGGTTAGATAAAAGTTATGATACTGTAGAAGCCTTGTTATCTGATATGAAGAAGTTTCTTTTGCAAACTAAATCGGCAACTTACTTAGCTGTTCAATTGCACAATGCCAAACAAGAGCATGGATCTCTTGATAAGTTTGCAAAAGAAATTGAACAATTACTTGTTGATTTAACTATAGCTCAAGCCGGAAATGATGATAGAGTGGTTCCAACACTTAGGGCAGTTAACGAGAAAATAGCAGTTAATGTTTTTGCGAACGGTCTTAGGCATTCGGATTTGAGAACGATTATTAAAGCTCGTAACTATTCAAACTTAAAAGAGGCCATTGCGGGGGCTATAGAGGAAGAAATCGTTAAAAGCCCACAAGAGCGTGCTGCTACCACTAACCCGAATATGTACCACATGAGAGGTAGCCGAAGGGGCTTCCCACCGAATCGGGGAATTCGGGAGAATTTTCAATCTCACCGTGGAAATTTTGGCGGCAGTAGAAGCAACACGTTCAATAATAACGACAACAGGTTCAATACCTTCAGAAGCAATGACAATTATATTCGTAATAATAACAATAGAGGTTTCGGACGCGGCTATGCGAATCAATATTACAATCGTCAGCAACATTGGCAGGCGAGGCAAGGCCAAGGTTTCGGATCTCGAGGGAGTAATGACAATCGCACAGGTCACCCTCGCCAGGTCTACGTTGCTAATAATAATAATATTGGTAGTGTTAATCATAACGGCAATCACGGTATCAATGAGGGCGACAACAACAATATAGGGAATCGGGAGCAAAAGAATGAACCTGACAGAAACCAGTTTTTCGTGTCTAGCATAAATGGCGATTGGGGCAAGTTGAGTTCTAATCCACTAATTTATATTCAAGTTTTATATGCAGGTACACATTTAACATTTTTAGTTGATACAGGAGCGAGTATTAGTTGTATATTTTCGGATTGTTTAAACGGAGAACAAAAAATAGATACTTTAAATAAAATTAGGATTAAAGGTATATCGGGTTCCACGTTTGCGTTAGGATCCACAAAGTTAAATTTTACAATCAATGAGGCGGAGATTGCACATTTGTTTTTCGTAATGAATAGGTTTGATAACACCATAAATGGGGTATTAGGTTCAGACTTTTTGCAGAATTTTAAAGCAGGTTTAGACTTTGAGACATACACCATTTCTTTGACTAACAGGGGTGGTTCAACTGTTACCACTAACCTTCATTCAAAATTTGATCACTTCACGGTAATACCTGGTCGTAGCGAAATTATTACGTATTGTTTTGTCACCGGAACCGAGGAGTGTATAGTGTTAAATGAGGAGGTAGTGGAAGGTGTCTTTGTGGCAAATACAATAGGCAAACCGGAAAAGAATAGGGTACCTGTTAGGATTTTAAATGTCAACGAGAGAGAAGTTACATTACGGAATTTTCATCCAAAAACTGATAATATTTCGAACTACGATGTATGCAAGTTCGGGCATAGTAACATAACGGTAAGAAGGGTAGAAAAAGTTTTGGAATTAATAGGTATAGATAGAGCCAATAAGGAGGAGAAAGACTCCATTGAGAAAATTTGCGCCAAGTACGCGGATGTTTTTCATGTAGAAGGCGATCCGTTATCAGTTACAAATTTATATCGTCAGAAAATAAGGTTGCATGACAATGCGAGCCCAGTGTATGTAAAGCCTTATAGAATACCGCATGCACAAAGAACTGAGATTCGTAAGCAAGTAGAACAGATGATTCAGAATGACGTAATAGAAGAAACAAGATCAGAGTGGTCTGCACCTTTGTTGATAGTGCCAAAGAAAGCTGATAAGACGGGGGTAAAATCATTTAGAGTCGTTATTGATTATAGGTTGTTAAATAAGAAAGTAAAAGATGATGAGAAATTTCCTTTGCCAAATATAACCGAAATATTAGATTCCTTATCAGGGGCAGTATACTTTTCACATTTGGATTTAACGCAAGGTTATCATCAAGTTGAACTGGATAAACAAAGCAGGAAATACACGGCGTTTTCTACAGAGATGGGTCAATTTCAAATGAAGGGATTGCCTATGGGATTAAAAATTAGCCCGGTGGCATTTTCCAGACTCATGGCTGTAGCAATGTCAGGACTAAGCTATGACTCTTGTTTTGTTTATTTGGACGATCTAATAGTTTTTGGTAACTCTTTGCAAAACCGCAACACAAATCTCATAAAAGTTTTACAAAGGCTTAGGGGAGTAAATTTGAAACTAAACCCTGCTAAATGTGAATTTCTAAAAAAAGACTTGTTATATTTGGGTCATGTCATATCAGCAGAGGGCATTTCACCTGATCCTGAAAAGATGAGAGCAATGGTAGATTATCCAAGTCCAGGCAGCTCGGAGGAAGCGAAACGATTTGTCGCTTTTGCAAATTATTATAGGAGGTTTATAAAGAATTTTGCCGAAATAGCGCAACCGTTAAATAATTTAGCTAGAAAAGGGAAACTTTTTGAGTGGACTGAAGGATGTCAGGGCGCATTTCAGAAATTGAAACGTGCTTTGGCAAGTCCTCCAGTTTTGCAATATCCAAATTTTGCCGAGGAGAACAAATTTATTTTGAGAACAGATGCAAGTGGGTATGCGTTAGGTGCGGTACTTTCGAATGGTAATGATAGGCCAGTAGCGTATGCGTCAAGAAGTTTAAATAAGGCAGAGAGGAATTATTGTACGATTGAAAAAGAACTTGTAGCCATAGTATGGGCAGTAAAGCATTTCAGACCATATTTGTTTGCAAGAAAATTTAAGATACTGACTGACCATCGACCTCTAATTTACTTATTTAATATGACAAACCCATCTAGTAGGCTCACAAAGTTTAGATTATTGCTAGAAGAGTACGATTTCTCGATAGAATATGTAAAAGGCTCAGATAATGTAACGGCCGACGCGTTGTCTCGAGTGACTATTGATTCTAACGAGTTAAAGGAAATGTCTAGTAAAATTTACCAGAGCTTAAATGTAATGACTAGGGCACAGACAAGACAGAAACACGACACGATACAATATGACAATGACATTATACCAATCAGAGATAGGATTGATCACCCTACTGTGGTTGAAGTACTGAAACAACTATCTAATACGGTAGAACTACGTCCGATAGGAGAAGATGAGTTTTTGAAACTTAAGAGAAAGCCACTTTATGAACGGGTTAATGATATTTTATATGATGTGAATTCACAAATTATTTATATTGGCTGGAATCACCGATCAACGTATGACTTAGGTACGGTCTTGAGGGATCTAGCAGAAATCTGCGCAGTAAAGAAAATATTAGAGCTCTATGTAATAAAAGATATAAGTGGTAAAGAATTCTTGCAAGAATTACGTGGTTTTAAAGACGTTCTATCAGAAAATAACTTACAAATAAAGGTAGTGAAAGGAGTACAAAGAATTGAAAGTAAAGAGTTGAGACAGTTGATCCTGAATGATTTTCACATGTTACCTACAGGAGGTCATGCAAGAATGACCCGGATGAGTAACAATATTAGGAGGTATTGTTTATGGCCTAGCATGCAAAAGGACATAAAAGACTTTGTCAAAAGGTGTGATTTTTGTCAGAAGTATAAGCATTCGGCGTGTGTTAAGGCTCCAATGGTAATCACCACGACAGCCAAGGAGGCGTTTCAAAGGGTATCTTTAGATCTAGTAGGACCTTTGCCGCAAGATAATTATGGTAACAAATACATTCTAACCATACAATGCGATGTGTCGAAATTTATAGAAGCATATGCATTACGAGACAAGGAATCTGCAACAGTCGCGAGGTCGTTCGTGGATAATTTCATTTTGAGATTCGGAATACCAACCGAGGTAATTACAGATCAGGGGACAGAATTTTTATCGCATACATTCAAGGAATCGTGTAGGCTATTAGGTATTTCACAGCTAAACTCAACAGCGTATCATCATGAGACGCTGGGGGCGTTAGAGAATTCGCATAAACATTTAGGTGCTTATTTAAGAATGCAAGTCACTAAAGAAGGTACCAACTGGACAGATTGGATACCGTATTGGTGTTTTTCATATAACAATTCAGTAAATATATCTACACGTTATTCGCCCTATGAGTTGGTATTTGGTAAAACGTGCAACGTACCGTCAAATGTCAGTCGAGACGTTGATCCACTGTACAATTTCGACGATTATCCCTTAGAGCTAAAATTTCGGTTACAAACAGCATGGACCGATGCGAGGAGAAACTTAGTAGATTCTAAAGATAAGCGGAAGGCAAGGGTTGATGTAGATAAGTCAGCAAAGATAGTTAATTATGAAGTAGGAAATTTAGTTTTGTTAAGTAATAAGTCTGTAAATAGTAAGTTAGACCCATTGTTCAAAGGACCGTACAAAATATTGCAAGTGAAAGGTGTGAATTTGGTGTTAAGTGTGAACGGGAAGGACAAAGAAGTTCACAGGAACTTAGTGAAGCCATATTACGGACACTAAACGGTGCGGGTAAATAACCAGGGCTGGCACGCGTACAGCGTCACAGCTGGCGATATGTTTATAATATATATTTATATTAAAGGTAAATAATTGTTGCCACTAAAGGTAAATATTGTGCATCGTAACTTTAATTGTTTCTTTATTTTTATTATATTGTAAATATTGAGTGTGATAGATTATAAATAGTTAGTCTAAATTGATAATATTGTAATTAATAATAAGCAGATGTTCCAGTGCATAAGTAGGAAGGGAAAAAAAAATGTGTTCTGAAAGAATACATTTTTTTTTTCTTCGGGGGGAAGATGTGGTATATAGGGCACTCCATAGCTGTTAGCGTTCACCAGTCGTCAACCCTAGGTAACATTCTAAAGTTCAATAGGAACTATACTCTGTTCAGCGAGGGTTCAATATGACGTCACATTACTCATCTTATTTCATTAGAAAAAGATCGCAAAAAAACAGGCGTATTATTAGTCCTTATTAATAATAAAACCACCAGCTAATGTCAGTTTGACGCTTAATGTCAAAATGTCGTCAAAATTTAGAAATTCGAGTCTAGCTTTTGTAGAACTAAATATAGAAACGAAAGATCCGCTTTTAAGGGATCATGTAGAAGAAGCCACTGTGTGAAGAAAAACAGAGAAAATTTCCAAGATAGTGGAGAAACAAGGAGTTACAATCGACGAAGCGGCGGAAGAAATTCCATCAACATATACGTCCCGAAGGAACTATCAATTGTTGAAAGAAGCCCCTGTTCCTGAACAACTACCTACTGGTCCACAAAAATATCTTACCCTGGTGTCACCTAAAGGCTAGATCCGCTTCTGTGGAAATGAATAAAACTTTAATCAAAATTAGCGAGGTGTTTGACTGAATCAACTAAAGAAAAAATATGGAAGAACGGTGCATACATGCGACACAGATAAAAGCAAAACCGCGGTTAGGTGTCTTAAAAAAATTGCCCACACTTAATTAGATTATGTACGCAATTTAAGTTATTTATGTTGCATGTCTTATTATCAAATATTGCATTAATTAAATTCTAAGAAAAATTTCAAGAATTGAATATACAATAAATGCCTAACAGTTTTTTTTATCAAATTAATGAATTCATGCGGACACGTATTGAACTATTCCGCAGAAAAGGGTGCATTCGAACGAAAAAAGGAAAAATATGTTTAGCGACCAGACGACAAGTGTTTCTGCTTATTGGTTTTACAACGCAAGTTGTGAGCACTACTATAGGTATAGTAAGCACACAAAAATACTCAGAATAGCTTGGGCCCATTTTGTCCATATCTTATGATCTACATCCATGGCCGGGTGAATCATGGCAGGTGTCTATGGTAAAGCTGGGGCGGATATTCCTTCTGAATTAATACCCGAAATGGGAAAACTGTGGACTGTGGAATGTTAGCACAAAAGGCTAAACTGATACATGCCCGTGTCTACAAACATAACTTGACATTTTGTTCAACTGACGTTTTATCAGAGACAGACGTGTTTTTTTGTATGACATCACAATTTATGACGTAATATTGAACCCTCGCTGAACAGAGTATAGAAACATCACGTTCGTTGATAGTTACATTCATTGGCAGTATTATTGTATTATTGGTTAAGGTGAATGAAAGGTGAAGTTCACCCGGTAGTGCGTCAAGTAATACAACATTATAAAAAGGATATAGAAGGATTGTGAGAGAGCTTCTTGTTTAGTCTTGATTAGAGTAGAGTCAAGAGTGAGAATATAGTAGAGTACGAAATCCAACGTCGTTTGATTTACCCTAATGGCATACTGGCGATAGAACCTTGCTGAGTAGCAGACGAGTATAGTACAAAATCACCGACCGGAATGCCTCTCGTTATATTCCATAAAAGCCCTAAGGTGATATACTTTTGACCTTGGTGACATTGCACCTTGAAAATACAGTTTTACCGTATTGAGTCTACTGCGTATATTTCTCTCAAATCACAACCAAAACAGAACGCCTGGAAATCCTTCTCCACTGTTTAAAATCTCCCCGATAGGCATTCCTGTGAACTCTATACCACGTAAAACAATTAGAGGGTGGCGCCCGAAATAACTTTATTACTAGCTTGAACGGCAAACGGCCAACACCAACAGGCCCTTTTTCCCTCGCTTATTAAAAATTCGTTACAGCATAGAAGTGTTCTATATTCGTTGAAGGCCTCTTTTAAACTTCGTGTTTTAATTCCAATGAAATTCCAATGAAAAGTTCCAATTAAATTCCAATTTTCAATGGAAAATCCACTCTGTTGGTCCCTGAACTAGCCGGCCTCACATTTCCTGTAAAAAAACCAAAAGTAATATTAAAGTAAGGAGCTCCATTTTTAATGTTCTGAAAAACCAAAGTAATTAAAAGTTTAGTGAAGGCTGTCAAATAAGGAGCTCCATTTTTTAAGAAAAAATAATGTTTTCACATTTTCGGATATGAAACATATGACCTTACGATTACCTACTTGTTTTCCCACAAACATACTTTTTTTACAATTCATAAAAAGCTTATTTTTTCGATTAATGTTCATTAAGAAATTCTGTATCTCTTGTTGTTAAGAAATTATAAAGTCACATACAAATAGAAAAGTGCAACTCATTATTGGTATTTTGGCAAATTGCCCAACTTGAAGCAGACGCCATTAGGAAGATAACAACAGCAATTATTTGTAGTAAATGAATCAATTTGATGACTAAGCGTTTATATAATCGAAGAAATCACCAAAAAACACAAGTGTTCTAAGTTTATTGAGGGCGTTTTTTAAACTTCATGTTTTAAGGTACCTTAGTAGAAATACTCCAATGGTGCAAAATATGGCGGTTTTGGAGAACACTCATTTGGTCCGTTTGGTCCTATCCACCGTTACCTGAACACTTTTTACCATTAAATAGTGTTGGAGTGTTACTGATTTTTTTGATAATATAAATGCTCAAACTGACTAACTTACCACAAATACTGAGTTGCACTTTTCTAATTGTGTTAGACGTTGCAATTTTTTAACAATACAGATACAACATAGCTTTCTTAATAAAAGTTACTCAGAAAAATAAGTAACGAATTATGAGAAAAAGAGGTGTGTTCGCGGAAAAACATGTAATCGTGGCATCATATCTGTCAGTTTGAAGTTTAAATGGAGTCACATGATCATTATTCACATGAGAATACTCAATGAAACTTTGAATATTATTTCCGGTTTCTTCACAGCAGACGTGGGGCGGGAAATTCAAAACTCGCTGTACTTACTAACCGACTAGCCGATTGGTATGCTACGCTGAAATCATTTCTTATGATCACCGTTTGAAAGCCAACAGTAAATGATTAATTTTCAACAGGGGTTATTGATTATTATTATACTCTATGTCAAATTATAACAAAAGCGATTACTTGCAAAGAACACCGCACAAACATAGCTTTGCTACAACATTGTAGTAACAATGAGATTTTCAGAAAAACCACAGCCTATGATAATTACCCCTAGTAAAAGAAATTAGGACCACAATTTAGAATACATTTCGTAAACCGTTTCAGTTGAATGACCAAAATAACTATTTTCAGTTCATTGAAGCGACTTCCTACCGAAATTTAAAACTTTGTTACGGATGTGCTATAAAGCGCATCCAGGAGGACGTACACCAGTTAGCACTCACGGTAGCGTTCGAGACTGTTAATGACCTGAAAAATGAATTGAAATCACCGATGACAGCTGCCTTCTGCTGACTAACACTTTTTTTGGGTCGTTATAGTACGTACCTAATCTACGCCACTGAAAATAAAACGTTCACTAGCCAAGGGGCAATTATTGTTTTTACTCTATTAGCACGATACAAATGGCACTCATAAGAGGTTAAAAGCCCGTCTATAATAATACGCCGATAACAATTCCCATAAAGTATGGACAATAATAATGGCATATTAGCACTTATTTTAAGAGTCTCGGACTTGCATTTTGCACTCTAACGAACGTAAATTTCGCACCTTAATTATTGCTCTAAGACATACGTTATTAAACTAGAAATAGCCGAGGCACTTAGAGAATTGGAGGTGTACCTATTGGCTCTTAGATGTAAAAGCCGCCGGAGGATAATGGGGTGTCAAAATTGCCCCGTTGAAGTGGTGGTTGTTTTGAACGATTATTCGTATGGGATAATAGTACCGAATTATAGTGTTCACATACATAAAGCGCATGTTTTCACATAGAGCAGTTTAGAGAATAAAATTTTCCCTGCCTCGAAGATGTTTGATCAGAACTAAGATAAAATAGAGTTTTTAAAAGGGGGGATGTAAATGATGAGAACACTTTGTTCCTTTCAGCGTTAACAACATCTACTAGAAATACGGGTAAAGGTAAACCTCCCGAGTGATTTATGACATTCACATTTTAATTGTTAATAGTAGGTGATCAATAATGAAAGTCATCAAATTGGCTATTAGTTGTTAAAAGAAAGGAATAGAGTAATGAAAGTACCATCTACTCATTGTGGGTTGTTAGTCTCCTTCTTCTTTGAAACGGATAGTGGTAGCTTTTCGGCTATAGAAAGGCATAAAACCAGTGCTCGTTTAAAACTTTACCTCACCTACAAAAAGCCCCTAGGAAGATTGCAATATACATTCGAAACGTCGACAATTTTTAAACGAGAGCTGGTTTCATTCCCTCCCATACTACTTACTGAAGAGCGGTGAGATGTTGTACAGAGCAAGAGCAGGCGTACTCTAGACTACTTACTTTTGTAATGCCATTCTTTTCTATTAGAAAATCATAGCCAACTTGATTACTCTTTCCTCTTTATGTTGTTACTGAACACTCCTTAGATAAATCATATTATGTAGTTAAAAGTATTTTCCCTTTACCTCCTATCTGTTCTAGAAATAAACTCTATGATTGTAAGACACGCGACAACATGCTGGCCAATTATAATTTATATTCGCGTGTAGTGTAATGTGTAGTAAAGTGTCTTTACCGCACTCATTTGCTAATTGAAAGAGGTACAATGGGATATCTACCGGTTGCGGTAAAGTTCTACTTTACGCACATGTTAGATATATACTGTAAACTAGCAATCAAAAGGAACCAAAGGTGTTTATACGAAATACGGAAGTCAATACACAACCTACAACACACAGCAGTAGACCCAGATGAACTTTTAGGTACATAACGAAAACACGTGAGGTTCAATTACCTGTTAAACATAATTTTTTTAACACTTATCGACACGTATCAAACAACTCTTTGACAAAACTTAAAGGGTAAAGGAAAACTTTCAACTGTTTAAAATGAAAACTGTTTATCTCTAAAGCCACTCAACCGATTTTCGTTGGCGATGCCATTTTGGTAAGATCCATATATAGACTGCTTTAATTGGTTATGCACTCAGTTATATGTTTTGCAGGTTTCCTATTACAGGGTTCAACAAAACTTGATGCATTTTTGTAAAAATTTTTGAGCAGATAATTTTGCGGAAAAAAATTTCAGAACATTTTTTGCTACGGGAGTATGTGGAGACCCGTCATACCTCGGGACATATTTGAGGTTTTTTGGATATTTTGCTTGGTTCCATAGATATTTACTTTTTTCTATAAAAGAGGTATCACTTAGCACTGGGGCTCCAATTTGCCCCATACTACTAATATTAATAAAAATTTCATATGGAATATAAAGACTATACATAGGGCAAGCTAGATGTACAGGCGTAATGGCTATAAAGTTTGACACATCTACAGTAGCAAACAGAAAGTAAATTTTTTTCAAATATCCAAGTGATAATTGAATGTCCACAATTAAGTGATACAGTTTTATTCAGTCAGAATTCAGAACGTAATTAAAAAAATGAGGATCAATGTCAGTTTCGTGGGTCACCCTGTACATCTAAACAATTAGGCATAGCTCTTGTTCTCAGATGCCTACATCCAATTCCAAATTGTGGTAATGCTCATTGAATAGGAGATTTGTTTTTTATATGGCCTTGAAATGTTACACTTTTAGGAAAAAACCATTTTTGTTTAAACTAAGGAAGATATAAAGAAGGACACAAAAAGGTCCTGAGGTATCATTAATAGCTGCAATAAACATGAAGCGGAATTCCAAATTCATCCGTACATTTTGTTCCACATCACTTAATTGTGGACATTCAATTATCACTTGGATATTTGAAAAAATTTTACTTTCTGTTTGCTACTGTAATTGTGTCAAACTTTATTGTCATTACGCCTGTACATCTAGTTTGCCCTATGTATAGTCTTTATATTCCATATGAAATTTTTATTAATATTTGTAGTATGGGGCAAATTGGAGCCACAGTGATATGATAATGATACCAAATGATACCTCTTTTATAGAAAAAAGTAAATATCTATGGAACCAGGCAAAATATCCAAAAAACCTCAAATATGTCCCGAGGTATGACGCGTCCCACATACTCCCGTAGCAAAAAATGTTCTGAATTTTTTTCCGCCAAGTTATCTGCTCAAAAAGTTTTTACAAAAATGCATCAAGTTTTGTTGAACCCTGTATTAGGAAACCTGCAAAACCTATAACCGAGTACATAACCAATTAAAGCAGTCTATACATGGAAATTACCAAAACGGCATGGCCAACGAAAATCGGTTGAGTGGCTTTAGAGATAGACAATTTTAAAGTTCATTCAAAATTTGGAGTGTATCGTTTCAATTGATTCTTAGTTTAGTTTAAAACAGATTATCAAAAGTATAGATACATCAATATAATCACGTCAATTAAACAACAAAATTCACACATAATACATAAGACCAACGCACCAGGGGGTTACAGTCGCTTATTGTAGTCTGTGGTTATCAAGGTACTCAGCTAGGGAGTAGTATGCCTTCTTGAGGAGGATTGCACCAACAACAACGGTCGGTCCACGCCCCTCAAAGTACGAGCGAAGCCAGCACTGCGATAACCCATACACTTCAAGCTTTTGCAGCAGTATCGCATGGTTGACACAATTAAATGCTTTCGTGAGATCGCAGAATAGAGCTCCGCAGTTTTCACCATTGTTTAGATGAGTCTAGAGGTGGTCCAGGAACGAGAACAAGGCATCACTGGTACCCCTGCCAGGGCGAAATCCAAACTGCAAGGGATTCAGCAGTTCCCTGCGCTCAAGAAATGAGAGCATCTTCATGCTCATTATCTTTTCAATTAACTTGGACAATGTAGGAACCCAATAAACATTTTGCATTCTCTTAAAGTTTTATAAAGAGTATATAAGGGTGTGTATGGAACAAAAAGCGCCCATAAAGGATTTATAAGATTACCAATGGACACTTAAAGTTTATAAAAGTGTTAGTACAACACCATAACTCAAAGGGTTATAAGAAAGTGATGAAAACATTTCAGATACTTCCTTATAAAACTTCGTCGGGTGGTTACCAAAAGTTATATAGGAGGTTTATATAAAGCGCTCCATCACCTAACTGTAACCTCGAGATATAAGTTTGAAGGTGATGGAAAGATGCATTAAAAAACTTTTGTGATGGGAAGACCAATAAATCATCTTTATATATCCTTAAGTTAGATTGTGGTTACCAATAAACCCATTTTAAACCTATATATTCCCGCCAAAACAATGGATTTGTTGTAATTAATCAAAAACATGTGGTTTTCATACGTTTGTTCTAGAAATTTGATTATATAGGCGCGGTAGCAGAATGAGCGAATGGAGAAAAGCGAAACGAAATAAGGCTTTTAGCAGAAAAGTTTCAAGAAAATTTCGTGAAATTATATCACGTTCAGTCAGCTCAGTGGAATCAACAATAATAAGTGTTGTCGATTTGTGTAAAGATGAAGCATCACACTTAAAAGCAGACTCTGATGAACCTATGTTATGTTCTGATGATAAGGAAATAATTTTTAATCAAGATATTAATAATTAATTCTTCACTTGATTTTTCGCCTTTGTGTCTTAAATGAAGACGAATGCAGAATAGGTAATTGGGTGAATGAATTTATTGACGATAAAACTGAAGAGGACAATAATGATGAATGTAGAAAAAATAAACGATTTCGTGCTAAGTTTAAAAAATAGGCTGTAAATTTTAATATCACACAGCGAGCCCTAAAACAGCTAATGGAAATTATAGATGTAAATGTTTGGTTGCCAAATATTATTGCCTATGGATCCCAGGACACTTCCAGAAACACCTAAAGCAATTTTGATAAAAGAAATTGCCCGAGACATCAACTTTATTTTTAATTTCCACAGAGTAACGTACTTATTGTCGTAATTTCATTTCAATCAAAATTCGAAAAGAATGAGTTTAGGAATGACAAATGACAATTTAGGAGTGGCTACTGGGCTATTAGCTCGTTAAAATAACGTTTTCGATAGCACCGCCGCCAACTATTTCGATTTTTCGATTCGACGGATCGACGTGTTATGCAGTTTTGTCTTTTGTCTTTTATCTCTAATATCCCAATTTTCAGTGTATAATAATTAATTAATCATTGCTATATAAACTTTCTAAGGCAAAAAATAGAATAAGTCAAATCTTCAAATCTATTCGTCGTACGAGACATTAGTCAGAGCCTATCATATACCAATCTCCCAAGGAGCATATTATATAACGGTTTTATAGTAGACACTATTTTACCAAAGCTGATGTAGTGGACTCAAATAGTTTATAAAGGTGTCACGTCTAGTCTGCCAGGTTTACGTGTTAATAATTTTAAAATCCGGAAAAGATTTGATTTTGTCATTTAACAAATACAAACTGGCTTTCAGTTTGTACCTTGGGTTATTTAATGACTTTTAAGTTAAAAGCAACAACTTTAATGCAATAAATGTGTCTTTTACCTGATTGGGTATGCGTTTTGCCTGCCACTGATTAGGTCCGGCTCAAATAGAACTTCAAGCTAAACTTATATATATTTAAGGTTTGTAAGTTGTGCCTGAAGTATCTCGCATATATTCACAATTCACAGTAAAACTTGAATTGCAGGAAAATTTTCATCCATGGAATCGCAAAACTACCACTACCACTCGTTAAATATTGTTACTATAATATCCGATAAAAATAGCACACCATTCAGGCACAGAATTTAGGAACACTCGAGAATGACGAACAGGAAAATAATAACGCAAGGCAAAGTTGTGGTAACCAATTACTGTGACGAAAATAAAAATGAGACGGTCGCCATTTAAAAGTTCAATGTGTAAGAGAAAGCATATTTTTGTACCCGCCTACTGTCATTTGTCAAACGTACGCAAATACACACAACTAAACCATTACGTTACGAACACCTTTATAGGCAATGTTTATAGAGTCACGGAAGAGTTGTGAACACTATAAGTCATAGTTAATTTCCAGTTATGTAAGGGTGGCCAAGAAAGTTATATAACAGTATTCAAAAATTGTTCATAACAATAGTTATAAATCCTTAACTCCTACAGAGTTACTAAATCAGTGTTACCGCAACCTCTATAAATTGCCCCATTTAAGCTTTTTAAGCGGTATATAAAGGTGCACACATACAGAGGTATTGCGAACTTTCTTATAAACCTTTAAGTTATATACTCAAGTGATATAATGTTTGCGGTTACCATATATAACAAAAAATGTTTATTGGGAAGGAGAGGTATTGGGCGATAATTGCATAAAAGCGCTCACGGTCTCCCCGTTTAAACTTTGGAATTACAAGAGCTTTCTTGAGGCAGTCAGGAAAAAGCCCACTAGAAAAAGAACAGACGATCACCTCCGCCAGGACTCCCAGGGCAGTGTCCGGCAAGGTCATGAACGGGGTCAAAGACAGCCCGTCCCATCCCGCTGCTGTTTATTTTTAAGTAAAACAAACACTTCTTTGATCTCATCAAGAGTAAGAGGGCCGAAAAAGAATCTTTCAGCGCTTAGTAGCCTGCGAAGATAAGCTGCAGCATCCAGTGCACCCGAGGGAGTTCCACCAGCAAGTGAGGCCGCCACTCCGCGATAGTAATAATTGAATTCACTAGGATCAATATAATTCGGTTTAGTGTGTATGTAGTGCCCCCCTCGGTGCCCTCCCTCAGCTCCTTCATCAGCCTCCAGGTCTCTCTCACCTTATTGTTAGAGTTGTTGGTTCTATTGGCACAGTACAATCCTTTAGAAAGCCTAACAGTACTCCTAAAAATGTTTCGATATTTCAAATAGTAACTTTCCAGAGTTAAGTTGTCCACCGCAAAGCTGCGCAGAGAGCAAAGCGATCTCAAATTACCAGCAGAAACACGCAGTCCCCTGGTGAACTACTACTTTCTCTTTTTACGCTTAAGAACTACTACTGGAAATGCTAGCCGTCAGAATACTCCTCCAGTCAGTTTCTTCGTTTAATGCTCTAAATCTCTCAAAATTTCTTTTACAATATATTCTACCTCGCTCAACCTTACTGTGGCTTAAGGAGGACTCAATCGGGATGTTGCAGACTACCGCCTGGTGATCGGATAGGCCAGAATCAATAGTTTTGCAACGTATTTTATTTAGACCGTAGTTGCTACATACATAATCGAGCAGGCTGGATGATGTCTCTGAGTATCGGGTTGGTTGATCCACATGCACGCGGAGGTTATAAGCAGCAAGTGAAGTCCTCAGATCCCGACAGTTTGGTAGTGAGTGAAGTAATTAATATTAAAGTCTTCAACCAGTAAAATGTTTGCTTTCACAGAAATGTGGTTCAAAACAGTTTCCAGGCCACTCGGGAACTCCTTACAGTCAGAAATTGGCGAACGATACAATGCTAACACATACAGTTTTAAAATACTAGAGTAAACCATACAAAGTTCAAACAAATAATCCTTGGACAAATAGTCAAGTCCAGTGATCGGAACAAACCTATATTTCTCCAAGGTTTCGTTTAAAACCATTATTAGGACCCCCCCCGTGGGAGTAGACACTACGAGAAAAACGCTTCACCACGGTGTACCCAGGCACAGAAAATGGTTCGTCAGCGTTCAACCAGTGTTCCACAAGGATCACTAGGTTCGGATAGTCAGCAGAGTTAATGAACAGTTCAAGCTCTTCAGACTTGCAGCGCACTGATTGTATATTAAGGTGCATCACACCAAGTTCACGAGCGAAGTGCGTGTGTCTAAAAAACGTTTGGTTGTCGCTGATTGAGATACTCGCGGAGCACCGGAAGGCCCCGCATCAGGTGCTCCAGCAACCCCTAAGGTCGGCGATGATCTGAGCACTATTCTCATTTTTATTGCATCAGCATTGCGCACATACCGGGTGACCCAAATCCAATGTACATAGTCCGATCTCAGTTTCTAATACAGATACAAGTCTGAAATTGGGAACATCAATATAACATGTTGCAACTAAAATTATGCTGTTGTGAAATGTCAAATGTCAGTTTAGGATTTGTCGCAATTGGCACCAACTTTTTTTACTCTTTAAATATCAACCTAGATTTTCTTATGCTAATGCAAAATGGGTTCAAAATTACCTTTCCAACGACTCATTACAGTTAGCACTTTGATAAGTCCAGTAGCCATAAATTCACATTTTTTGATAATTAAACTTTTTAGTTGCCCCCGGTATTCCAGTTCAATTTCGCAGTACTGACCATGATTCCTTTGTTGTTAGAATATCTGCAATAAAACAACGTCGGTTAGTTCATTACAGAACTGTTTTTGACAGATACACATTAGTTTAATTTATTTTCAATTTTCCCATATTTTAAATAGGAAAAAAATACAATGCTTTTAATGATAGCATGTAGACTTTTTATTGCGTGAACAGGATGTTGGCGCCTAAATAAAGTACTAGTGACGTTACCACGAAAACTGTTTTAACTGTTTCAATGGCTGTTTTAACAGAAACAATTTGAGATTTTGGTCACAAGGCAACCACCACGTGTTTAGGGAAGGACCACACCAAGAAAGATTTGGTTTCAACATTTGGCTAGGAGTTCTAGGTAGAAGGCTAGTCGGGCCGGTCATTTTTAAGGAAAATTTAACGGGAGAAAGATATCTTCAACTATTACGTAACGAACTTGATCATTTTTTGGATGATTTACCCTTAGCAGAAAGAGCTAGTATGTATTTTCAACAAGATGGCCCACCCCCGCATAACTACCGCCAAGGGACAAATTCCTTAAATGAAACTTTTGGCCACAACTGGATTGGCACTCTTGGACCGGTTCACTGGCTCTCTCGCTCGCCTGACCTGACACCTCTGGATTTTTTTTTGGGCACATGTGAAGAGCAAGGATTTCCTACATTCACAAGCATCAAATCGAAAAAATTTTGAGGAAAGGGTTGGAAGGGCCATTAATGAAATCACTGCTGATCAAAATGATCCGAAAATGTGAGACGTTGTATCAAGGCAAATGGCCGGCATTTTGAGCAATTAGGTATTCACCTTTTTTTCTTGTATCAATATCAGCTGTTTCAATCTATGTACATAAAAACTTAGGTTTTATGATGAGCGAAATGAACAGCGAAATTTTAGTTGCAAGATGTTATATTGATGTTCAAAATTTCAAACTTCTATCTGTAATAGAAACTGAGATCGGACTATGTACATTGGATTTGGGTCACCCGGTAAAAAGAAAGCAATTTACAGTGACCGTAAAAGAAATATTTCCTACGGTTTTTTAGACAGAGATTAGATTTAACCCGGATGTAGGCATTGTTGGTTATAGAAAATTCCGATATATAATTCATTATGTTAAAGTACTTTTCTTTAAGATATGAGAGGTCCCATTTAACGCATATAGTTAGGTTTGTTGTTTTCCCAACAGACAGAAGAGTCCCGAGGTCTGAGCGATGAGGGACTTTTTTGCCAACTGCAAGGTGAACTAACATGAGTTGTCAGCCGAGAGCCCGAAAGCCTTTTCGGCCAGCCGCCCGACAGGCATCCCATCATAAACAAATCCAGTCACAGCATACCATAATAGTTTCTAATGCTAGAGTCGCCCATCACAACGACTCTTTTCCTATGCGTCTCATTTACAGTTGGGAACACGTCCCCAGTTTGTTCTCGTGAGTGATGCTGTTCCACCGAGGGCTGCAGGTCAGATGACACATAAGAGTTCTTTCTGTCTCTGTAGAAATTTGCTTATCCTTCTCGGCATAAGGAAAGCGTGGAGGGTGCAGACTTTTATGATGCAGTTCTACTTCTGCACACAAACGCTTATATGCCTTAATATGCTTAAACGCTATATTATGCCAGCCTCAATCACCCCCCTCGACAGTAGCATCGAGTTTGCTCTACATACCTTTTCCAATCTATGACTGAGCAGTTCTTTAGTAAATGCATCATCCTCAGTCTGCGTACTCTTGGAGACTTGTATTCTGAGCACATTATGAACGTGAAGTGCGTCTCCCAGCAGCACATCGTCAAGTTGCTGTGAGTCAAGCAGACCCAGAAAATGGGTGGGCTGGAGGTGCGGCAGCGGTGTAGTTCAGTGTTCTTTACGATTTGACTAACACTTTGCGATGCCATGGTATTTCTGCTGGGGGGGTTTTCTTTATCAGTCGGGAAAGGGTGGGCTGAGCCTAGTTCAAGCACCATTTCTTAGAGTTGTTTATAATTGTTGACTGATTCTTCAGTTCCTTCTTGTAGTAATCTTCCATATCGCAGAAGTCATCCTCAAACGCAGCGTACCGCTTTGACGTAGCTCTTTCATTAGACGCGAGTTCTCCTCTTTGAGTCTCCGCAGCTCCTCATCTGCATGCTGAGCTCTAGACTCAGAGGCAGAGTATTCTTTTGAGCAGTATATTTTGTGTCCTATGTGAGTCCAATTCTTTTTCCTGCTCCAGCAGGATTTGTGGACTATGGAGCTGCACACAACACAGCAAAACAGCTTCAGTTTCTGCTCTTTGTTTCGGCAGCAGGGGTAGATAATTAAGGTTTCTTCATCCACATGAAGAACAACTTGCAGGATTAGGGCAAATAATCCCCATTAACAGCTGAAATCCTACAACACCCACCTGTCAAAAAAGAAGGAGGTCAAGAACAGAATGGCAAAAACAAGTAAAGAATTTTAAGATCAGAACTGAAACAAATTTAACAAAAATCATGTTAAATAATAAAAAGCGCAGGAGTAAATAAAGATAAAGTTTTAAAAGGATGCTTGGATATTTGATTACCCAACAAAGGTAAAACTCACATGAACTTCGTATAAAAGTAAAAGATACAGAAAAATTTAAGCAAAGTAATTGACTTTTGAGAGAAGCATTAAGAGAAAATCGTGACGGTATAAACAACAAAACGTGAAGGTATAAAACAGCAACAAAACAAAAATAAATAAAATACCGAATAAAGAAAAATTTAAGTTTATTGAATACATAGAGAACCTGTTAAATTATAAATGTAGGAAGAAAACCGTTGTTTGCAACAGTGTAAACAAAAAAGTCGAATCTCAATATATGATAATTAAAGAGAAAAAAATTAATAAGAAATGTAAACCGCTAAGAAAAACGGCCCGAAAGTTCATTAAAATGGAGAATAGAAAAATACGAAAGAGAATGGAAGATAAAGTGAGTAATCCAAAGAGCAAAAATGCAACAAATTGAAACATGTTACATTGGAAAAACGCAAGGGTTTGTAATGTTTATTTGAAAGAATTTTGGTATTTAGTTAGTATAAGTGCTAAATAAGTGCAAAATTCCATATCAACGATAGAAGTAGGCTACCAATAATAAAAGTTAAATAGAAGTAAACAATTGCAAAAAATTAAAGAAGGAAATTCTTTTTAAAAGAAGCAACTGACATTTTAGAAGAAGGAAATAAAGCAAAATCAAAATACGCAAGCAGTAATAGCACCAATTATTGACACCTAAAAATAACGAAAGACGCAACCCTATACGAGTTATGATCGGAATAGGTACAAAAAAAGAAACAAATCATTCTAGCAAAGGTTTATAAATGAACAGAAAACTAGCTGAAAGGATCAAAATTCAAAGTAGAGTTTAACAATTAAAGTTGGAAAAAAATTTCTGGAGAAAAGACCTTGTTAGACCAGTAAAGGACCTCGATGGAGCAGTGAAAAATAAGAAAATAGGATAACTGGCGGAAAAGAAAACTAACAGAGAAAATAAGAAAATTAAGACAAGTTTAAAGAGAAGCTTTAAAATATAAAATGTTATGTCAGAAAATAGCAAGACTCAAATCTTGAAAAAAGGTTCAGTAAAGAAAAGTCAGGGTAAAAGTCTCTAAAAATCAAGCAATCTACAGGGAAAAAAGACCTTAGAAAAAAACAGCAAAGTGAAAAACTGGGAAATACGAAGCCTGATGAAAAATAGTAGAAAGGAAACCAACGGCAAATAGGCAGAATCAACGACCTAGCAAATATGGACAAAGCAGACAAATGCCAATAATTCCTTAAAAATGGTCCCGTTTTGTTCAAAAATTTTCAGTTCATTCCATCATCAGAGCATATCAATTAGCGAATCGCGATTCCGAATTATTTGACGTCTTATTTTTTTAACGCCCACTGCCAACAAGGGGAACTAAAACTGTAAAACAGCAGGGTTTTCCTACAAGTAATATAAGCTCAGAGTGTAGGTGGTCACCAATTTGTCGATCAACCCATCTGCATACTAGTTTCAGGGTCTACCCCTTATCTGTAAGCTTTGGCTGGTCGACAAATTGGGGACCGTGATTTAGCGACTTAAAGCCGGAAATGTACGGAGTACCTTTGAGATGTACAGAGCAGGAGCAGGCGACATCCACCAGCGTATTTTAAATCCAATACTGCAATGGTGACCACCTACACTTTTTTCACTTCGTTTTGGTTACGATAACCAGCGAGGTACAGAGAAATATGGGCCGCTTCTCGAACTGACAGCTATCTGCCATGCAGTATTGGATCTAAAATATGCTGGTGGATGTCGCCTGCTCCTGCTCTGTACAATATCTCACTAATATAAGCTCGTTGGGCAGAATAATTGAAAAACTGAAAGAGCGGGAATAAAATAAATAGTCTTACCTTAAAGAAACAAAACATAAGATAAAATAACGTGTAAAAAGTTTCCAGGAAATGGTTTGATTTGAACACTCAAAAAGAACAAAACTTCTCGAAACAACAGGGTTCAATAACAAAAGCACAAATTCAGTACTAATAAAAAATTAAATTGAAACAAGAATTGAAATAAAAAATTGGTAAAAATGTTTATTTTTACTCAATAAACTTACAAAAAACCAAGGAAACAAAAAGAAAATAAAAAGTAGAAGGAACAAGAAAAGTTCATTGTGTGTACAGGATGTCCCAATGGAAACTGCGTCATTTGTGATGAAATTCTGTAAAATTTTGGATTTTTTTTCAAAAAAATCAAGACTAGGTTTTTAAAAATGTTACATAAAAGATGAAATGAGAAAAGAGCTGAAGACATATTGAAAACATTAGGACCTTGAAGGACCAGTAAAGTGGAAAACAGAAAAAAAAATAATGAGAAAAGAGACAAACCGCAAAAAGTAAACAACTAGACAAAGATAAAAAGTAAAACAACTTTGCTCACATTAAAAGAACAAAATATAAAATTAATTAAGGTTTGAAGGTATTCCAATCCATGATCTAATACATGATTAACAAAGAAGGGCAGAATTCTATGTAAAGATAAAGATAACAACACAAATTCGATTGACATGAAAAAAAGCGAAATAAAGAAAAACAAACAAACAAATAATAAAGATAAAAACTATGAAGTAATATTAAAATTATCCTGTCAAGTAAATTTAGATGGGAAAAAGACATCTACTAATGAATAGAACAAATGCGAACGTAGATCAGACCCGTAGAGAAAATTTCAGCCTTCAAAAATTCAGAAATAATGTTTAAAAAAGTGGCAAATAAAATACATAATAGAGGGAATAACTGGACAACCCTATAAAAAACAAAAGTTGTACTAGAAGGTTTGAAGAAAGAAAAATCTGGACAAATGATGCGAATATAAGATCGGACGCAGAAAAGAAAGACGCTATTAGAATAAATAATTTATTGAATGTTAGGCTGTAACAACTTAACACTGCTAAGAGTTGATGGGATGTTGATTAAAAATATCTAGAGCGTAAAGAGCAAAGTAAAGAAAAACAAAAAATAAGAATGTTCTAAAAAAAATAAACTGAGAAAATGAAGAAAGTTTTAACCGACAATAAGTAACAAACATTATACATAAAAGTTTGAAGAGTAAACAAATGTGCACAAATAAGGCGAATACAAGATCGGAAAGAAAAGGATTAACAGAATAAACAATTGTTAAATGTTAGGCTGTAGCAGCTTAACAATGCCGGGAAAGAATAAAAAAAAACCAATTTGTGATAAGCATAAATGTAGGAATAAAGACTAAGACCTACCTGAACGTATTAATTTTGCATGCACCTACCTAGAGGCACTTATAAAAAAGTGCAGTTTTGATAAAATTGCAAAAATAACGGATATTTGGAAACAATGAGAAGAATTTTGAATCATCAAAACTTTTTAAGTGTAAAAATCCTATCCTAAAAATTACAGCGTAAAAACTAAGATTCTGTGGCAATTAAGATACAAATCTGTCGTCACTAGTTAATAAAATGACTTTAATAGCCACAAATTTTAATAATCTGAAGTATCCGGTACGTCACTGCAATCCACTTAAAGGACCGATCGTTTTCCATAAACGATTGGAATATCAATTAACTCACTGGAACCCATTAACATCGCACTCTTTGAGAAAATTGCTCTTTGAAACAGACTGTAAACTACAGTTTGCAAATCAAATCGACATCCGGCTCATTTGAAAAGCGGGGTGTCGTTCTTCGAATCGGCCATAAATCATTTAAATAGATTAAAATCTGTTGAGGTGACTAAAACAAACAACAAATTACGGAACTTTCCGAAAAAAGCGGAGAAAAAATCGAATTTAGCATGGGAATCCGTCGAATTATCAACCGTAAACTGTGCGAATTCGTTTAGTAAAGGTGGAATAGGGCGCAAGTTCAAGGCACTTGGTCTCAGTTAACGACATTTTACATAACGGGCAATGGAAATTATTTCCTTAACCTGATTCAAAGTTATTTCGACTGACTCATTTCAGAATGCGCGGTTTTGAACTCTAACTCTATAAACCTGTTCAAAGGTCATGTATGATCTAAATGTCACCCAATAAGTAACAATAAAGCATAATCCATCTTGTTACAGTATTAAAATAATTAACTAAAAGTACCACTTTATAAATTAAAAATGAAGTATTTTCGCAAATACTACTTAACAACTAAGATATTGTGTCTTAAAAAAAAGATGATTTATGTTGTAAAATTTGGTTCAATTATTATTAATAATTGTCTTTTCAGGACTAATTCAGTACAAGCATTTAAATCAAGGGATAAAAATTAAGTGTTCGGCCTTGTAAACATTTAACAAGAACCTCTCAATGAAAATAAAGCAATTAAACCGTATTATTTCAAAACACGCGAACGAAAGATTTCACGGTGGCCGGCAGAAACACACACACGTTCTTCGTTTAGAAGTGGTTGGAAGAAGTAATAATACTTCCTCTTTCGCCACCACAAACCTTAACACACTTTTGGGTCTTCATTTATCGTTCATCTTCAGTGCGGTATCCGCCGTTTCATCAGGCGATACACGTCATTATACAGCCCATAAAACTCTGAAAATATTGCACCTGTCTCTGAGATATTTTCAGGGTTGACGGGGTTTTTAATTTGTTCAGGAATGTTTTCAATTGTTCGATTTATTGTAATCTGCAACCATAAATCAAGGGTGTATAAAATGATATAATTTCATAGATCAAAAAGAGAGGTGTTCTATTTCACTCTTCCCGTTGCAAAATGGGACTTTTTTAAAGAGAAAATTCTCGTATTATTAGTGGTCTTGAAAGATATGTCCAGCTATAAACGATTCGCTTATTATTGATATCAATTAGGCGTTGGAATTCTGATTTGACATTCTTATCGCATCTTATCTTATCGAAACTAAAACCTAACCTTTTTTGAGGTCAGAATGTGAGTGTACTTTTCCGCGCGTTGCCCAGGACAGCAAGCGAAATAGTTATTTTCTTAACAAGTGCGGAAAGTGAAACTTTTACGCACGCGACTGTAGTTGGCCGAACGACGCGTAGCGGAGTTCGGCCATGAAGTCGAGTGCGGAAAAGATACTTTCCGCAAGTGTAAGGAACAATATTTTTTCTACGAGTAAGGACGACATTTACAACTATCAGTAAAACTTCAGTTTGAAGTTAAAACACCAGACATGGCATTGTTTATCTGTCAGGTAAACAATGTACGTCATATCTGGCATTATAACTTCAAACTGAAGTTTTACTGATAATTGTAAAAGTCGTCCTAAGGCTCTGTCAATATATTGATATTTATTGGCTCAGCTCCGCGATGAATGATGTTTGCTTACTTTTATCGCACATAGCAATAATTAAAGCAGTCAACCTTTTCAATTAAAAAATGTTGAGATCGATATCCTGCATTTTTTGCAAAACTAAAATTAAAGATGCAGTACAGGTATAAGTAAGTTGGTATACCGGGCCTAATGCCACCATTCCTGACACTATAAATCTTACTGTTTCTTATTACGTTCTTCCACACCAACCATAGTTGCCAAGGTTATTTAAAGCACAATACCAGCCATTTGAGGTTTTTTACTTTTCCGCACTAGTACGGAAAAGTACAATTTTCCCCACTCAAATGCGTGCGGAAAAGTTAACTATCGCGTACGCGAGTAGAAAAAAGATTTTTTTCTACAACCGTCAAAATATGACACGGTTTGCGCATTACTGACAGTATGCAAACTGACACATATTTTCATTGTTATCTTTCTCGCACGTCGCACATAGCAGCGTAAAAAAAAGTTACTGGTTGCCATAGGACACGTGCGACAATGTCTTTCGGGCTCGTCGTCAATACAGGGGTAGCAGAAAAGAACTGTGAAGCTTAATCATTTATAAAATCGTTAAAAATGTTCCATAATAGTGGCAGCTGGACTTTTATACCGTTGCAGAAAAAATGTTGTTCCTAATTCTTGCGCAGAGTGTCTTTCGCGCACTTGATTGCTGCCCGAACTCCGCTTCGTGTCGTAACGGCAGTCGCGTGCGCGAAAGTTTTACTTTGCGCACTTCTTAGGAAAATAACTATTTTCTACTCGCGTGCGCGAAAGTTTACTTTTCCGCACGCATTTGTGTGCGGGAAGTTGTACTTTTCCGCACTAGTGCGGCAAAAAACCTGTTTGTTTACTAATGTTGGTATGAAAGAACGTAATAAGAACCAGTAAAACTACCATGATTTATAGTTGTCGGGAATGGTGGCATTAGGTGCTTGGTATACAATCTTACTTATACCTGTAATGCATCTTTAATTTTAATTAAAAGGTTGATTTGTTTAATTATTGCTATGTGCGATAAAAGTAAGCAAACGCTACGCGTCGTTCGGCCAACTGCAGTCGCGTGCGGAAAAGAATCACTTTCCGCACTTGTTAGAAAAATAACTATTTCGCTTGCTGTCAATAGCATTTAAAATTGATCGTTTGCAGAAAAAACGTTGTATGCATTACGAGCAAAAAGTAACTTTTTTGCTCTCGAGTGATTGCCGCTCTCCGCTTCGCGTCGAGCTGCAAACTTCACTCTCCGAGCAAAAAAGTTGTACTTTTCGCTCTTTATACATAAATAACTATTTCTTCAATATGTACTTTTTTTAATTCTTATTATCTGTAAAGGTTCGTAGGTATAACAAACATATCCATTTCCGCAATTTTTACTTAAAATGAACGTTAGATTTTGGCATGAATAATTATCAATATCTTATAATATTAAAAGCAAATTATGAACCAAGAAATCATTTGTACTCGTCTAGAATTGTAAAGCATTGCATTAAATGCTGTGAATATTGCGTTTCATGATTACAATATTGAAATAATTCAATATCGTTTCATCTTAAATCTCTATTAAAGATGACATTGATTGGTGATGGCTAGCAACATTACAAGGTAAAAACCAAAAATAGGGTCCAAAAGCGGTTCATTTCGATACTATTTTGACGTAATAAGAGTGGGGAAAAACTGTTATATTAAAACCGAAATAGAGAATATACTATGGCGTCGAATATGACATGTTATAGAGGGGAAATGTTTTCCCAGAAAAGATTTTTGTTATTCACGGAAACACCACTGGAACGACCTGAGATCGTTATAGCCTATGTATGTGGTGTTGGCGTTTCGTCCCGGGGTCTACCTTGTACTCGTCAGCAAGGCATGGTAGACCCCTGTCTTATACGCAGGGATGAGACTTCATAGTTGGAACTTGTATTTGAAGACAAATTCGGCGCAAAAAAGGCGGTGTGATGTTATGAGGGATTTCGACTAATGCTGCCATCTGTGTGTCGGTAGGGGAAGTTTCGGCATAATACTCCCCTCCCAGTGATAACGAGGACGGAAGATGTATGATGGGAGCGAAGAGACATTCTTGTTGTCAACTGATGAGACGAAGTTGTGTTGCTGTTGCTTCAGCAAGTGAGTGACGTAGGATGTGCCAGTGTTGTCGAGAATGATACCAGAGAGTGATGTGTGAGATAATTCCGCGGTGCAGTGCGTGAAGGCGGCATCCAGTTTACCGAATGCTGCGTGCGGTGGGTGCGAGAGAGATGCTGCTCTGATACTCTCGTAGCGTTGAAGCGATCCTTGTTGCGACCTTGTGCTCGGTGGATTGCGGGTTGCTTTTGCCGAAGGTGACCAATTACGGGGTTGCAAATTGATGAGCCATAGATGGGAAGTGTTTTCCCAGAAAAGATTTTTGTTATTCAAGGAAACACCACTGGGACACCTGATATCGTTATAGCCCATGTATGTGGTGTTGGCGTATCGTCCCGAGGTCTACCTTGGACTCGTCAGTAAGGCGAGGTAGATCCCTGCCTTATATGCCGGGGTGAGACTTATAGTTGGAACTTGTATTTGAAGACAAATTCGGCGCAGGCAAGGCGGTGTGATGTTATGAAGGATTTCGGCTAATGCTGCCACCTGTGAGTTGATGGGTGAAGTTTCGGCGCTGCCACCTGTGGTGAATCGGTGGATGAAGTTCCGCCACAATACTATCTCGTATGTCTTGAGTAGTTTCTTGCCTTAACGAAAGTCATTCATTCATGCAAAAATATCAAAATAAGGAAGGATTTATTAGAGTTAAGTATCCTTAATGTATCCATTTGCGTGATAAAATCGTCCTTCCAAAGCCAAAACCACGAATGTGCAGAGCTGAGGATTTGCTTTATTGTGTTTATGCCTCACACATTTGAATCAGTCACTTTTACTTTCACTCTTGTACTTATTGAGTTTTGCTCCATTTTCCATTTCCATCTCTCGATTTTGTGCTGCTGTTGCGGTATAGTTTCCCTTGGCCTGTCTGATTTTTATAAAACTGTTAGTTTTATGCCATAAAGGGTGCCTTTTTCTTACCTACTGGGTCATCTTTGTTTACAATGCAACACATGTTGTGGCACTGCTGTTCCGAGTATGTTCCTGAAGGCTTGAATAGTTAACTTATTGTTCCTTCAGGACTCCTGATTTGTTTTTGCATAACAGGGAGAGGATAAACAATCTTTTTCCTTGTTAATCTCATTTTCTTATTTTAATTAAATAACAAATAAACCTAACCTATCTTATCATTTTTATATTTGCCGACATTGACACTAATGACCTTCCTTCATTTTAAATGTCACTCAATCATTCGATAGAAAGAATGTCTTGGCTCTGCTCTTGCGCTAGCGTTAGACAAAGATGCAAGAGTTTTGCGTTTTCTTTGTTTCTTAAATGCGCGGCACTTTTAATTGGTTTGTTTAGCATTATATTATTTAACGAATTGGTGTATTAATGAAGGCGATTAATAGTCGAGATGGTTTAACGCGCGAACCGCAGTGAGCGCGTGAATAGAGTTGAGATTATTAATTACCCATTAATATACAAGTTGGTTACAATACTTTTCCGTCGGCTGCAACTTGGTCATTCAATACATTCAAATCAGAATACTTAGTTTGAATATTTGAAATTCGTCCCCCTATATGTCAAATACGATGACATTGATCCAAAATGACAGATGTCAGGTTTTTTTCTATCCAATGCCTATCAATCCGTAAAAACATAAAAATTGAGTTTATCTTCTTCTCTGTCGAGTAAATGTCAAGTAAGATGACAATATACCCGGGGCTTGGTATTTACTCAGCAATGAACTCAGTGTTTTGTTGATATTGCATATAGAGAAATAGAATTGACTTTGACATAACCACTTTTTAAAGTGACAGTACCGTTCATTAATGGGAGTCACTAATGAACGATTTTGGCAAAGAAATCGTACCTTAAACAAACCTGTTATTAGTCAGTCGACGGAATAATTATTTAAATCATGATTTACTTAATTTTTTTTACTTTTTCTTGACTGGTTTCGTTTCTGATTTATCGACTGTAGAGCTTTACGAGACCGAGACCGAGACCGAGAGTATATAAGTTTTGGTATCGGTCTCGTATTTATAATTGTACTCATATTTATAATTAAGTCTCGGTCTTGGTCTCGTAGTAGCAACTCGAGTCTCGGTCTAGTCTTGGTCTCGATCTCGGAAAAAAAGGTAGCATCTCGAAAAATCTTATTATGTTTGAATTGCATATTCAATTTTCTTCTGAATTATTGAGTTATTATGCAGAGTTTTCAGGAAAATTTCCGTTTTTTGTATGAATGTTTATTTAAAATCAATATTTGAAATTATTGAGGGTTCCAATTTCCATGGTAGAATCAGGTTAGTTCAGGTTAGTTTAATGTAAAACTGCATTAGACCTGCTCGTAGGGCCGCCACTGATGCTATTGAACATATTTTTTATAAAAAAAAATATGCGTCTTGTTTACTTAGCTACAGACACATCAACAAAATTTCATTGAAAATATGGAAATATTTAAGTCCATGTTTTATATTATGAATTTGAATATACATTTCGAAAAAGTGCCAATACTGCCAATGAAAAAATTCCTATTTTTTTAGCTTTATTTCGTGGTAGAACGAAGTAAGTCACTATTGTCACCAACTTAAAAATTACCCTGTATAGAAATAATACAATACTTTTGCAAACACAAAAACTTCATTATCATATTCTTAACTGGCAGACTAGTTACACTTAGGAATCCATAGAACTTATTTATGATAGTTGATAGTTAAATATAAATGGCGAAAATTGAGAGTTTACACTTCTCTTAATCGTCTTTAGTTCTTTCTCGTTTGAGTCGATTTCGTTCGGGATGAAAACTCATAATTTGTAAACAAACAAAATATCGTCTTTCTATAGAATGAGAAAAATTGAAAACTCAGGTAAATTTGCATTATGGTACTTCTATTAAAGTGTCTTTTCGTACTAAGAATACCTATACGCAACGCAAAGGAATGATGTTGTTCGAGACCGAGACTCTCGAGCGTCTCGATTAGCAGTATCGGTCTCAGTTTCGCAGACCAAGACCGAGATCGAGACCCAGACAGTCTCGATATTAAAAAACCAAAGTCGATATTAAAGTCTCGGTCTTGGCCCCGAGATCGAGGCTTATAGTTTCGTGAAGGTTTAGCTTGTATAATTACATAGTTATCTTTGATCCCATTGATCAACTGATTGACTACGTCAGCTAAGAACGTGACGTGACACTTTTTTCCCACCCCTCTTTCCGATACCCGTGCTAAAATCGATCGTCATCTTCTTCAGGATTCAGGACTTGGTCCATACTTAACTGTTTTCTTTGTTGAGTTTTTGTTTACCTTACGTTCACTGAAACAGTTTAAGTGCTTCGGCTAAAACTGTAAAGCGACTATCGAATCAATTAAGAAACAATGGAAACACCAAAAGGGAAATCAAAGACATCACAGAAAAGCTTAGAACGAAGTTGAGCCTGATGAACACCGCAGAAACGTGGGGCCTCAGCAACTCCCTACAAATAGGAACTCATAGAGAATCATGAAAGTAATGAAAATAACAGAAACAAAAGCTGCACACAGATAGCGAAGAGATATACACAATGAAATACTTAACGAAAAGATCGGAAAAAAAGCACACAAATTGACCCCAGCTATCAAAAGAACATACTGCGGCAATTACAGGAAGCAAATAACATAAACAAAATCATGGAGATTATAAAATTAAAATGGAATGACAAATGCTACCCAAAAACAACACTGGACCTAAGAAGCCCACTTTAACTCGAAAATAACACCATAGTGTCATATATACAGACAAACAGAAATATAATGGATACAAGAGAAAACTATGCGAAACCTTCCTGCAAATCTCCAGTTACCTGAAATCTGGAAAGCCAGATGAAGGTAAAGTAATTAGCACCGATACAAAAATCACCACTGATGAAGACAACAAAGAAGAAAATGGAAAGACGCTACACGTCCTTGGATTAAAAAATCCAGAATCTGTACAGAACATTCCAACATCTCTAGAAAATTGAACGGGTTTCTACCGGGGTCACACTAACAAAAGTCAACTTAAAAAAATCACACTCTGTAATTACACGAAGACATAGTGAAAATAAGACGACTGGCGGAAAAAATATTAGAACGTGGAAACGACCTGAACATGGCAAATACTCAACTACAAGTGCTCCCCAATCCCTTTAATTGGACAACAACTAGAAACAGAAACAACAAGAATTATATAGCAGGCACAGTTATAATAAAAGGTGTCCCTTAAAAGAAGCGATGTATTCCCAAATAACGTCAAAGAGTGCACAATATTAGACACGACATCAAAGGACAGATACATATTAAATACCAAGCGAACGAACATGAAGAAAAGACTTTCCTAGAAGTACAAAAAAAAACATAGACAAAGACATGGACACAGGAATAGCCAAACTCTAGAAAACAGTGTTTATAAAGGATATAACTAGCACAGCCGAACAACAAGAAATAGAAGACGCTATTACTGATACTCTAAAAATCACTCCTGACAAAAAAACGGAAATTCAAATACAACTAACTAAAAAACCTAACGAAAACAAACTCCTTTTATACGCTTAAAATACATAGATACGCTTTTGGAAAATTACCAATTAAAAAAGCCAACACGCTAATCTATATGAGGAAAATACGAATTGGAAGAAAGCTGAAAGAACTTCAACTAAACACAGACGACAAGCAAATAGTCTCAAAAAACGATATCAAATACATGGGCCCCAATATTGACAAAGACTTCAAATGCCACACACATATAAAAACCATATGCAACAAGGCAAAAGACAGTAATAAACATGCTCGCAAGGATCACACCAGCAAAAAACGGACCAACATTCATCCAACGCAAAGCGCCAATGAGCACCGTGACATCCATCATCCTCTATGGATCGGCGATCTGGGAAAATATAATAACCTATATATACTACACTTTTGGAGAAAACACACAGGCAAATAGCTCTAAGAATAACGAGGGCATACAGAACATCCCCCACTACCGCACTCCTAGCGATGGCAAAGATATCATCATAAAACTACAAATCAGGCAAAGGACGCAAATTCATAACAACAACAATAAAAATCAGATAGCTGAGGTAAAGGAGAACGTACACAGGGACTGGACTAATGAATGGAATTACTACAAAGGAACAGGAAAGACTTTCATCACAGACCTAGAAAAATGGATAACTACAGACTGGACAGAGACAGACCACTACATGTCGTAAATATTTACACGGCACGGAGTATTCGCGGAATACCTTCACAGAATAGGAAAGAAGCCAAACCCGGGATGCGAATACTGCGACCTCACACAAATAGACAACTAACTAAATACTTTTTTTAAATGCCCAAGATGAGAGACAGAACGCCGTAAGACAACTGTAAAATGTGGAACACTACTATGCCCGAATCACATTGCTTCGCTTCTCCTGTCGAACAAAGAAAACTGGGAGACAATAAAACAATTTGTATCAGTGACAATGAAAGCAAAAATCAATGGCGAGAACAAAAAACATGAATTTGAACAAACAGTATAAATAAATAAAAAAGAAAAGAGAAAGAAGAAACACAAGAAAAGGAAGCCCCGAAGTAATGCCGTAAAGCGGTACTGGGAAGCGAGGGAAGGAGTTTAGTCAGTCGGTGCTCCTGAAGGAGAAGACGCCAAATTGACACTATGTGAGAAACCTCGACCTCTTTCTTGGAGGTGATCCGGCGGAACAGGGGCAGGCCAAGGCACGGGACCGAGCTCGGATCCAGATCCGTCCCCTCGAAGGAACGAACCTTTCACCTCGCCCAGGCCGGGCTCGTTAACCAGGACCCGCAATCCTGAGAGCCAATTCTTATCCCTAAGTTACGGATCAAGTTTTCCTTACCTACATTATTCTATCAACTAGAGTCTCTGCACCTTGGAGATCTGCTGCGGATATGGGTATGAACTGGCGCGACGCCTCCACTCCCGGATTTTCAAGGTCCGAGGGGAAGATCCGGACACCGCGGCAACTGCGGTGCTCTTCACGTTCCAAACCATATCTCCCTGCTAGAGAATTCCATGGAACTCGAACGCTCATGTAGAAAAGAAAACTTTTTCCGGATCTCCCGACGGCATCTCCGGGTCCTTTTGGGTTACCCAGACAAACTCTCTTGCGAGGGCCCGACTTTTTTATGGTTCCGCTGCCACGTTCCGGAATAGGAACCGGATTCCCTTTTGCCTGACGAGTGTGTTTAGGATCGGGTGGGGCTTAGGATCGACTGACTCGTGTGTATAGGCTGTTCACACGAAACCCTTCTCCACGTCTGCCTCCAGGACCCCACTGGAGTATTTGTTACTACCACCAAGATCTCCAGGATCGAGTCTATTCACTACAACAAACCTGGTTGTAAAGAGCCACCGAAGGATACAAAGTTACTGCCCTCAGCCGTAATCTATTGGGCCAGCTTCTACTCCACCCCATAGAGACTGTATGTAAGCTTTAATTTTAAGTACGGGGTGTTCATTATAAAACTTCATCTAGTTGGCTGTGAAATGTCAAAAGAAAAGGATGGAAAAACAAAAGTCCATTTAGTTTGATTATGTCATCCTTTTCTGTCAAAATTTCATAGCCTACATACTAACACCACTGTAATAGAGCAACTAGTAAACTACCCAGTTTACTTTTTTTGTGTGTCCTATCCACCTGTATCTGTTAGTTTATATTTTGGTTTGGTGTTGAATTCCTGATTACACCTTGGGATATTTATGGCTTTATTGTCAAAGCCAGTGGCGTTAACCTACCCCACTCTCCGAATTATCTGAGCTGGGGCACTTAATTTGCCCGGCACTACACAACTCACACCCCTTTGAGAAACTTGATTTGTTTTCACTTAACTTTTTTCAAATAGACCTTTGTTCTTTATTCAGGAGCACTTCATCATGGCGTGGCACATTTTTGGCGCCAAACGTGGGGAAGCAAAAATTTGCCAAAACAGCATCAAACCAAAACATAAACTTACAGATATAAGTGTCTATACAGATCGACACCTAATTTAAACACCATTCCTAAAGTCTCAAGAAAGAAAATACTTTCTTATGTTATAGAAGACGCACTAGCAGACTTATCTCGTTCACTTTTTGTATTATATCTCGTTACGTTTGAAATCTTCATTTGTTATACCTATTTGCTTTTAGTACACTTTGAGGAGATGCGATAACCGAAACAACGTCAAAGTCAGTTTTTTTAAAGGTAATAACTTATGAAGAATAAATAAATAAAAAATACTGTACAGGTTGTCCCAAATTGGTTGTCCGAATAGGGTATCTGCGTTATTATTAGCGCTAGAAGAAAACCGACCTCCCATGCCCATAGGCTTTTTTCAAGATAGCTTTAATGGTGCTTTCAGATTTTCGCGATTATCATTTGTTTTGGCGCTACAGTCGATTTTTCAATTTTGGCCCAATTTGAAAATGAGTTGTATTTCGCTTAATATCGCAGATATCGCAATTCTGTAAAAACATTGTATGGGCATTTTTTAAAGCAGAACTCATAGGCGTACTCAGGTTTTTTGTGTTTCTTCATATTTTCAAGTTATGACATAAACTTTTTTTAAATGGTCATAAGAGTTGGCCATAAATATTTCATATTTTCTTTTTTAGGCATTACTTTACTTATATAAATTAAACACATCTAGATTTGTTAATAATAGTAGATACTGAAACAAGAAAATTAAATTTTTAATTATCTGAGGGTTTTTTCTTGAAGGTTTTTCATAAAATTTCCATTAGTTTAAATAGGCTTTCCTACGACTCAATAAGAATACCTACTTGTAGGGGCCGTCATGAATTTGCCTCTGTTTATTCTTTTATTATGCAGTCATTAAATAAATTCTCACCGTAATTATGCTGTTTTCCTGTGGATATGGAATGAGTAATAAATGACAGATTTGCAGGATCATAAATATTTTAAAAAACAAAAATTAACTCCTTGCTAATAAAAATAAAAAACTCATAAATTTTTCTGACTCGAAGAGTAAGCTTGGGATGGGCGGCCATAATGCTATTCCGTCTGACGTTTAATGACATTAACTTGACAATTTCGAGAATCCGGAAAGTTAAATCAGTGTTTCAAAATGAACTTTGAATACTACGAATACTATAATATGAGTGAGCGCTACACTCTTAGCAATAAAAATTGCAATTGCGAAACAGCGGCAGAACTCGATTTTGAAAGATATCCAGAAAGGTGACAATCGTGTTTAAGAACATTCAAGAGGATAGAACATAATCCCGTAAATCATGGATCATTTAAAAAACCAAGAGCAGCCAAGTATTTGAAAGAAGATGATGATGCAAAGACTGTTGACTAATGACTGCCCATAATGCTCGACGATCTACTGATTTTTTAAATGCACACTTTGGTAATAGGTGGTTGGGTACTAGAGGTCCAGTTTTATGGCCAGCTAGGTCACCGGATCTCTCACCTCCAGACTATTTTTTCTGGGGTTACATCAAAGACAAAATATATTTAGATCCTTCCAGAACAAAAATTCGAGAAGTAAGAGAAATACCAAATTTGTTCATTTTAAACGCAATGATAGGTTTACGGCGACTTTGTGAAGCTTGCATTGCAGAACATGGAAATCAGTTTGAAAACTTACGTTAAGTGTTAGTTGTGGATGAAATTAAGGTTTTTATAATTTGTAAAGAGACAATTTGCTACATAAAATAAAGTAATGGCTGAAAAAAATTTTTCTTATTTTTTTTGAAGAGTTAGTTTGTTTAGACCCATTATGACATACAACATTAAAACATTAAAATCAGAAAAAAAATGTCTTTTAAGACACATTATGGCCAAGTATGATGACCATTTAAAAAAAGAGAAGTTTATGTCATAACTTAAAAATATGAAGAAGCACAAAAAATCTGAGCACGCCAATGAGTTCTGCTTTAAAATGTGCACATACAATGTTTTTACAGAATTGCAATATCTAAAAAATTAAGCGAACTACAACTCATTTTCAAATTAGGCCAAAATTGAAAAATTGACTGTAGCGCCAAAACAAATGACAATAGCGAAAATCTGAAAGCACCATTAAAGCTATCTTGAAAAAGGTCTACGGGCATGCGAGGTCGGTTTTCTTCTAGCGCTAATAATAACGCAGATACCCTATTAGGACAACCAATTTGGGATACCCTGGACAGTAGATAACCCCTAAATCTTTGAGGCGAAAAGTTCATTTTTTACTACTTACTTTTGGGTGAAGCCTCATACACTTTTGGGCCCGATTCGTTCGTTGTTGGAGAAAGAATTTCGCACTACTCACAGTAAAATTACACACAGAATAACAATTTACCCTTTTCTAGGGTAAATTGTTATTCGCAGTAATTTTAATTTTACACACAGAATAACAATTTACCCTTTTCTAGGGGAAATTGTTATTCGCAATAATTTTACTGTGAGTAGTGCAAAATTCTCTAAAATTACTGCGAATAACAATTTACCCTAGAAAAGGGTCATGAATTTGCCTCTGTTTATTCTTTTATTATGCAGTCATTAAATAAATTCTCACCGTAATTATGCTGTTTTCCTGTGGATATGGAATGAGTAATAAATGACAGATTTGCAGGATCATAAATATTTTAAAAAACAAAAATTAACTCCTTGCTAATAAAAATAAAAAACTCATAAATTTTTCTGACTCGAAGAGTAAGCTTGGGATGGGCGGCCATAATGCTATTCCGTTTGACGTTTAATGACATTAACTTGACAATTTCGAGAATCCGGAAAGTTAAATCAGTGTTTCAAGATGAGCTTTGAATACTACGAATACTATATTATGAGTGAGCGCTACACTCTTAGCAATAAAAAATGCAATTGCGAAACAGCGGCACAACTCGATTTTGAAAGATATCCAGAAAGGTGACGACAGTGTTTAAGAACATTCAAGAGGATAGAACATAATCCCGTAAATCATGGATCATTTAAAAAACCAAAAGCAGCCAAGTATTTGAAAGAAGATGATGATGCAAAGACTGTTGACTAATGAATGCCCATAATGCTCGACGATCTATTGATTTTTTAAATGCACACTTTGGTAATAGGTGGTTGGGTACTAGAGGTCCAGTTTTATGGCCAGCTAGGTCACCGGATCTCTCACCTCCAGACTATTTTTTCTGGGGTTACATCAAAGACAAAATATATTTAGATCCTTCCAGAACAAAAATTCGAGAAGTAAGAGAAATACCAAATTTGTTCATTTTAAACGCAATGATAGGTTTACGGCGACTTTGTGAAGCTTGCATTGCAGAACATGGAAATCAGTTTGAAAACTTACGTTAAGTGTTAGTTGTGGATGAAATTAAGGTTTTTATAATTTGTAAAGAGACAATTTGCTACATAAAATAAAGTAATGGCTGAAAAAAATTTTTCTTATTTTTTTTGAAGAGTTAGTTTGTTTAGACCCATTATGACATACAACATTAAAACATTAAAATCAGAAAAAAAATGTCTTTTAAGACACATTATGGCCAAGTATGATGACCATTTAAAAAAAGAGAAGTTTATGTCATAACTTAAAAATATGAAGAAGCACAAAAAATCTGAGCACGCCAATGAGTTCTGCTTTAAAATGTGCACATACAATGTTTTTACAGAATTGCAATATCTAAAAAATTAAGCGAACTACAACTCATTTTCAAATTAGGCCAAAATTGAAAAATTGACTGTAGCGCCAAAACAAATGACAATAGCGAAAATCTGAAAGCACCATTAAAGCTATCTTGAAAAAGGTCTACGGGCATGCGAGGTCGGTTTTCTTCTAGCGCTAATAATAACGCAGATACCCTATTAGGACAACCAATTTGGGATACCCTGGACAGTAGATAACCCCTAAATCTTTGAGGCGAAAAGTTCATTTTTTACTACTTACTTTTGGGTGAAGCCTCATACACTTTTGGGCCCGATTCGTTCGTTGTTGGAGAAAGAATTTCGCACTACTCACAGTAAAATTACACACAGAATAACAATTTACCCTTTTCTAGGGTAAATTGTTATTCGCAGTAATTTTAATTTTACACACAGAATAACAATTTACCCTTTTCTAGGGGAAATTGTTATTCGCAATAATTTTACTGTGAGTAGTGCAAAATTCTCTAAAATTACTGCGAATAACAATTTACCCTAGAAAAGGGTCATGAATTTGCCTCTGTTTATTCTTTTATTATGCAGTCATTAAATAAATTCTCACCGTAATTATGCTGTTTTCCTGTGGATATGGAATGAGTAATAAATGACAGATTTGCAGGATCATAAATATTTTAAAAAACAAAAATTAACTCCTTGCTAATAAAAATAAAAAACTCATAAATTTTTCTGACTCGAAGAGTAAGCTTGGGATGGGCGGCCATAATGCTATTCCGTTTGACGTTTAATGACATTAACTTGACAATTTCGAGAATCCGGAAAGTTAAATCAGTGTTTCAAGATGAGCTTTGAATACTACGAATACTATAATATGAGTGAGCGCTACACTCTTAGCAATAAAAAATGCAATTGCGAAACAGCGGCACAACTCGATTTTGAAAGATATCCAGAAAGGTGACGACAGTGTTTAAGAACATTCAAGAGGATAGAACATAATCCCGTAAATCATGGATCATTTAAAAAACCAAAAGCAGCCAAGTATTTGAAAGAAGATGATGATGCAAAGACTGTTGACTAATGAATGCCCATAATGCTCGACGATCTACTGATTTTTTAAATGCACACTTTGGTAATAGGTGGTTGGGTACTAGAGGACCAGTTTTATGGCCAGCTAGGTCACCGGATCTCTCACCTCTAGACTATTTTTTCTGGGGTTACATCAAAGACAAAATATATTTATACTCTGTTCAGCGAGAGTTCAATGTTACGTCATAAATTGTGACGTCATACAAAAAAATACGTCTGTCTCTGATAAAATGTCAGTTAAACAAAATGTCAAGTTGACACGGGGCAGGTAACAGTTTAGCCTTTTGTGCAAACATTTCAAAGTTTTCCCATTTACGGTATTAATTCAGAAGGAATATCCGCAGCAGCTTTACCATAGACACCTGCTATGATTCATCCGGCCATGGATGTAGATCATAAGATATGGACAAAATTGGCCCAAGATATTAGAGTATTTTTGTGTGCTTACTATACCTAGTAGTGCTCCCAACTTGCGTTCTAAAAGCAATAAGCAGAAACACTTGTCGTCGGGTCGCCAAACATATTTTTTCGTTCGAATGCACCCTTTTCTGCGGAATAGTTCAATACGTGTCCGCATGAATTCATTCATTTGATAAAAAAAACTGTTAGGCGTTTATTGTATATTCAATTCTTGAAATTTTTCTTACAATTTAATTAATGCAACGTGTGATAATAAAACATGCAACATAATTAACTTAAATTGAGTACATAATCTAACTAAGTGTGGGCAATTTTTTTAAGACACCTAGTTTTGCTTTTATCTGTGTCGCAGCACCGTTCTTCCACATTTTTTCTTTAGTTGATTAAGCTACCTGCTACTTTTGATTAATGTTATATTCATTTCCACAGAAGCGGGTCTCGCCTTTAGGTCACACCAGGGGAAGATATTTTTGTGGACCAGTAGGTGGTTGTTCAGCAATAGGGGCTTCTTTTCAACAATTCATAGTTGCATTCGGCATAGTGCTTCGGGACGTATGTTGATGGAATTTCTTCCGCCGCTTCATCGAATGTAACTCCTTGTTTCTCGACTATCTTGGAAATTTTCTCCGGTTTTTCTTCACACAGTGTACTTTTTCTACATGATCCCTTAAAAGCGATTCTTTCGTTTCTATATTTAGTTCTACGAAAGCTGGACTCGGATTTTGACGACATTTTGACATTAAGCGTCAAACTGACTTTAGCTGGTGGTTTTATTACTAATAAGAACTAATAATACGAATGTTTTTTTGCGATCGTTTTCTAATGAAATGAGATGATGAATGTGACGTCATATTGAACCCTCGCTGAACAGAGTATAGATCCTTCCAGAACAAAAATTCGAGAAGTAAGAGAAATACCAAATATTAAGAATTGTTCGCAATAATCAATCTCTATATGCAAATTTCAACTTGGGATTAACCAAGGAAACAAAACACGTCACCCAAAAACAACTTAGCTTTTATTCTCCCTTTGCTCGATACAAAAACCCGACTGCCTGCCTTCGACCGACTTTGTTTTTCCCCTCGATACGGCACGGTTGCCGATTTCTATAAACTATCTAACTAATCTTATTTAATATAAACATCACAAAATGTGACGTTGCCAAGCGAGCCCGCTTCCAATCCTTCTTGCTGGCTCGGCAATTGTTAACAGTTCGGCCACGCTACACTTCGTAGGCGCCCTCGCCACGTGGAACTTTAGAGGGAAAGTTCCAGATTCATTCTGGGTCTGGCTGGTCACAAACCTAGGAAAATAAAATAAAACATCATTAGTTAACCTTTAAATCAATAATTGAAATGATTCAACGTTTGAATCCTTTTTGACACATCTACTGTAAAACTACATTAGTTAGCTTCATCTTCATTATTGATATCCTCTGAATCGTCACTCTCATCATCAGTCATATTTGCATGGTATAACTTCATCTTATCGACGGAGATAACCCCCTTATAAGTTTTCCGAGATCTAACTGATCCTGGGATATCCTCGACACAGTACCTATCGTGAGGTAACACTTTAGTTATAATGAATGGTCCGACATTTTTCTGCAGTAACTTTCTGCTCTTGCCATCATTACTTGGTATGTTTCTTTTTACCAAGACCAATTGACCAACTTCGTACGGTGGGGCTCGGCATCTTTTCCGATCATATCGCTCTTTTTGACGTTCTTGATCCTTGGCAGTTTTCTCTTCAACTTCCTTTCGTATTTCAGTCAAATTCTTCTGCATCACGTCGATATCTATTTCGTTGCGTAAATAAGCTGAACCTTTCGGCTTAGGATCATACCCCATAAAAACTTCATATGGACTCTTCTGCGTGGTTGCATTTGGTGTGGAATTAATGCCAAAACGTATTTGTTCTAAAGATTCGTCCCATCTTCTTTCATCATCCGTCGACGATGCAATCGCATGTAGCAATGTACGATTGTATCTCTCCACCTGTCCATTTGCTCTTGGAGTCGCAGTAGCATTATGAATAAGTTTGATGTTGTATTTATTACAGTACTCTCTAAACTTTTTCGAAGTAAAGGCTGCTCCTCGGTCATAGATCAGTCTACTTGGTGTTCCGAAATTTCCAAACACATCGTCAAGAAATTTCACTACAGGATCAACTTTTGTAGTTCTCACAGCTCTCAAAAAGACAAATTTGGTAAAACCATCAACTGCAACAATTAAGTATTGGTTCTGATGCTTGCTAACCACAAAAGGTCCCAAGTGGTCAATATGTAAAGTATGCATTGGAACAGCTATCTTTTCAATAGGATGCAATAAACCAGGTTGCCTTCCTGAAGGATTTTTATTATACAAGCACTTCAAACAACACTCGATATATCTCTTTGTATATCGTCGCATGCCAGGAAACCAGTAGCTGTCTTCCATGCTTTTAGAAACTTTCTCTAATCCAAAGTGTCCAATATCATCATGATAATAAGCAACTACTTGTCTTCTTGCATGTTTCGGAACCAACCATCGCGGTCCAGATTTTGTTAATTTAAATATTCGATTGTTCACCAGTTGATAGTCCTGATGAATGCCAACCTCTTCCTTGTCCTTGGGTTTTCGTTGAAGCACCTCAAACAAATAACGGCAACGTTTGTCGTAAAGTTGAGCAGTTAAAACCCAATCATCCATTGTCAGGTCGAGGGTCTGAACATCGACAATCTCAGTCTCATTTTCCTGTCCACCTATTGGATTTCGACTCAATGCATCTGCGTGACACATCTTTGTTCCTGGTCTGTATTGAACTTCAAAATCAAATTCCGAAATGGATAACCACCATCTACCTATTCGCGGGACAAGGTCTCGTTTTGTCATGGTTGTTCTTAGAGCATTACAGTCCGTGATCACTGTAAATTTAGAGCCAATAAGATATGGTCGAAATTGTTTCATAGAGTCGACTACAGCCATAGCTTCTAACTCATAAGAGTGATACTTTTGCTCCTCTTTGGAGGTTTGACGACTGTAGTACAAAACTGGATGCAATGAACAATCTTTTTGTCTCTGCATCAGTATCCCAGCTATACCCCACTTTGAAGCGTCTGTGTGCAACTCCGTTGGTGCACCAGGACTGTATAAAGCCAAGACAGGTCTGGATATTAATTTTTCCTTAAGTTCTCTGAAAGCACTTTGCTGTTCCGTTGCCCACAAAAATTTTGCATCTTTGCGAGTCAGCATGGTTAGTGGTCTAGCAATGAAGGAAAACCCATTTATGTATTTCCGAAAATAGCTGCATAGTCCCAGAAATTGTCTAACATTATGGACATTACTAGGAGTTGGAAACTTCTCTACAGCTTCTATTTTTCTCATACCAGGTCGTATACCCTTTTCACTTATTTCGTGTCCTAAATAATCCACCTTGGGTTTAAAGAAATAACACTTGGAAAAGTTTAGTGTAAGCTTTGCTTCTCTGAACACATTGAAAACGTTTCTCAATGCGTCAAATCCAGATTCTTTATCCGGTGATGGTAAAAGAATGTCGTCCATGTAAGCTAAAGCTTGAGTAAACCTAAGAGGTCCTAGTACATGATTGATGGTTCGCTGGAAAACCGCTGGAGCGTTGACAAGTCCAAATGGCATCCTAAGATATTCATAATGACTATCTGGTGTTATGAATGCTGTTTTCACTATCGCACTTTCTGATAGAGGTATCTGATGGTACCCTGAGGCTAGATCTAAACTGGTGAAAAACCTACACCCAGCAAGTCTCTCCAGAAGTTCGTCCACTCTTGGCAAAGGATATCGGTCCTTGACTGTTTTGGCATTTAGCGCTCGATAATCAACGCACATCCTCCAGTCTCCGGTCTTCTTTTTCACTAAAAGTATTGGGCTTGAATACGGCGACTGCGATTCTCTGATAATGCCGTTTCTCTCGAGATCTTCAACAATTGATCGTACTTTAACACGTTCATGATATGATAGTCGATATGGCCTGTATGTTATCGGTTGTTCGTCAGTAAGTTGAATATCCATTTCTGTACCTTCATATTTTCCTAGTTCTGCAGTCGTTCTCGCAAAACACTCTCGATATTCATTCACTAGATTCAAAGGACGTTCTTTTTCCCTTTCATTTAGTTCATCAGACGTTTGACGTTTTAAATCATCAAGAGTGAATTTCGTTAAATACACCTCTGATGCCATTAAAGTTGTCACATCGGATTCCTCATAATCCCTAGTACAGGAGAAGCCCCTTGCTATCACCTGACCTTTACCATACTTTACTGTATTTGGTGAAACGTTCATAATAGATACAGTACCACAAGGATTTGTAGATACACATTGCACTACGAAATATTCATTATTTGGCTTAGGTCTTACCTGAGCTGGAACGAAAACATCGCATGGCTCCTCTTCGGATCCGGTAACTTCTACCATTCCCACTTTGCCTGGTGGAATACTGGTCTCTTGCAACGTTCGCAACAGAATCTTTCTCGGTGGAAGAACTTCCATAGTTTTCTTAGCCACATTATGGTCCTTAATTAAACGTACACTATTATCGTATGCCACCAATAACCCTTGATTGATGAAGGATTCTCCAATAAGAATCGCAAATTTCTGAACATAGTCTTCAACCACTAAAGCTTCAACTTCATTACAAGCCTCGTCGACTTTTAAAGTAATAGGTACTTTACCCAAAACGTTTGTACGGCTGTTATTATACCCTCGTATAATCACATTAGACAATATCCAATTTAGGCCCAACTTCTGAGCAACTCCACGTTGGATCAAAACACCTGAACACCCGGTATCTATAAAACACTCGGACACCTTTTGCCCGTTTACTTCGCAAGTTACCTTGTAACCGCTGCCGTAAACTTTATGCGAACTTTCCGCCATCGCCACTGAAGTAGAGCTATTCGATCTTCTACAATCTGCTGACAAATGCCCTAATCGTTTGCAGATCGTACACGACTTTCGTGGTTTCGGACATTTGTCTGCAAGATGGCTAAATTCACCACAGTTGAAACATTTCAACTTCTTGCCTTTTGCACGAGGTTCCTTGGAGTACGGATGGAATCTCTGATCCACTTGTCTTCTCAATGGTGTGTCACGTCGACCTAATCTTTCAATGATGGGTTTGTTATTCACCACACGTTCGGTATACTTAGGTTCTGTAGCTGCTAACGTAGTCAAATAATCAGAATATAAACTTTCAGGAGTCACGTATCTTCCTGCTTTTGCTCCAGTTCGAATGTTGACGTCTTCAATCCCATCAATAATACAGGATACAGCATTACGATCACTAATACCGCAAGCCTTAATAAGTCCTATTTTATCAAAATAGTACGCATGCCAATTTTCCTCCTGCCGTTTCTTTCGATCTAACATCGTCCTAAGAAGCGTTGCGAAATCTTTGGTATCCGGAAACGTTTTCAACAAAAGAGCTTTCCATTCCTCCCAAGAATATTCGTATAATGTCAAATTGTCATACCAAATGCGTGCAATACCACATAACCTTGTTTGCATATAGTGAATTACCTTTTTTTCACTCCAGTTGTCCATTTCTGCCAATTGATCGATCTTATGTAACCATTTACTCGTATTTGCTTTGTCATCGCCTGGATCAAAAAGTGGAATACAGTCGGCTTTCATAGTGGAACTTGAAGCAGTCGATAAAGATTGCGTTTCTTGTTTCTCTGTATACATTAACAGCAAATTTTCCAGTTTGGAAATTTTTCTCATAGCAGTTTCCAATGTTAAATTATCAGGAGCCTCCTTCTTACGCAAGGGCGGAGCCAACGTCTGACTACTCCCTGGCATAACATCTGGTGAGCTTTCTTTATCCCGGACACTACTTTGTTTCCGCTTACGTGATAACGACGACGTTCGACGATGTTCCCGCTCATGATCACCTGTTCGAGAGCCTTTATTTCGTGAGGACGGCACCGACGTTCGACGACCATCCCGATCTTTTTTCTCCGACTCATCACTTTGACGAAATCGATTCGTTCTTTGTTCATTGTCACTTCCACTTTCACTTTCATATATCAAGTCTTTTATTTGGGACATACTGTATATATATGGCACGGAGCACTATCCCACCGCTGCTTTATTAAGAATTGTTCGCAATAATCAATCTCTATATGCAAATTTCAACTTGGGATTAACCAAGGAAACAAAACACGTCACCCAAAAACAACTTAGCTTTTATTCTCCCTTTGCTCGATACAAAAACCCGACTGCCTGCCTTCGACCGACTTTGTTTTTCCCCTCGATACGGCACGGTTGCCGATTTCTATAAACTATCTAACTAATCTTATTTAATATAAACATCACAAAATGTGACGTTGCCAAGCGAGCCCGCTTCCAATCCTTCTTGCTGGCTCGGCAATTGTTAACACAAATTTGTTCATTTTAAACGCAATGATAGGTTTACGGCGACTTTGTGAAGCTTGCATTGCAGAACATGGAAATCAGTTTGAAAACTTACGTTAAGTGTTAGTTGTGGATGAAATTAAGGTTTTTATAATTTGTAAAGAGACAATTTGCTACATAAAATAAAGTAATGGCTGAAAAAAATGTTTCTTATTTTTTTTGAAGAGTTAGTTTGTTTAGACCCATTATGACATACAACATTAAAACATTAAAATCAGAAAAAAAATGTCTTTTAAGACACATTATGGCCAAGTATGATGACAATTTAAAAAAAGAGAAGTTTATGTCATAACTTAAAAATATGAAGAAGCACAAAAAATCTGAGCACGCCAATGAGTTCTGCTTTAAAATGTGCACATACAATGTTTTTACAGAATTGCAATATCTAAGAAATTAAGCGAACTACAACTCATTTTCAAATTAGGCCAAAATTGAAAAATTGACTGTAGCGCCAAAACAAATGACAATAGCGAAAATCTGAAAGCACCATTAAAGCTATCTTGAAAAAGGTCTACGGGCATGCGAAGTCGGTTTTCTTCTAGCGCTAATAATAACGCAGATACCCTATTAGGACAACCAATTTGGGATACCCTGTACAGTAGATAACTCCTAAATCTTTGAGGCGAAAAGTTCATTTTTTACTACTTACTTTTGGGTGAAGCCTCATACACTTTTGGGCCCGATTCGTTCGTTGTTGGAGAAAGAATTTCGCACTACTCACAGTAAAATTACACACAGAATAACAATTTACCTTTTTCTAGGGGAAATTGTTATTCGCAATAATTTTACTGTGAGTAGTGCAAAATTCTCTAAAATTACTGCGAATAACAATTTACCCTAGAAAAGGGTAAATTGTTATTTGCAGTAATTTTACTGTGAGTAGTGCGAAATTCTTTCTCCAACAACGAACGGATCGGGCCCAAAAGTGTATGAGGCTTCACGCAAAAGTAAGTAGTAAAAAAAACCCTGTACAGTGCTGTAACAAATGTAAATCAAAAAAAATCTGAAAAATACCTTAACAAAGAAGTTTACTGGTACTTCATACGCGTACCCCTAAATTGAAGTAACGTGTAAAATAACATTAGTAAGTTCAAGTCATCAATCCAATTTTTGTTTCCAATATTATTTTTTTATAATACAAAACATAATTAAACTAAGCATAAGATATAAAAAAGTTACTTAATTTTTTTATATTATTACATTAAACTTCCGAAAATAGCACCAATACAGAAGGTCATCTTCCCACGTGTACAGACCGATAATGAAGACCTGCGTCCGTGGAAAGCTTGGAACCTCATTGGCTCTATGTTGTCCATTTACTATATATTTAAAAGCTCTGCAGCAGAAAAATAACAGATTTGCTCACGGTGGGGAGACAATATCTATCGGGCTTGCGATCTACGGAGCGCTATTTCTATCCGAAGAAGACGTGGAAGAAGTAGAAGAAGCGCCTTTCTTCGCCGAGACTCTTCGCGGTCTCTGATTCGCTTAATTCGTCTTTCGCGCGGCAAAAACCGTTTGTTGAAACAAATTACTTTTGTGAAACAGTAAACGTTGTGACAATTTCATAAAGTGAAAAATAGTTAATGAAAAAAAAATCCCTTCGAGCGATGTTTGGCGACGCTTTTTGGCGGTAATGTTGGTTGTATGATGTCACAGGAACTTATTTCTGAATTTTGCATAGAGCTTCACGGCTGAGTTGTTTTAGTATGGATTCCATTTCTTCCTTAAGGTAAGTGATATCTGTTGTGGTTTTTGTATTTTCTGTAGTCTAAAAGTTATAGCTTTCAATTTTATTTCATGTGAAATTGAGAGTAGATTGAAGTTTCTATATATGGTTTTAAAGTTTGTGAGTGTAGCACACGAAATCAATTTTGTGCTTTGTAAGCAACCTACATTTTGAGCTAAAACCATCTAATTCCGTCCAATTACTTAAGCAGTACGCTTAGCAAAATAATATTGAAATGACAAAATAAATGGAATAATAAAAGTAAAAAAAACTAGAAAATTAAAATACTTAAGATAGAGAATAGTAGACAGAATTAGAATCGGTACTGACCATTCGTTGTCTCCTGATGTTTTCTGCTTCGTCAAGTGCAAGGACACGAACATGTCATAATTGTATAGATCAAAGTGCTTACAAATTGAATAGTGAAAGTTCCTTTAGTTTGAATGGATTTGAAAAATGTTCAGTCAGTGTTTATTTTTCAATTCCTTGCAAGCAGGGTCTAGGGTGTCTATGTCGCCGTACATGTCTCATGCTTTGAATAGGGAAATTCATGATAGCCTTAAATTGGATGTTGTAGTGTACAATGAAACTCTTGTATCTTTTGTTAAAATGTTATCACGCGAATATGTAAGATAATATGATCTTAAATGTGTTAAATAGCTCGCTATGAGCCACACATTTACCTATTAACTGATTTTGCCAACCACGCAAAGTTAATTGAAGAAGCTAAATATTTAACTATTAGATAGAAAAATGTGCGTTTTTATAAACTTTCTTGAAATCTTTAGGTTATGTAGTAGTTCAAACAGTTTAAAGACTGATCCAGGAAACATATCGTATATGGTGAAATGACCTAGAACAAGAACAGGGACCGAAGTCAAACGATTTGTAGGCTTACTCTCGTAGTATCGTAGACTCATTCACTCTTTATGTCGCCTGTCTTAACTCAAACATATTTTTTCAAATCTTTTCATAATTCAGTCAGATGCTAGTGATACAGGTTTCAAAGGCTGTTTAACTCAAAGAATTCAAGCAGCAAACAGACTCATCCTAAAGAAATTCCAGATGTTTCTTTTTCTAGAATTACTTATTTAAAATAAAATAAATCAAGTTAGCGCCACAAGGGTGTTTCTGGTTAATCTTTCTTTGAAGATTGCAACTCTTTAATTAAAAGCTTTGCCCTAAGTCTAAAGAAGACAATAAGCTAACTGAAAACTTTGAAGTTTGATTAGAGACCCCACTTTCAACGTTCATCCGTTTTATATTAAAAAAAAAAATGCAAATACTTCTTTAGAAACAACATAGAAATTACGTTGAGAAAAAAGAACAGACTTACATTTTATTGATGTATAGTTTACAATGTTCAGTTGAGAGGTTAATTCGCTTGAAAAAAATAATTGAGAAAGACACAATATGAAAAATCAGAAAGTAAAAAGGTAAGAATAAAAAGAAGAACAAGCTTACCTTTTGTCAAAGTATTCACATATTGGGCGATCAATAAAAAAATTATGACAAATCCCGGATAAACAAAATGTAAAACAGTAAAAATGACAACAAAGAATAGATCAAATCAAAATAAGCCAGAAATTGGATAAGAAAGTTTATCTTAAAATTGAGAAATTAGATGACAAACCCCACGCACTCTTAATGTTCATAGTAAAAGAAGTTGCAAGTATGTTTTTAAAGACGTCATAGATATTACATGGAAAAGAATAAACTCACGATATATCGACATATTCAGAACGTCTGATAGAGGATGCAATTCGAGTGAGAGCAAATCATTTGCGACGTTTTAAGATCGTAATGTGGTATTCAAAAGTTTTTTTCTACGGCTGCCTCGAAAATGAACAAATGCGCACTACTAACTACCGTTGAAAATTGCATATTGCAAACAGCGTGCGTAAAGTGCTCTTGGCGCACGCTCCCGTACAGATACTTGTGCAAAGTTCACTTTGCACGCGCTTCTGATTGTTTTGCACACGTCTCTATATATTTTATAATAGGAATGATCATTTATGAAGCAAAATCGCAGTCGTAGAAAAAGTATAGTGTGCAACACGTTCGAAAATCACTCTTCTCACTCTAGTGATGTGTATCACTCAGATACGGCTCGTGTCCAAACCGTCACACTCGTGTAAAAAGTGCAAAGTATACGGGGTGTTCATTATAAAAATTCATCTAATAGGCTATGAAATTTTGACAGAAAAGGATGACATAATCAAAATAAATGGACTTTTGTTTCTCCATCCTTTCCTTTTGACATTTCGCCGCCAATTAGTGAAGTTTTATAATGAACGCCCCATACTTAAAATTAAAGCTTACAACTTACTGAGGGGTTGCTTAGGTCTTTTGTAATTTGGTTTTCTGGGTAGAGATAGGCAAACTCACAAATATTTTAAATAACCGTTAATATGCTTCATACACATCATAAACGAGGCAAAAAACATCACTAAAGCAATTTCTAAACAATAATTTTAACAACAGCCAATGATGAGACTAATATTGTGACAACTTTTAGTCAGCAATAGTCATTAATCAAGGGGGTCAATCAGGTCAAGTGCAAATTACCCTTAAATATTAATTGTATTTTTCAGAATTTCATAAAAGGTATATTCTACAGTCCTTAAAGGCGTATGAGTTACGACAATGTTCCGATCGTATATTTGCCAGTAAAATAATATGTCGGTTTACCGGTATGCAATCCCTTTATGAGAGCAATTAACGAATTAACGGAATTTATAATGAACGGAAATTCGAGAAGTTCGTAGTAGTTATTTGTTTCATACTGTATAATTTAGGACATTTTTATGTACTTGATTCTAGTCCGGGAAATAGCTTTTTACAGAAATGGGTACCTTTAGAAAATTTTACAATACTCCGTACTGTAATGAAATTATACTGGATATTTAAAAAATAATAGATTATTTATAAATTATTACACAAAATAAATTATTGTACGTCTTAGGTCCGGTAACGTTTTACAGTACTCGTTTCGAAGTTCCAAACTCGGATATTGCCTCGACCGGAAACATCTTACTCCTACTGCAACAAATATATCTACCGGACTTAACTATTTATATACCGGGTGTCCAGCAGAACCCTGGACATAGGAGATTAACATGGGAAATCGGTTTTTATTTTTTTGCGCCTGTACGGTTGAATTGATTGAAAAAACTTTTAAGAGCAAAGTTGTAGAGCGTATGGTCAGCTATCATCTTGTAATTTTTTCAATGCCCCAGTTTTGGCCGTTTCTTTGGAAAAACGCCTCAAAAAGTACAAAAATTTGAATTTGGCGCGTCACCCCCGCCATGCATGTCCAGTGTCGCCAACATATTTTCACTGCATAATCTCGTTAATTACTACATGAGAGTCCCTCAAAATAAATAAGAAAAGAAATTCGGCTCTGACTCAGACATAAGAAATTATTATGTTGGCGACACTGCACATGCATGACGGGGGTGACGCGCCAAATTCAAATTCTTGCACTTTTCGAGGCGTTTTTCAAAAAAAACAGCCAAAACTGAGGTATTGAAAAAGTTACAGGATGATATCTGACCATAAGCTCTACAACTTTACTCTTTAAAGTTTTTCAATCAAATCAACCGTACAGGCGCAAAAAAATAAAAACCGATTTCCCATGTTAATCTCCTATGTCCAGGGTTCTGCTGGACACCCGGTATATAAATAACGTAAATAACTATTTATTTATAATGCGCTAAATATATTTTTACAGTCGGAGTTTTATGTTTTCGAAACGAGTACTGTATAACGTTACTGAACGTACGACAAACAACATTTTATGTCATAGTAAAAACAAGAAAAACGAATTATAACATGAAAATTAAAGATCAGTTTTATGCGCTGCGAATATTTTTGAAAAATCCGCTATAATTTCATGACGGTATTAAGTACTGTAAAATTTCATTACTCTACTCTGTACTGTAATAGTTATTTACGTTATAAGTCCGCTAAATATAGTTTTACAGTAGGAGTAAGATGCTTCTGGACAAGGCGATAGCCGAGTCTGGAGCTTCGAAACGAGTACTGTATCATGTTACCGGACGTACATGACGTAAAACATTCTAGTTCATACTTATTAAAAACAGGAAAAGATTAATTTTACGCGGGGCGAATATATTTTTGAGGAATCCGGTATAGTTTCATGACGGTACTCAGTAAAATTTGTTTACGGTATTCAGTACTGTAAAAAGCTATTTATCTGACTAAATTTAAGTATGTAAAAATATCCTAAAAGATGAAAATATAGAAGTATGTAGTAAAAATATTAAACTAATTAGCATTGATAGAAAAGTCAGGATCATGTTTTATACCTCGGTAAGAGTTAGGCGACACGACGTGGCAGCTACCACTCCTCAGGATCCTAGTTTTGTTAATTATCAATTTTCTGACTGTAGGTGATCTGAGTAAATAAACGTCACGTTATGGCTTTGAGCAGAAAGTAATGGCTTTAGTGCTTTTTTCTAAGAATATTTTGAGATATGCATTCAATTATTTAAGCAAAATTGATTATATATCCGAAAGTGTCTTCTGGGCTGTGTCTAATGGAATTTCTTTCTGACGTTTCGTCCACAACTGCGGCGACATTATTAAAGGCGATGAGGCAATGAACGAAGTGATCTCCTTTGCTTCCAGCCATTACTTTTTGGACAGCGAACGAAACGTTAGCAAGAAATTACTGTCCTACCTTTGATTGCTATTTAATCAAAAGATTAATGCTAATTACATTTTGACATTTTACAATTAATGTTTAATTAATGACAGTTAATTTCAACAGGCCTTGTCTTCTATATGATTTGTGTCGGATCCTACCATAGTGTCAAGTTTTAATACCTACATAGTCTCGGTGGTTCGGTTTTAATACCTACATCGTTCGATGGTTTTTCATCACTTCTAGTAACTTTAATTGATTTTTATTATTTTATTTTGAAACACAAGTTTGCCTTTTTGGAAAAAAAACAGCTTTTCTTAAAATTGCGTTATTGATTAAAAATTGCTTTAGTCTTCTTTTTCTCCTTTTTTATGAAAACTATTACTAGCCGCCACTGTTACATACCATAATATATGATGCTTATTACATTGCAAATTATATACTTACACGATCTTAACAGATAATATAAAATCCGATCGAAAGCGCAATTATCTCTCTCACGTTCTCTCTGATGCAAATGCGAAATGATAGGGTAACCGTCAAATAACTGAATCGGTTCACCTAGTAAACTACATTTCCTACACCGACAATCTTCTCGAAACGTACTTTTTTGTAAATAAACAAACAAGAGGAAAATTACACGAAGATTATCGACGACGATAAAATTACAAAACGAAATGAGCAAAAGCCGCATCCGTTTTCAACACTCGCCGAGAGGTTGGTATAAATACGCGTGCTAATGCAATCGAATGAGTTTGCCACCGGAAGATAAATCAGCATTAAAAGACCGTTCAGTAGCTAATCTTAATAAATCATTTTGTTAAAAAACGAGTGTTAGAAATATTTACAAAGTCGCTATCAGTTTTTTATGCCTACGGAGAGCGCACTTTGAGGACAAGAGTTTAAAAAAAGTAAATGTGTACCAGAGTTTATGGTAATTTTATTGGGTTTTAACGGGAAGGTGCTCAGTTTGAAAGTGTTCTCATTCATATTTGTTTCTTTTGCACTTGTGACTGCATTAGTGTACTGTTACTGTTGGCGTATAAATTGCATTTTGTAGCCCGCATTACTATTATAACTTCAAACAACAAGAGTATATTACTCCTAACGGACACCGTCAAGTACTCAATCACATATTACACAGAACGAAAAAAGTCTTCTGTTTGGTCTGTCAAACAAAATAATTGAAATCTCGTTAGGTACAACTAATTGGCATTATTCGACTAGTCTTGGGATTGCAGCCCAAAAAAGTAGGAACCGTTCATTTGATCCGCAATCTTTAAAGTAAGTCGTTCCAGCAACGCATGACGTTATTATGAAAGAATAGTATAAAAGTCGCAGAAGGCAATGATCGTACAAGTAGAAAAAAACGCCCTAAGTATTACAGTACCAACGCGCATTACCTACCAACAGACCTTTTGCAAAATTAAACATGAAGCTATTAGTGTGGCACGCAAAATACTTGTGTCGACCAATGGACAGAAGGAGAACGCGTCTCGAAAAGTATAGATTATACAGGGTCAATATTTGTCTAGATGGCATTCGGTTCGAGGATCATCGAACTACCGACGTTCTTACACTGGTTCAAGAGGATTTATGTTTTTTTAATAAAAATATACCTGTATAGGGCTTTTCATTAGGTTTAGTGAAACCATGGAAAGATGACAGTTAATACCCTGTATAATTTTTAAACAGTGTCAATAATATTGGCTATGTTAAAAAAACGTAAAGTAAGGACTTTTTTAAAAAAACAGGTTTATTTATTTAGCCACAGCCATATACAGGGTATTTTATTAAGGGTGGCCACCGGCCTTATCTTGGAAACTAATTGGTTTAGAAGCTAGAGAAAAAAGTTTTGATGATTAAAGTGGACATGAGAAAATTATGGAAATTATTTCCAAGTTCCTAATTTTGCCACAAGAGGGCGCAATTAGAAACCAAATAATACAAATAATTTTTTTTTGGGAAATTGTAGTTTTAAGGTATACCTTGGGCAACATTATTAGAAAGACTGGACAATCTTGCAACATTTTGAACTGACTCTCGTAGATGTACTGTGCTCAATATGAATGGAGGAAACAATTCAAAGTGAAATAATCAAAATCCTTTTAACTTTCAAGCCGCATATCCGATTGTAGTAAACTTGGTCTTGTTTGGAAGATAATTGCCATTACTTTTAACTGTGGTATCCAGCGCTAAACGACAGTTTTTAATAACCGTGCTAGAGGGCGCAATTTCAAATTAAAGTGTTTTTTTTTTGGTTTTACACCAAAAAGTTAAATCATTCGGTATAAGTTTGATATCATATTCGGAAAGTAGGTTAAATTTGCAACAAAAAATGTTAAGATTCCAATAACATATTTTTTTCTCCTTTCAAACCTATCACTTCAAGAATGATTTTTATTACTTATTTGAATAAATGATTGTTTTCATAATTCCATAATAAAACATTCCGTTACAACAATCATTGTTTTAAAATATGATGATTTTGTAGGCTTGTCACTCAGTATAAAATATGTCACTATTTTATCCTAAACATATCTGATTATTGAAAACTTCTACCTAATTTAAGCATACTTCTAATATCATGTTTTACAATATCAATCTAGATAGCTATGAAACAAAATCGGCAGTTATCCGTGGAAACAAATAACATTGGTTGTCAGTTGATTCAATTTTGACAAGTTTCGTATTGCGTTGACAAAAAATTCATTCTTGTTGATTCCTTTTAAGTTTCTTCATAGCTAGGATAGTATTATCAAAACTTGCACTTCATGCTTCAAACATGGCTTATAACAATTCCGAGGCTTTCGACATGCTTGCCGTATATTTCGAATGTTTGCAAAATGCACCTATTGCGGAACGTACATATGCTACTAGATATCCAGCACGAAGGCATCACAGCAGAAAAGTATTTCGCCGATTGGCAATACGTTTACGGCAAACGGGAAGTGTGCGACCCATTCCAGTTCCTTTCAGAAGACGTCCTGTAAGGCATGAGGACAGTATTATCAATGTTCTTGCGTACGTGGAAGTGAATCCGCATTCAAGCACAAGAGAAATTTCCGCAGGCATCGGAAGTGCCATTTCGGTGTTTCTGATATTAAAAAACTTTAAACTTCACCCTTACCATTTAGTATTGCACCAGGCCTTATCAGAATCAGATTATGAGAGACAGCTAGATTTCTGTTATTGGCTAAGATAGATGTGTTACGAAAATCCTCAGTTCCTCTCCTTGGTTTTGTGGAGTGACGAAGCTACTTATACAAACTGTGGCACAGTTAACTTGCACAATATGCACTACTGGTCAGTTACGAATCCTCACTGGATGCGTGAAGTGGATCAGCAAAATAGATGGAGTGTAAACGTGTGGTGCGGAGTTTTACGAGGCAGAATTATCGAACCATTTATTTTGAATGGAAATCTAAATGGCGAAGCGTACGTAAACGTCCTACAGAATAAATTGCCTACCCTTTTAGAAGATATTCCTCTCGATGTTAGAGCTTCAATGTGGTATCAACATGATGGATGCCCGGCACATTTTGCTCAGAGAGTTCGCAATTTTTTAAATGTAGTTTATCCTGATCGCTGGATTGGAAGGGGTAGTGTGTTTCCGTGGCCGTCTAGATCTCCGGATCTAACTGTTCTAGATTTTTACTTGTGGGGAAGAATAAAAGACATTGTTTATACAACGCGACCGACCACACGAGAAGACATGATAGAGCGAATTACGAACGCTGTTAATTCGATTTCACGAGCTGAAATTGAAACGGCTGTACTCAGTACCAGAGGGAGAATAAATAGTTGTATTCGGGAAAACGGGGGTCATTTTGAACATGTATGAAGTTTCTTAGTATTATTCTGTAATAAAATTGAAAAAAGTTAGGTTCGCAGAAATAACTCCGGGACGAATAAAGATATCGTATTGGGATCATACATTTTTTTGTTGCAAATTTAATCTACTTTCCAATTATGATATCAAAATTATACCAAATGATTTAATTTTTTGGTGCAAAACCAAAAAACCCCTTTAATTTGAAATTGCGCCCTCTAGCACGCTTAGTTTAGCACTGGATACCACAGTTAAAAGTAATGGCAATTATCTTCCAAACAAGACCAAGTTTACTAAAATTGGAAATGAGGCTTGAAAGTTACAAGGATTTTGATTAATTCACTTTCAATTGTTTTCTTCACTTTTATTAAGCACAGTACATCTACGAGAGTCAGGTCAAAATGTTGCAGGATTGTCCAATCTTTCTAATAATGTTGCCCAAGATACACCTTAAAACTACAATTTAAAAAAAAAATTGATTTGTTTTCTTTGGTTTCTAATTGCGCCCTCTTGTGGCAAAATAAGGAACTTGCAAATAATTTCCAGAATTTTCTCGTGTTCACTTTAATAATCAAGACTTTTTTCTCTAGCTTCTAAGCCATTTAGTTTCCAAGATATGGCCGATTACCACCCTTAATGAAACAACCCTGTATACTAAAAACAAGTCTTAAAACAAATACAAACCAAATTATAGCATTTTACTACGCTAATTTTACATCAATCATTGCAATGATAATTATATCAAACTACTAATATTTTGACAATACGTCATGGTCCCTTATGGATTTCTTAAAAGTTATTTAATTGGTTGGTGAAGTTAGCGGGATTAGGACAAATAATGCACCTCTTCTTTATTAGAAATAGGCCGACGTTTCGACGTCGAATGAAAAACTATATTTGAACTATATATGAAAAAAACTACTTACAACTTAAGGACGCTAATTACAACAATGTTATTTAATTGTTACAAGTCTTCAGTTCAACAGCCAGAGAATTGAAACTGTCCAATAATACATTTATGCGACAATACAAAATCATCCCTGTTTCTGGTGCCATCATCAAATATACTAATAAAGTTGGCTGTCATGTGACTTACATAACGAGGCAATAATGTATTTTTTTATTTATAAATAGTATCATATACGGAGTGTTCATTAGATAACTTCATATAGTTGGCTGTGAAATGTCAAAAGAAAAAGATGAAGAAACAAAAGTCTCTTTACTTTGATTATGTCATCCTTTTCTGTCAAAATTTCATAGCCTGCTAGATGAAGTTTTCTAATGAACACCCCGTATATTAAGTATCACACGCATTGCCCTATTTTGTACAATCGGTAATACATTAATTATTTTACGTTTGACCCATAGGTTTTGGCCATCGACCTTCAAACTACGGGGTGTTCATTATAAAACTTCATCTAGTTGGCTGTGAAATGTCAAAAGAAAAGGATGGACAAACAAAAGACCATTTATTTTGATTATGTCATCCTTTTCTGTATATATATTTAATAAAACACAAAAAAATCGCACACAACTTTCGCACTGTCTCAATTTCAAACACAAAAGAAACACGTTTTGACGTTTTGTGGTTGACATCAGTTCAATGAGGTTGACAAACACATTCAATTGACAGCCCTGTTGCCAATTCGTCAATTAAGAAGATTTTCTACCTATGTTTTGGTCGTGGTGTACGGCTACATTTGGCTATACAACATATAAACATATGGGTTGTGTAGTTGGACCCTGAGAGCGGGCAAAAACGCACCGAACTTTTAGAATTAATGCCAGAGAATTTTTTTTAAATAAAAGACTAGTTTTGGTAAACTTCTGTGGTTTTGGCAAAAGTTTTAAAATGTCTGTTTGCGATAATTATTTCACTCATCACAGCTTTGGAAAAAAACTGACTGTTTGCTAGATTTCAATTTGACATATAAATGTCAAATTTATATTTCAAAGTTCGTCGTTTATATTTCCAAGTCAGTTTGCAAGAAATGGCCTACAAGTTAGAAATTAGGAAAAGCATTTATAATATAGTTGGGCAAATGCCCAAAGCTTAAATAGTGCGAATTTTCGGTAACTCAGATATTTCAGTTAGGAGAATATAGCGGAGTGCGAACAGGCAATGCGTTGTATGAACCTTCCGAAAACTGGAAGACCAAGACTTTTCACAGCCCAGCAGAGTAGAAGAGTGGTAAGAAGAGCTACAAATAGGGTTGGTGTATCAATTAGAAAGCTAGCCAAGGAATGTCAGACTTCTAGAACTACAATTTCTAGAATTTTGTCCAGAAATGGTCAAAAATACCTCAAACGACAAAAATTTCCAAAATATACCCCGAAGCAGCTAACCGGATGAGCTAGAGGATGAAAAATACTTTCCTCTGAGGCATTCAGAACTGAAAGGCAATGACGGGTTTTATACAGATAACATAGAGCAATGTCCAGACAATCTATGGTTCAAAGAAAAAGCAAAATTTGCTGGCAAGATTCTAGTTTGGTGTGCCATTTCTTCAAGGAGTATAGCAATCTCTTATGTGGGGGAGAGGCATTGGACAGCAGGCGTTATATTGACAACTGCCTTACTAAACTTGTTGATTTCATTGAAGAACATCATGCACCAGCATAATGTTCTTCATGAACGTTGATCACCAGATCAAATAATGTTTTGGTCAGACTTGGCTTCTTGCCATTATGGCTTAATTGGCTTACACAACATGACATACCTTATGTACCAAAAAATGGTAACCTACCAAACTTACCACCAGCACGGCCCGGCTGATTGAAGATTTTTGGGCACTATTAAGTGAGAAGGTGTATGACGGAGGATGGACAGCCAAAAATTGAGACCAATTGCGCGGCAGAATTCTCAGGAAAATCAAGGAAATTGACATTGAGCCTTGAGCCAATGTCAATTATAACCTTATGAGAGGTGTTCGAACAAAATGGCGTCTCATAGAAAATTACGGACAGCTACATATAATAGTATAAACAAATTAAGTTCTTTCATAGAATACCTTTTTTAATAAAAGTTTGCCCTAAAATAATAGCTGCCAAAAAATAGGTTGCTTATTAAATGTTTGCTCTTTTAAACATATTGTATTATTATTTTTTTGCCAAAACTTATGGGACATACGTTAATTTGGTTCATCGTAGGACACGGTGCTACAGTAGTCCAAGTGAGGAGCAGCAATAGAATTATATAATAATAACTTCGTGTACACTGATAAGTTCTTTCCAATTCCCGCCAAGAAATTAAATTTTCTTAAAAATTTTCTAATTACATACTGTGCATGTCCCTGAAAAGTTAAGTGGGTGTCAAAAATGACCCCATATGTTTACTTCTTTGCCAAAGCTTAACTTTTTCTTATGTAGTCTAACGTTAATACTCTCTCTTTAATACTCTCCCCTTAATAATCTGCTAAAATCCAGAAATATAGCCAGTACGTAGTTATTTCTATCGATACATTTACAAAACTCATCACAGATATTAACAACCATAAATTCACAAGAATGTCCTTGACGAACTCCAGATTGGTTAGTCACTATGATTCTATTTCTCTCAGAGTAATCTAATTTTTTTTTTACCATAATTTCTAACAGTTTTTTATAAACAGAAACATTGTTTATCAGCCTGAATTCTGAGCACAGAATTGTGTTCATAATTCTTTGTTACTTGAAACTGACACTTTTGGGACAGGCACAACAGTAGAGAACTTCCATTCCTCAGAAAACACACCAGTTGAAAGCGATGCATTAACAATATCCGACATTCTGTTTGCAGTTACGTTAAGTAGGTCTCTGAAAACCATCGTTGTTACATCACTGTTACTTCCTCCAACATTTTTCATTGATATGAGATATTTCTTAAGATTCCTCATAGTTACTTCTTTTAATTTATTCACTGAGGGTTGCAGCACAGAAACGTTAGTTGGAGTTTCAGCCAGGTTTAAAGTTCCATAAACTTCTGAAATTATCTGCTCCACACTAGCAATAAAGGATTAAAGTCGTTGGCAATATCACCCATTCACTTATTTTTGTCACCTAGTTACCTTAGAAACCTTCCTTTTTTTATATCCGTCTCCTTTTAGCGCATGTTGAGAAGATACGATAGAAATGTCAAAGTCAATTATCCAACCTGTCGCTCTACTTGTCTCCATAAAGTGTCCCTCCTACTTGACGACAATAATAAGTGAATGGCTTATATATTTCTCATTAGTTACTGGACCGTGTGTGAAGGTTATAACATCCGGTAATATGAGATTCTTTTCGGGAAGAAGCTTTTTAAAATTATTGCCTCTGATGACTTTATCAGGATTTATACTCATTCCACGAGTCGTTGCTTGTTTCCTAGATTGCCCTTTTATGTAAGGCATCCCTATCCTTCATTACATTCCTGGTATCAGTTGTAATCTACTTCTTGTTTAGATATCTCAGTTTTACATCTATTTCATATTTAAGACACATTTGGTTCCTGACATTTTTTATAGTGTCAATAAAGGAACTTGCTAATACATTTCTATCTGATATGTTGTTAGACTGTGGCCCTTCCAACATGAAATCTCTCAGAAACTGAATTGTAGCCATTTATTATTCTTTTACATATTGTTATGTAATGGCTACCTGTTTTCTTTTCATCTAATGATATTCAATATTCATCAAAATCTTGTGGTCGCTTATTTTTTGGGTTAAGTGAACTGCAAGGGGCAAATACTTATTGTTAATGATTATACATATATTCCTTCATAATCACTCACTCTCCAGATACTTAGCAAAGTAGTCCAAAAATCATGTATTTCTTTTTTTTGTGGATGATATAAACCAGTACAAAGATATCTTGAAGAAGCAGTAATGATTTCAACAGACAATAACCAGACAAAGCTTTCCAGACACTGCTTATACTGAATTCCTCAATCTATGCCGTTACGTGTCAATGCCATTACACCACGTTCGATTGTTTATTGTCACGCACTGCTCGATTCTGTATACATCAATATGCAGTTTGGATTCTCTCGCTCTCCAACGTTTTCGGAAACATTGGTCTTCGCTAATAATAACCATTTGGGCTTTCATTCATTCACCAACACTATTATGATGTCCTTGTTGTTGAGATATCCCTGCCAATTGAAGTACACAACAGAAGAATTTATTTCGGTATGAAGGTCTGCTGCTATTTGAAAAACTTTTATCGCTGCAACTCCTCCATCCGTTTGTAAGATTCACATTTAGTGACATCCCAGGTTCTATGGTTAGAATCTATATTCATACCAATCTTCAATAGAATCAATACAGGTTTTTCATGTGTTGTTGTGGTTAGATGACCGTATTTACAGAAATAACCTGAACTACCTCATACTCATTAAATACCTTGCAGCGATTCCAACTAATATTTACTTTTTCCTTCGACAATACACTGTCATATGTATCTGAGTCAACCTCAAGTACCTGAATAAATTCTTTATTTATAATATTTGTCTTCCTGAGCACTTTCATTTTTCTGTCTTTACAATCACAACTTAAATCATTTTGTCTATTGATATTTGTGTCACTGGGAGCAAGTTCACTTTAATTAATTCCAACCATTTCTATCCATTGGTACTGATTTCTAATTTTTTTCTGAATCTCAGTTTGGATACTCGTTATTTTCTTTTCATTTCCACAGTTCAAAATAATTCCTCCATTTTTTTGTCGTTGGGTCGACTCATGGATACCCCTGCTCTAATTTCATCCGGACTTACTTTGCTATTCAGATCCTCTTTAACTTGCATCGTTGCTGACATAGAAAATCGTAAACAATTTCAGCACCGGCCGCAGCAAAAGCAAAAGAGTTCTAGCAACAACATTTTTTGTCAGACAGTATTTCCTGGCCCTCAAATTCTGAAAATATAACCAACACTGACTGTTACACTCTTCAAATTTTATACAAAGAGCAATCTATCAGATTTTCATGACCTCCCGCTTCACGAAACTTATGAAATGCTTTATATACGGGATAACATTATGTAGCATATCCTTCCAGACAATAACAAGGGCAAGATACAGATTTCAAAAAAATGGAGTACCTGTAGGCAGGTAGGTACGCTCGGTGCGTGAAGCTATGTCGATAAGACCTTAGTAATCGCTGGTCGGAGGTCAGGAACGGAACAAGGAAATCTGCATTGTGACGGCCCGTTCTTTGGGTCGATTAATATAACGGCCCCCAAAGTGCATGGTACGAGTTTTAACGATGCGAACTAGCTGATGGCATTTTTTTTATATACAATTATGTGTTTAGAAAATAGGGAGGCTTTAATTTGAATATGGTAAAATGAAAGAAAACACTGACGGAATCAACAGAAAATTTTTGTTAGCAATCTTTGCTTATTTATTTGTGAATTCTCTATGTACAAGAAAATCCCTATAGAACCAAAGACAGCTCACCTCACTTCTCCGAACACTCATCTTAACTAAACTACTAACGGAAAAAATATCGATACAGCAAAATCTTTCGTAATTTTTGAGTCCGTATCTCGAAAATGCCTTAACCGACATTCGTAAATTAAAGAGATAAAGAAAAAGCCGTTTCTTCTAAAATTAGGGTAGGAGGTTGATCTTAAATAAAAATTAATCTTTTATATAAGATTATACAGGGTAAAGAAAAGAAGCACTGCAAAATGATTGCATTTCAACTTACTACATTTGGTAGCTAGGGTAATTTAAGAACATTTATTGTTATGACATTTAATGACTTTGGATGATATCTTAAGACATGTTCGCTGATTTTCACTTTTTTAGCTAACAAAAAAGTTACAGGGGGTAATAGAGGTAAAATTTCGATACAACGTTTCGGTTTTCTGAAACCATCATCAACTTCCGTTTTTCTTATGACGGCCATATTGGATTTTTACACTTGTTTACAGGGGACAAGAAATGCGCTTTAATAATGTATAACAACCCTAGTAAGATTTTTAAAGTATTTTAAAAAATCAAGAAAAATATAGTTATTACTAGTAGGCCATGGATTGAATTTCACAGTAATATGTGGTTATTATTGCAAATGCTTAAAAACCATATCACAATGGTCGTAGAGGTCACAGAGCAATATTGGTTGAATGCAGAATTCTTAAAAATGAAATTGAAACACCTGGAAATTACTTAAAGTGAGGGAAATTTTGACATGCTGGAATTTAATTTCCAAGAAAACAGAAATGTTCAAATTTCTAAAACTGACTACGAAGGAAAATATGCGGAACGAGTAACGATTTCAGCATGGTTTAAAACAATTCAAGTCTTGAAGTCTATAAATTTATTGAATTAAAAAAGAAAAATGTCTTACTTCAAGGCCAAGCACCTAAAAGAGGAATACACTATAATGGCTCAACTGAAAAACAGAATGTTGCAATCGGACATAAAATTTCTGTTCGAGCCACCGAACGATAAATTGCGATTCGAAAATTATGCTTGCAAAGTATTTTAAAATAATTCAAAAGACACTCGAAGAAGGCTACCAAAATCGATCTTCTCAGAGTGGGTTAAATATTATCGCGACCAATTTGAAGTCTTTAGATACCGTCAAAATAATTTGGTTAGATGGAAGCGGGACTAACGTTGACGTATCCTCATAAGTTACCTCATATTGTGTATTGGTATACATGGCTACCTCAAAAAAATTCTTTTTCAATTGAGAGTAATATTCCGTTATCGTGTATTCCTCATTTAGGTACTTTAGGCCTTGAGGAAAGAAAATCTTTTTTTAATTTAATATATCTATTGACTTCAAGACTTGAATTGTTTTAAACTACGCAGAAGTCGTTCCTTGTTCCGGATATTTTCCTTCGTAGTCAGTTTTTGAAATTTGAGTATTTCTGTTGGCTCGGAAATTAAATTCCCGTCAAAATTTCCCTTACTTTAAGTAATTTCCAGCTATTTCAATTTGATTTCTAAGAACTCTGCCTTCAACAAATATTGCTCTGTGACCTCTATAGCCATTGTGATATTGTTTTTAAGCATTCGCGATAATAACCACATATTACTGTCAAGTTCAATCTATGACCTACTAGTAAAAACTATTTTTTTCTTGATTTGTTTAAAATACTATAAAACCTTACCAGGGTTGTTTTACATTATCGAAACGCATTTCTTGTCCCCTGTAAACAAGTGTAAAATCCAATATGGTCGTCATAAAAAAAACAGAAGTTGATGATGGTTCCAGGAAACCGAAACTTTGTATCGAAATTTTACCTTTACAGGTATATTCCACTCAAAAAGTTGCTTCAGAAAGATTTTCACAAATTTCGATTATCTTTGAAAATAAAGGATTTATAACAGTTTTTTAAAAGTACACCATTTTGGTTTTCCCAAAATTTCTCAAAAACCCGATTGGTTACAGTCACCCCGTTTTTTTCATTATCTTACTAACATAATTGTCTAGAATTTTCCCCATTTAACCGACTTCGTAGCTCCCATATTTTCCGAGATCCCAATACATGGAAAACCAGTTTGGAACACACTGTATATTAAATTACTGAGACCGTGAGTAAAATCACTAAAATTCTACTTTTAAATTATTTTATTATTTAAGGAAAGTTTATTTCAAAATATTCTCTCCACATGCATAGGAATAAACAAAAACGGAAAACCAACCATAACCTCAAATTCTCTAAGCAAACAAAAGCAAACGCTGAGATGGTCAGCCCTAAATTATTGCGCTTAGTAAATCACCCATCCGCTGACATCAAGCGGCTGGAAAGCGTGTCGGTGAACGCGTCCGCTTACTAAACGTCTAAACAGCTGCCGTCGGCGGAACGTACCCATTGAATGGAAAGTTCGGTCCCTTTCTACTAGACGGCTTTTAGGAAGATGATGTACCAGAAATTTGATAACCGTGAAAATCTCAGCATTTGCTCGTGGCAATAGTGTAAGATTACAATAATTGAAATAACTTGATATAATTGTTGCATAGTTTCTTGAAATATCCATTTTTACTGCAAAGAATTAAAATAACTTAAATGCAAATGTGTCAGAAAAAAACTTTCTAAACGGGTTTATAATAACTGCTTATTGCGCCTTCAAAGTTTGGAAATGATTGCCTCAAAAATTGACAATTTTCAACTTATTCTTGCTTCTGCTTACGGTGTCTCTTTTAATACGTTTGTCAAATTAACATGACTGAAAACGTGAAAATTGACGTTTTCTCTCAATACTTCACTCAATACTCTCTAATAGAAAATGAGTGACGTCAGAAGCTGTTCTAAAAACTCAACCGCTTCTAGATAGATGGCACGTACTCCTCGGCGTATTTTTTTAATTACTTTAAATAATTTGGGTTATTCAAATGTAGTTGAACTTAACGGATGTTGCTACAATTAGTTAAAAATATGTTTGCTTATGAAGACGAACACCAAAAAATATAAGGAGAAAGTTATGGCACTTTTAGTTTATTATATGAAACTTGCGTCCCCCTAAGGGAATAATGGCTATCATAAAAAGCTCGTTTAATAATATACTACGAGTGTTTGGCGTCCCAATAAATTAAATGGTAGGTGGATTAGCGGGATGGGAACAAATAACGACAATTCAGCTTTTATCAATTGCCAACGTTTCGACCATATATTGTGGTCTTTATCAAGGCTCTTGGTATGCCGAAGTTCTGTACATTCTATTAAAAAACGTGTCTTACGACAAAGGGACAAAACAGAGGTTCTCACGATGACAACAAAACACCAATAAGTTAACATATAACAATACACGAAAATTAAGCACGGAGCAGGCGAGCGACGAGCAACAACAGGACGAGCACAAAACCATAGCCAAAATTAGGCATATCAACAGCCTTGATAAAGACCACAATATATGGTCGAAACGTTGGCAATTGATAAAAACTGAATTGTCGTTATTTGTCCCCATCCCGCTAATCCACCTACTACTTAGTTTATTGGGACGCCAAACACTCGTTTTATTATATACCTTGCAAAATGTCGGTAACAATGCAGCACCTCGCACAGCGGCAATATTGGATTGTAATCCAATTTTTAGTCAATATTTTGGGTTAGGTTAGTTTAGCAATCAATGAACCAGAAGATATGAACAGTGCCAACAAGTTACGGCACTCTTAAGGTTCCCTTGATGTAATATTGTCGTCAGCGCACTTTATGCGTCATAGCAACTTAAAGCCGGACCGGATATTGACTGTGTGGATTTTTTTTTTTATTTTTGTTAGGTAGACAGTTAAGTTTTAGAAAACCTTGGAGCTAGGTCAGCTAAGAACTAGGACCCCCTAGCGCTCTAACTAGGAGATGAATATAACCAATGGTTTAGATGGTTTAGGTAAATTATGGTAAACTAAAAATTTGTAGCATTATTATCAATACTAAATTAATAAAAATCACATTGACAGATAAATATGATGACGCGCATGACATTTAACAGACGAACTCAGAATTCGAGAACATATGCGATTTCGACTTAAGCCGAGTTTGGTAATTCCATCCGAGCGCTCCGGACACAGACCATCTCCTAAAATCTTAACAAGCTAGAGTAAGATAGATTGATATCCTGAGCGCTCGGAATGTAATTACCGAACTTAACTTAAAAACGGTTTCGGATGTTGCTCTTGAGCGCTTTGAGAGTATTCCCATCCTTTGTTTTTTCAATAAGATTGTAAAGATGGCAATACACTCAGATCGGTCTATCTGGTGTCATCTAGTGTTCAAATAATTTTGGTGAATGAGAATCGTTTATATATGCGCCACCATGACAGTAGCGGTGACTTTTGACTTTACTTTTACTGCCTAGGACTTTTTTGCTACTTTAGGTGTGCGTATGGAGAAAAAAAATGACTGATGTACTTTTAGTCCTCTTGAAAAAAATAGTAGATTATGTCACTAGGAGTAAAAGTGGGTCTTTTCGTGCTATGCCCAGAGATTGACGGCCGAAGCGAAGCTGAGGCCTGCAACTTCGCGAAGCACAAAAAGACCTTTTACTCCGAGTAATACCGGGTGTCCAGCACAACCCTGGACATAGGAGATTAACATGGGAAACCGGTTTTTATTTTTTTGCGCCTGTACGGTTGAATTGATTGAAAAACTTTTAAGAGTAAAGTTGTAGAGCGTATGGGCAGCTATCAACCTGTAATTTTTGCAATTCCCCAGTTTTGGTCGTTTTTTGAAAAAACGCCTCGAAAACTGCAAAAATTTGAATTTAGCGCGTCACCCCCGCCACGCATGTGACATTTTTTCGGTTAATTTTCACTGCATAATCACGTCAATTACTACATGATAGTCCCTCAAAATAAATAAGAAAGGAAAATCGGCTCTGACTCTGACATAAGAAATTATTATGTTGGCGACACTTCACGTGCATGGCGGGAGTGACGCGCCAAATTCAAATTCTTGCACTTTTCGAGGCGTTTTTCCAAAAAACAGCCAAAACTAAGGTATTGAAAAAATTATAGGATGATAGCTGACCATAAGCTCTACAACTTTACTTTTAAACGTTTTTCAATCAAATTTTCTTCCAACCGTACAGGCGCAAAAAAATAAAAACCGATTTCCCATGTTAATCTCCTATGTCCAGGGTTCTGCTGGACACCCGGTATATACTATTTTTTTTTCAAGCATGCAGGAAATAAGAAATCTATATCAGAGTGATTTAGTATTGCAATTTTCTCTCATCCTCTTTAAAGCGGGTCTAATAACTTACCCAATTAGTGGTGTTTATTATTTGCAAAATAAATAGAATATGTTAGAACGCTTTTCAATGTTCAAGGGTTTTAATCATAGAGGATTTATCAAGGTAGATGTCTTTATTTACATTTTTCAATATTGGCATGATAAACAAACCTTCCATAAAGTGTTGTCCGTCGCGTGATTACATTGCTAGTAAATTGGCACGTCCTTTTTTGAAGTAGTAACTTTTTTGAAGGACGAGGGCTCGTCCGTCTTGAGAATCTTTACACCACGAGAGTACTATAATATCTATTGCTGTGCAAATAATTTTTTAATGGTGATTAATAGAACCCTTATGACGATAAAAGAAAAAATAATGCGTTACAGATGGCCAACTGGTCACAATCGGCAACGTTGCAGAATCCTGTGACACGCGGTTTTCCTCAGTTTACGAGAATTATTTCCTGGATTTTTTTTTCTGGTTTCCTGAATGTTTTAATAGTTTTCCGCCGACTTTTTCGCTTTTAGCAATCGTTTCTGTATTTTAATTTGTTTGTTAGCCATGGTGAGATAATGTTTTGTGTGTAAAACTTGGAATTATAAAAATAAATCTGGGAAATTTCCTTTTCACCGGTAAGCTCATTGGTGTTTTGTGGTTAGGTTGTTACTCGGCCCTTGGTTACTTGAGTTAAGTCCGGTATCTAAAGTGTTTTTCGGGCTATAAAGCCGTGGTCCAATGGAATTGCTTCCTGATGTTTCGTCTACTACTGCGGCAGACATTCTCAAAGGCGATGAGCCAGTGGGCAAAGTGATCTCCCTTGCTTCCCAACGATGACTGATTCGACTGTAGCACGCTCTGTGGTATTCCTACCGCCGCCGTCGCCTCGCAGTGGTAGGGCCGGGGTGGGGGTAGTGGTGCGAGGTTTCGACGCGCTCGACGTGTGTCGCAGAACTTGCTTCCAGTCTGCATTTAGAAACGTAATTTCCTCCTTCCTGTTGAAATTGTTTTCGTGTTTAAAGATCTCAATGGCTTCCCTCGTTAGTCTCGGATAGTAGCGCTGTGATTGATGTAGGATATCCACCTCATTAAAAAGGATGTTGTGACCTTCAGAGAGAGCGTGCTCTGCTACTGCTGACTTTTGCGTTTGTCCCAGCCTGCAACTCCTTTTGTGTTCTGTGATCCTCGGGCTGACACTACGTTTTGTGGTGCCAATGTATACAGAGCCACAGCTGCATGGAACCCTATACACTCCGGGTGCTGATAGGGGATCTCTGCGGTCTTTAGCCGATCTCAAGCTCTGTTGAATTGTACGAGTGAGTTTAAAGACAGTCTTAACCTTGTGCTTTTCCAGTAGCCTGCCGATCCTGTCCGTGACTTTGTGGATGTATGGTAGAGTAGCCCAACCGCGATTTTCTACATCATCTCCCGTTGTTGCTTCCTGTCGCTCTACATTCCTTGGGTGCACGGCTCTATCGAACTCCTGCTTGCTGTATCCATTCGAAGCAGGTGCTTCATTTCCCGTTCAAATTCAGCTGGCTCACAAATTCTCTTGGCTCTCACAGACAGATTGGATGATGGTTTGATCCGTTGTTGAGGTATCGGTCAGGGTTTGTTGGTTTTCTATACACGGTATGTGCAAGCTTTCCATTCGGCCTCCTTGCCACCAAAACGTCCAAAAACGGTAGGCGTCCTTCCCTTTCTATCTCCATAGTGAATTGGATTTTTGGGTTAATAGAATTTAGGTGTAAGAGAAGGTTTTGAAGTTCGCCCTTTCCATGGCTCCAAATAACAAAGGTGTCGTCCACATATCGAAACCAGCACCTTGGCCTCTTCCTTGCTGTAGCCAACGCCCTGGCCTCAAAAATTTCCATAAAATAGTTGGCTATTACTGGACTAAGAGGGCTTCCCATAGCTACACCATCAGTTTGTTCGTAGAATTCTTCCTTCCATTGAAAATATGTAGTGGTTAGGCAATGTTGGAACAGCTTAGCAATATCCTGTGGAAATTCTTGATTAATATGTTGCATGGCTTCCTTAATGGGTACCATCGTGAAGAGCGAAACAACGTTGAAGCTAACGAGAATATCCCCTGGAGAAAGAGTCAAAGAATGCAGTTTTTCGACGAAATGAGTGGAGTCTTTTATAAAGCTGTCAGTATTTCTTATTTTTGGCTGCAACAGTTTTGTCAGGTGTTTGGCAATTTCGTAGGTCGGGCTTCCTAGGGTGCTCACGATGGGTCTCAGTGGCACATCGGGTTTGTGGATCTTCGGCAAACCGTACAGCCTCGGTGGCAAGGCTTCCGATTTTTTGAGCTTAGTTATTTCATCCGATGCCACGTTCCTGATTAAATTGTTGGTAGCCTTCAGAATACGGGCGGTTGGAACGAATTAGCGTAGGGTTGAATACGAGTTAGCTTCTTGTAGGTGGTGGGATCTAAGAGTGTCCTGATTTTTTCTCCGTAATCCGAAGTTGAGATTACTACTGTTGCGTTTCCTTTATCTGCTGGTAGAATAAGAATGAGCATTCAGCAATTCAGAGCATTCCTTTCTGCAAAGGTGAGATTGCTTTTTGGTGGTTTTGCGCGTAGTAGAATTCGTGATGTCTCCATCCTTATCTGTTCAGCCGTCTGAATTGGCAGCTGACGAATTCCGCTCTCCACGTTTGCTATGATGTCTTCGAGCGAAAAGTACAACTTTTTTGCCCTCGAGTGATTGCCCCTCTCCGCTTCGCGTCGAGCGGCAAACTTCACTCTCCGAGCAAAAAAGTTGTACTTTTCGCTCTTATTACATAATAGTTATTTATGTATTAAGAGCGAAAAGTACAGAGCTCTCGACGAGCAAAAAAGTTACTTTTTGCTCGTAATGCATACAACGTTTTTTCTGCAAACGATCAATTTCAAATAATGTGAATCACAACTAAGCATAACTGAAGACACAATCTGAAAATTTAAATCAAAGTGACAATGACGTTTTTAATAATTGGTTGAGTGGTGGTAGTTGCAATTGACAGCAAGCGAAAAAATCTTTTTCGCTTGCTGTCCTGGGCAACGCGCGGAAAAGTAAACTTACATTCTGATCCTCAAAAAAGGTTAGGTTTTCGTTTGTCTAATGAAAGCATAAAATGCATTATGATTTGACGTTTGTAGGAAAAAATATTTTCATTTCGTCAGTGAGTAGCGAAATATTGATTAATTTGTAATCATTGCAGTCAGTTCTGCTGAGTTTTTTTAAAAACTGTTTTAATCTACATCTTATGTTTAGTTATTTCAATTCAAAATTTGAAATGTTGGTCGATTCCAATTAAGAATCAGCAAATTTCATTACAACTACCCATGAGTTGCAGTATGCAATGTTAGTAATGCCAACTGGTGACCTTTGAAATTTGAAATTTTGTAACAAAATAACTATTGATTTAAGACGTGCAAAAATTATAACATTTTTGTTCAGAATAGAACGGGTAGTTCAAGCATAATTTTTATTTCCAGATAGGTACAATTGATATATCGATCTTTTACCGTTAGCAGTTTATTGCGACATACGATTGATCGTATAGCCTTATTTGTGCCAGATGTTCATCAGAAAAACTCATCAAATGAGCTGAGAATTTTTGACAGGTGGGGTATTAAATTAAATGTTTGTTTTTGTTACTCCATACTTTTCTCTTCACATTTGACAGCCAACTTGATGACTTTTTTATTCAAGACTCCCTATTTAGTGAATTAGGGGAATACGTTGGAAACTTATAAATTTTATCATTAATGTGTAATTTAATATTGCCTTACATATTTAAAGTAATGACAAGTTTTGTCTAGCTATCCATTGCACTTTTTAAAAATTTAAGTGAACTTAAAGGGAACAAAATTATAATCCTTGAGGGCAGCAAAATACCCTAAAATGTCTCTAAACATTTTACCACTCTACAGGAATTTGGCCGAGATTGAGAAGAAAAAGAACATTAATAATTTGCCTTTAAGTAGGTACCACTCCAGAAGTCACAAATGTATGGTTAATAGTAGTTTTTGTTTGTTTCAGAAAGCGGAATTTGTTTATGCTGATATGCCTCCTAATGAAGTTTCAGGTAAGGACCAGTTTATTCACTGTAAAATTGTATAATTTACAGTAAAATGGAAAATTTATATTAACTAAGAAATCGCTTTGTAAAACGTAGATTAAGAGAAGTATGTGCCAGGGCATCCTGAAGATATATTACGATATACAGTGCGGTTCCAAAATCATATTCCAAATTGGACCGATCTCTTACCCTTCTATGGAAAAATGGAAAAATGTACTAAAATGCATTTTAACTTTGCCCTGTTGTTTCTAAACCACCTTATGTTATGAAAATCGTTTTCGGGTACGCTCTAATTGCAAGGTGGTGTTAGGAATTAGAACTTCAAGGGATAATTCCAAGAATTGCTAATATTCGAAGAGGGGTGGGTTTGGTAAGCCTAAGGCAAAAATCCTTTTTTTTTAAACTGTTTTCAATAAAGTCGACTAAACTTCCATAATTGCCGGTATTGACTGAAATGATAGAATAAGTATTACCTCAAATTAAATTACAACTTAAACTGTGTTTTTCCCTTACTAAAGAAATTTTAATAAAACTAGCAGAAACACATATAGTCTACAGGGTGGCCGTTTTTCGAGTTTAACCATCGGTTATTTAAAGTGAAACGAATAAGGTTAAATTAGGGCAAAGTTGCGCAATAAGGTGTCTATAAAAATTAAGTTTTCATATTTCAAAACTCAGTTTTCTTTTTTTTCTGAAATATTCGAAAGAAACGAAATTTTGACATTTTTTTTTAAATTTCTTTTCTTAATATAAACAGATAATTAAAAATAATTGACACCTTTTCATACCCACCTTTTGCTTTCTTCGTCAAAATATGACGTTTCGTTTTGATGCAACCATCGAAAACGTCGTTTTTTTATAATACGATTCTGGATTTTTTTATATCGGATTATGAATATTCTTGTCATTCTGCATTAGGACATATGCGACAATTAATAATCCTATTAACTTTTCGGTTAAATTTCGCTAACTTTATCTTGTGATTGTTAAATTCCTTGATAAAATCGAGTCACGATCTTCTTGGCCACCGTAGACTTCAGACTTTTTCATTGACGGAAAATTCAACTCAGATTGGGTTGAGTTTCACACACTGCAAAGATTAAACAATAAAACTGGCAGTTTTCAAAGACAGCAGATTGCATTTTTATATGCATTGAGGCATTACCAACCTATTCTTGCTCTAAACCTAACCTGTATTTCTTCAAAAACTCCAGTTTGCATTAGAGACGTTTTAAGTAATGTTTAACAATTTTGACATTAATACTAACCTGCATATTTCCAAGATTTCTAATTTCGCATTTTAAACGCTTTAAGTAATTTTTTTGCATCAGCTTTGGCTCTAATTCTGACCAGAAATTTTATCCATTTATCCACCCACTATCCACCAAATAAAATCTTGCAAGATACCAAATTTCTACTTTTACTTACTTAACTTGGAGTAATTTTTGTACATTTTTTCGCTCTATTTCTAACCTGACTTTCTGGAAAAACATAAACTTTTCATTTTGAACGTTTTTAGTCAAACTTCACATATTTTGGTCCAAAAACTAATTTTTAAAACAATAAATTTGAGGGCTTCTAATTACTTTTGCCTGATTACGTCCTAAAATTTTTTCAAGAACATGAAAATTGGCACTTCAAGACATATATCAATCAGACAAATTTCTTCAAAAACTCCAAATTTGCAATTTTAGAGAGCTTAAGTAATTTCAACCGATTTTGACACTACTTTTAACCTGAATTGAAAAAAAAACTTCAGATTCAATTTTTACATGTTTGAGTCATTTTTTCAAAGATTTTTGGCCCTAATCCTAATAAGTTTTACTTATTTTGATTCAAAAATTAGTTTTACCAAACAGAACAAATTAAGAGATTTGAATCAATCTTGCCAGACTGTGTCTTAAAATTGAAATTCTCCAAAATTTTTGATTGCATCTTGAATGTCATTTTTAACTGATATAGCCCTAATTCTAGTCTAATTTTCTTCAAAGCCTCAACTTGCATTTTTAAACCAGTTTGGTAAACATATTGACAATGTGTGTGCAAAATAGTACACATATTGTCTTATGTCGCACAAAAGATCAAATTTTTTTGTTCAACAACAAACATGTTTTTATTTTTTAGGGGTTCCTGTGCGAAAATACCTCACAAAGGACCTCAGTTGAGTTTAGTGTTAGTAGCAGTAGCAGTACCAATGTAGAACTTGACTCTCAAGTAAACTTAACAGAGACTGACTTAAAGAGTACTGAAGAGGCGCAGCTTAATCAAACTAGAGAGGCTCTAAGTCAAGATGCTAGCGAACCCGATTCCGTAAGTTTTAAACTTTTTATATATTATAATATCCCGTAAATATGGTAAAGTTGTTTTTATCAACGTACATAGTATCTCGACCTGAGTGTGAATAGAGGTCTGTAGTGTACCCACATACAATTATGATTTTGTATTTACCTAACCAGCCTTATAGCTAAGTAGTAGGAATAGTAGTAGGCATTGGACGGGAGGGGGGGGGAGGGCGAAGCCTTGCGACTAGGCCTTAAAGGCCCTTTTCACAGTCCCCCACCCACCCCTACTCTGCCTGGGCCATCATTCCCTCCACGCATCGACCCGTCCCTCTAATGAAGCAGAGTATCCCGTCCCATCTCAGAGTCGGAAGCTCCTCTCGATGGAGAAAGGCGTCTCCCAGTGTCTTGTGGCACAGTCGCGCTTACCTCTAGCACACTCCCATAAAGTAGTAACGACCTTTCTCCTGCTCCACAGTGGGTGCAAAGTGGACTGTCCACCATTTCTAGGAGGTGCATGTGTCTGTTAAGTCTGCACAGGTCAGTGAGGATTCCTATAAGGTCTCCCAGGCACTGCCGACTGCTCCCAAGTAGCCACGAGGCCTTGGATCTGTCCGGCTTAGAGTAGATTTTTCTTGGGTCCGTCTACATATTCCTGACTGTCTCCAGTTTGTCCTTGTACTCTAAGATGCCCACTCATTTAGAGTGTGAAAGACATACCCATTGCTTACTCCTAGACATGGCCCCGGTCCAGTAAAGCACGTCTGGGAACCACGCTTGGCCGATTCATCGGCGCACTCGTTTCCCTCAATTCCCCTATGCCCATGAACCCATCCCAGAGTTACCGTTTTTGTTCCTGCCAGTGCCTCCAGAGCATGCAGGCTGTCCTCTGAACGAGCTTTGAACTCGTCCTGCAGATGGCTGGCAAGACCGCCTGACTGACGGAGTAGATGAAGAGGTTCTGTTCTGCTCCTTGTTTGACTTCTGGTCATGTGGCCCTTCGAGTATTGCAAACTGCAGGAAGCGATCGCCTTCCTCTTCATCCAGATTGAAAGCTGCGGCAGACCCAGTAAGGCATTGAGAGCTGCTCCCGATGTTGTTCTGAATGCACCCGTTATGGCTAGGCAGACAATTCTCTGGAGTCTGGCCAACCTCAACGCATAGCAGGCCCTGTCCAGCGCTGACCACCAGACCACGGACCCATAGGATATCCTCGGTCTGATTACCGCAGTGTAGCGCCAGTGCAGGACGTGTGGCTTTAGACCTCACCTCCTGCCCAGTGCCCTGCGCAGTTGCTATACCCGTGTTGTTGCCATATTGCCCAGGTACTTAGCCTCAGGCAGCAGATGTTCCGCGTACAGCGTAGGTTACCGCAATACTGTAGTTTTCCTCCTTTTGATGTAGATCACAAGTTTTATCTTGCCAGGATTGACTGACAGTCCCGGCTCTGTACACCATTGTTCTATTATTCTGCATACACTTTGCATTCGATCCCAAATGCTACCGACGAATTTTCCTGGTATTATGACCAGTCCGTCATCCGCATACGCCTGCGTACTGAACCCCTCGGCCTGTAGTCTCTCCAAAAGACCGTCCATTAAGAGACGCCATAGTCGAGGTGATAAGCAGCTGCCTTGGGGACAGTCACCCTCGACCTCGATTTCCCTCCGGTGATCTCCCAGAGAAGCCGTCACCCTAGGGTTGCGGAGCGCCGATCTTACCCAGCTTCTGACTTTGTCGATTGCTCCCTCAATATCGAAAAATAGTGCCAGCAGCACTTCTTTAGTCGAGTATGCCTTCTCTATTGTATGCACTACGGAGTGGAGACCCATGTCGGTAGACTTCCCTTTCCTGTAGGCATTTTGATCTTTGTTTATGGGTTGTTTTGCCAAAATTACCTCTGTAGTGTACCTATCGATTATCGTTTAAGACGTTTTTATTGGAAAGGATGTCAAACTTATGGGTCTAAACGATTTAGCGACATTGTAGTTACTTTTCCCAGCTTTTGGTATAAAGAACGCGTTCGCGGATCTCCACGCCCTAGGGACATATCCCAGTTCCACGCTCGCCGTGAACCCTCTGTTTAGCGACGGGAGCACATTTTCCAGTTCATCGACCTTCAAACTAGATAGACTCAGTGAGTCAATCATAAATTGTCAAGTTTATTTACTTCCAACATGCATATGGACCCCAACGAGCGGGCGTCGCGAGGGGAATGAAAAAATGGCCGCCGAGTCGGGTAATCGGTGAAAACATGATACATGCACTTATCTGTGATACCAAAGACTGTCCCACTTTTATAACTATAAGTCTTACATATGCCGAAATATCTCACCATAATCATGAAATAAACACCAAAAAATCGCAAAAAACGTTCGCAACCACTGTCTTAACTTTAAACACAAAGGAACCACATTTTGACGTTTTGTGGTTGACATCAGTTCAATGAGGTTGACACACACATTGAATTGACAGCATCACTGCCAAGTCGTCATTTAAGAAGATTTTCTACCTATGTTTTGATCCTGATGTACGGCTACATTTGGCTACACAACATATAAACATATGGGTAGTGTAGTTGGACCCTGAAAGCGGCCAACATCGCATCGAACCTTTAGAAATGACGCCACACAAAATTTTGTAAATAAAAGACTCTAGTTAATTCTTCCTCTGTGGTCCAGTCCCTCCTGCAGAATTGCTAGAAATATACGGCCTGGTCCTGCTGCCTTAATTGCAGTGGTATCGCCCACCGCCCATCTAATGACTTCGTCGGTCACAAGTTGGTCACAAGTCATATATATCTCCAGGAGAATCTCTAGGGTCTCTCTCTGGTCCCCCGTCCATGTTCCGTCCTATTTTTTCATTGTAGCTAGTTGGTTTCCCCTTTCTGAGCTCAGCAACTTGACGAGCTTGGCCGATTCCGGAAGGGAGTCCATCTCTCCGCAGAATTTCCAGCAGCTCCCTCTTTTGCTTCGTCTTAACCCTTTTTTTGAATTCTCTGCGGGCTTCGTCGTATCCATCCCACTTCTATGCACCTTTTTTGGGAGCTCGGTGGAAGGCCCTTCTGGCGTCTAACTTAAGATGCTCCAGCGTGCCATTCCACCATTTATAGCTAGGTGACTAAGAACGATTTTGTTTAAAAAAAAACAGTAATTTGTAAGTAAAAATATGTCATATAGTATTCATTTCAGCAGGTTGAGTAGACCTAGAAGTTGAATAGGCCGAGAGGCTTTCTTCTTTCAAGTTAAATATTGGGCGAACATTAGTAAAAGTAGCTTAGTGTTAACCAAATGTTAACCAAATTTCAACCTATAAATTTCCCACCATGTTTACGTGTTTACCGATAAAAAAATTCCATGGGATTAGATCACTTGTTCTGAGACGACTTTATAAAAGCAATTGAAAGTCGAAAATATTATAAAATGTTCCAATTTTCATTTTTTTTATGAACTCAGACAAGTGTTTTAATTCCAGGCTTGCTAGGAGGTTTTTTTTATGAACATTCTTTATAATATTAATACCACGACAACCTGCAACTTGTAGTCTCTTTGTTATCGCACTTCGCATTTATTTTGTAGCTGGTATTTTTGTAATTATTTATTGTCCTGTAGTGCTGACTGGAATACCTATAAAGCGTTCTATAAAGTTTTTCTAAAGGCTATTATTTGAATGACCCCTATATAATTTTTAAACTGTGTCAATGTTAGTGGTTATGTTATAAAAACCGTAAAGGAAAGATTCCGCCAAAAACGCGACATACTAGTTACCCGTAAACTGATTTGCCAAAAATGTGATTGACAAGATTTTAACTAGTAAATTAAAAGCAGGTGAAGGTAAATGCCAATAGCAACTTCCCTACAAATTGTTATGATGGTTCAATGTGGTTTTACTTTAATATCTGCCATCAGTTTGACTTTGACTAAATCTAAAATTTCCTCGACGTCGCTCGCATTATATTAAAAAAAGTTTTTATCAGCTTATAAATTTTCTCAAAATCACTCATAGCTGGCACATTCAAGAAGAACGGTTTTAATTTCTCTGTCGAACTAGCCCTTTGAAAGAAGCCCAGTTTTCTGAGTCAGAGCGTTGTACCTACCATATCCGAAGTGCAGATAAACACTATTCCTGGTCAAATTTTGACGGCGGTATGAATGCATTTTATGTGCACCTTGTTTCATAGCATGAGTATGTCCCTCTCTTTTGGTAGATTTCTACAGAAAAGAAATGTTAACGTTTTGTAAAAGAGCTCATATACAGAGAGAAAAGTTAACTGCCAAGATACTTTTAATAGAAAGATTGTATGGTTCCAGGAATAAGAGCCATATACGTAAGACCTTTTAGTGGTTCAGTGTGCACAAACCTTCTCTTAATATATATTACGTTGCACAGGGTGAGCAAAATTGATGTGATGAACGATGTCCCAGCTCTAGTATAAGAAAATTTGTTGTCCTAATAATTACGTCTGCCAAGTATTTAACTGAAAAACGTAGTGTCAGGTCTAGTACATGGATTTATTATTTTCGCTTACAACTATTATTTTTGGTAAGTTCTGGCAACAACATTTTTTGTAATGGCAGCATTTTATAACCTTTAAATTATGTCAATATAAGCAATAAAACTGACACAGTTCAAATATTATACGGGGGGCAATCTGTCAAATTTCCATGACCTACTTTTCCGAAAAATATAATGAAAACCTTTATATACAGTTTTATTTTATTAATATTTTCTTCAGGCAAATTTTAGTTAAAAAAAAGTTTTAAATATTTGGATAGGTATTTATTTTACATAACATTTAGTGTATTAAGGAAATAAACAGTTGCATCAAAATAAACCTCTGAGCTTACTGTACAGATTTATTAAAAATTTAATGATTTTTAACTTAATTTTTTTACTAAATAGTAACTTGCATAACTTGCAATACAGGGTTATTCAAATTTGCCACTTATCATTGGGATCTCGTAAACCGTAAGAAATAAAGATTCGGTTAAATTGGGACACAACGGCGCATTTGCTACAGATCGTAATGTTATTTTTGAATTTTCAAAATTTTGACTGCGTCCGAAGATATTCGAAAAATACTGAAATTTGCGAAAATGGTTTTTAGTTTTTCCTGAATTTATTTGAAGCCTTATGAAAAAAATTGCCTTTCTTATGGGTATATTTTCTGCTCTACAACACGTTATTATTCAATTTGTAGTCGGACGTTTTTTCTGAGGCAGCATCAACTTTAGTTTTGCATATATGACTTTTAAATTCGAATATCTGCATATATGACTTTTAAATTCGAATATCTTCGAACAGATTGTACGGATTATTTTAAATTAGATTAAATTGGGTCAAATATGCCCATTTTAATACTCGACAAGATGTTGTTATCAACATTTCAAATATTCAACCGGCCAAAAATATTTAAAAAAAAATCGAAATATAATTGGTTTTATTTTTTTTCTGAACTTATTTGAGAAGATTTTGAAAAATAAATTTTACTTTCTTGTTTGCACGTCTTCTTCAAAATGGTGTGACTATGCAATAGAAATAAATTGTTCTAAAAGGTAACATCTGTTAAAAAATAGATGACGATGGTTACAAAAATTCAAAACGTTATATTAGAAATCTGATGTGCCAATAAAAAAAAGTGCCAATAAGAAAATTAAAATCATTTTTAAAAACTTCTTGAATCTTCATAAATAGCTATTATGTAACCAGTTACGAAAAGGCCGATTTTGTGTAACGAATGAATGTTTGCGGGACGAGCGCAGCGAGTTCCCGCAATTTGAATGAGGTACACAAAAAAGGCTTTTCGTCACGTGTTTCATACAAGATTTTTTCTAATTTTGACTACAAATAACTACTTAGAGAGAGAGTTATTATTATTAAACTTCAATATTTACTTTTAAACCACTTTGTATCTACTTAATACCGTAAAACTGTAGCAACGGTGTGCCACAACCGAAACCTGCAACAGGTCGTGACACGAACTTTTCATCACTAGTTACGAAAGATTTTACTTTTCGTAACTAGTTACGAAAAGTAGGACGTTACGTCACTGTCATCAGTATTGAAAAGTGCCACTTTATATGTCAAAATTAGAAAAAACATATTAATAACAAAAAATAACAAAAAACGTCTATAAGTCATTCACTTATTATTGTCATCAAGTAGGCGTTGGAAATGTGACTTTGCCATTTTTATCGTATCTTCTCTATGTTCTCTATGTGCTAAAAGGTGATATAAAAAAAATAAAGTTTTAAAGATGACAAAAATAAGTGTATGGGTAAGAGTGATATTGATGTCGGCAATCTGCAACGGCATCACTTAAGTTCCCTTTGCCTGTAGAGGGATTAGTTTATTCCCCATTGCTATTATAAGTCACGAGTATCAATAATAATGGTATCATATTTTACCGTTTCCTTAATCTGGAGGAAATGAGATTTCAGAAGGTGCAAATCATACTTATAACATTTCATTGATTAGCAAATTACAGCTAATTAAAATTACAAAAAAAAATGCTTGTGCCGAATTTTATATTGACCAGTTTAGTTGGATTTGAAGTCGCATAATAGCATATTATTAAACGAGCTTTTTATGATAGCCATTATTCCCTTAGGGGGACGTTTGGGACCCAAGTCTCCCGTGGGAATAATGGTCATAAAAAGCGAGTATAATACTATACTTTGTCCACGGCCATCGTCTAATTACAAATTATAAAATCTATAGGAGGTGAAAATAAAATTATTGAAATGTCATAGTGACACTCGCGTTTGACGGCAAAACCGGTGCCAAGTATGCATTTTTTACGCTGCGGCATTTGATAATGCATTGTTGTCTACTCCTACTGGTTGCCAAGGCAACCTATATAACTTAAATGGCGAGCGGGAATAATGATATTTTTTTTTTCAACTCATTTGTCCCTCCGACGCTATATGAGCCTTATTTAACTTTTGTCAACAAGCTGAATATCAAAATATTATTAAGTGGTCGTGGACAAAGTGATTTATCTACTACCTATACGATATTGCCTTATTATCGCACTCATTTTGGGTTATTTGTGTTATGTAATGAGTTTTATTACCGCAAGAGTGACGTAATGAATTCACTATTTAACTCAAAGGTACCTACCTTAAACATAACCCAAACTTAACAACTTGTATAATGAATAAATGCATACAATGAGATATCTACTTATTATAAATATTAAAAGTAAAATTGATTCCAGAAGCAGATAGTGATGAGAGTGTCTTGCCGCATTATGTATACCACTGAAAGAAAAACTACCATTAACAGAACTGCTTGATGAAGGGATGCTCTCGCCCGCTCTCTTGCTATATTCTTCTTATTTTCTTTCACCCTTCAGCCACCGTATTACTCTTCCATCCTCCATGACGCTTTACTCGTAATTCAATATCAAATCACAGTTTTAAATTGAGCTTTTCAAATTCAGTATTTGAAAACTTGATTTTGCATCGAACCTGGCGCCATATGCCTCCGAACAATAAATAATAATCAAGCCACCTCGACTGTCACGGAGTTCAGTTAGGTCAAATTTTCATCACTTTAATTTGGTCTTCTCAGGCCCGGTAGCACAAAATATAAATTTTTTGTTTGTGATATTACCATTTTTTATGGTATTTTACAAGGTTAGATCAGTTGAATCTCCTTTAGAGCAACTTACTTTCTTCACTAGAGACGAAAGTTAACGCTATGAGATTTTTTCTCATTATAGTCGCAAATTACGTTTTCGGCTAGGGCAAGATATGACGAAAGTTGTCTATTTTTACACGGTCGTAGAAAAAAGAAAAAAACTATTTCTTTTATATCGATTTTAAGGCGCTAAAAAATTATTCCAATTTTTACCTTATAAAGTAACAAGGTCGAGCAGTAGCGTGAAGGACCACCGGGCGCTCTTCACCGGAATGTATCGATTATACTAAGTAAATTACATCCGGTTCTTGAAACGCCGATTGAATTATTTAAAATAATCTTACGAGCAGCTTAATTAAAAATCTCCTTACAATGCAGTAGAATAACTCTTATAAGGCAACTTATACTATTTAATAAAATATATCCATAACTCTGATAACCTGTCAAAAGTGGGGGTGGGGATAAACGGGGAGTAAATACTTATACAACTAGAGAGGTATCTGAATGCCATATAAAGTTCGTTAAAAGTACTGCTTGCAATTCTTGAAGTAGAATAAACTAATCTAAAGTTAACAAGCGGTTTCGACGAATAATTGTAACAATCTGGCCTGCACTCTGTTGTTAGACAGGCACAACTGTAAATCCCGTCGGTATACGATTAAGATTCCAAAACATTATAATAAGTTTACAGAAACGCCAGGCACGGCCGGATTAATGAGTTTTAGGGTAAATTATAACGCGTTTTTCATTTATTTAATGGAAAATAAATTGTTCTCTTGATTGACACTAGACCTCCTACGATTCAAAAGTTTTTAAAAAAGTATACCTTAAGTTCATCAACCAACATAATATGGTGAATATGATGATTTGTTATCGACACTAATAATTTCATAAATATCCAAAATAAAAAACGGACTATACGGATAAGTACACAGCAATGTAATTTAGATACGGGTTTCTCCATTACCATCCAGAATTTTTTTATTTATTACTTTCCAGTGTAGAAAGAACGGTAGGACATTTAAACAGTTGTAAGAAATTGTTCTAGTTTCAACATCTGCAAGAATAAAACACAAAATCCAACTTTTATATACCATCGTAGACAACTTATACTTTCCAGTACATTTTACGTACCTAATTAGAACAATTATTACTCTCATCTCATTTTCTTAGAAGACACGGAAACCTAATTTTGCATAATAATTATGGTCAATAATCTCTCTGAACAATAGCATAAAAGGAAAACGATAAACTTGCGCGAAGGTCGGGCATATTCAGTGCATAAATTGATGGTGGTTTCGATTTCTACTACAAAACAAAAACCTTCAGCGCATCGTCACTAATTATCTTTGAAAAACGAAATTAGGTACTTACTTGTTCTTCGATATAATAATTTATGCAATTTGCCGTTAAACGCACTCTGTGCCGGTAAAGAACTAATTAGCAATGGTGACCTTGACCTTAAAAGATGTAGTATCAAGTTTCGATTGATTTCCAGGATGTGTCAATTGCATGCTTCGTGTAAGTATTAACATAAAACCAATGACGCCCGATGGTATCTTCGTTAAAGAACTGAATCTTTTCCTTGGATTTTTTTGTGGTAAGCAAATATGTAATGGTTAATGATTATATTGCAGGTGGTCTTCATCGGAGAGAATCCTAACTATGTGCCACTTCCCTCACTCAGAACCAGGACTTTACCACCTCTGGAAGAGGAAGACCCGGAATGGCCGAATCCTTTGGACACTTGGGACAGGGAGTATCGGAGGGTGCGGTTTAATACAACGAGAGTACAACGTAAGTAATTTTTAATCATCTTTTTCTATAGTTTATGAAGGGTGTAATTTAGGGGTTTTAATTTATGGTTTCGTAAAAAAAAATCTTTTTGTTTATTGAAAATGTAGAACTATCCCGTGTTCATGAGAAAACGCTATCTAGAAACCTATAAATGTTTGACAGAAAAGGATGACATAATCAAAGGACAGAATCAAGAACCTCACTGATGTTCATTTCACTTAAGAGGAGATGAGTATGTTGGACTTGGGTCTGAAGTTCTGCTTCCCATCTGATATCACAGATGGGGACATTTTGTCTTTCTCCATTGAGATGGATGTCACTATAGAGATATTATCTGGAACTATTTAAATTAAAAAACAACTTTGAAATGATATTTACAGCAATTTATATAATTTTGTCCACGATCACTTAATAATATACTGATATTCAGCTTGTTGACAAAAGTTAAATAGGGCTCATATAGCGTCAGAGGGATATATGAGTTGAAACAACGGGAATAATATCATTTTTTTTCAAGCGGACTAAAAGTACGTCATTTGTTTTCTCCATACGAACACCTAAAGTGGGCTTTCAAATCCTGAGACCAAAAAAGTAGCAAAAAAGTCCTAGGCAGTAAAAGTAAAGTCAAAAGTCACCGCTAGTGTCATGGTGGCGCATATATAAACGATTTTCATTCACCAAAATTATTTTAATAATAGATGACACCAGATATACCGATCTGAGTGTATTGCCATCTTCACATTCTTGTTGAAAAAACAAAGGACAGAAATACTCTCAGAGCACTCAAGACCGACCAGCCACCATCCGAAACCGTTATTAGTCGAAATCGCATAGGTTCTCGAATTCTGAATTCGTCTGTTAAATGTCATGCGCGTCATCATATTTATCTGTCAATGTGACATTTATTAATTAGTATTGAAAATAATGCTACAAATTCTTAGTTTACCATAATCATTGGTTATTATTTAATACATTAAAACCATTGAACATTGAAAAACACCTTTCTAACATATTCTATGTATTTTACTTATAATATTCACAATTGGGTAAGTACCTAGACCCGCTTAAAGAGGTTGAGAGAAAATTGCAAAACGGAACCACTTTTAAATAGATTTCTTATTTCTTCCATGCTTGAAAAAAAATAGTATATGTTACTCGGAGTAAAAGGTCTTTTTGTGCTTCGCCCAGTTGCAGGCCTCAGCTTCGCTTCGGCCGTCAATCTCTGGGCTCAGCACGAAAAGACCCACTTTTACTCCTAGTGACATAATCTACTATAATCCCGCTCGCCATTTAAGTTAGACATGTTGCCTTGGCAACCAGTAGGAGTAGGCAACAGTGCAATATGAAACGCCGCAGCGTAAAAAATTCACTGGTGGCACCGGCTTTGCAGTCAAACGCGAGTGTCACTTTGACATTTCAATTATTGTCTTTACCTTACCTATAATATTTTATAATTTGTAATTATTAGACAATGGCCGTGGACAAAATATAGTATTATACTCGCTTTTTATGGCCATTATTCCCACGGGAGACCTGCGCCCCTCGCCTGCGGAATAATGGCTATCATAAAAAGCTCGTTTAATAATATACTATTAAAAAGGACCTTTTGAAGAGGCCCAAGGGAGGGAGGCAATCAGGAACAGAAAGGATCTCCCCTCAGTTCTGAGACATATAAAAAAAGAAATAGGACATAGTCTGATTGTTACTAAGGCTGACAAGGGCAACTGCTTAGTAATCCTAATAAAGCAAAATTACATTGAAAAATTTGAATCTTTTCTGTCTGCGAACGGAATAACTATTCTTCATAACAACCCCATTAACAGATTTAAGAGGCAAATTACCAATATCACAAAAATACTTTCACTCTTTCTTGACACCCACGAGATCCCTAAATCCATCATTTACGGAAACCCCTTGATACCCAGACTTTATGGTTTGCTCAAACTTTATAAAGTTATTACCCCTATTCGGAGAGGAGTCAGCTTCTTAAAGACTCCCGCAAGTTTCCTCTCCAAGTTCATACATATACTTAACCTAATAACCAAAATGGCATCCTTCGAACCCAAATACAGTGTGAAAAATTCTCTGGATTTTGTAAACAGAGTAAAGGAGTTGCAGTTGCCAAGATGATCCTTACAGATAAGTCAGTCGCGATTGTTAAAGACCTTTTTCTAATTTTGACATATAAAGTGGCACTTTTCAATACTGATGACAGTGACGTAACGTCCTACTTTTCGTAACTAGTTACGAAAAGTAAAATCTTTCGTAACTAGTGATGAAAAGTTGGTGTCACCACCAGTTGCAGGTTTCGGCTGTGGCACACCGTTGCTATAGTTTTACGGTATTAAGTAGATATAAAGTGGTTTAAAAGTAAATATTGAAGTTTAATAATAATAATTCTCTCTCTAAGTAGGTATTTGTAGTCAAAATTAGAAAAAATCTTGTATGAAACACGTGACGAAAAACCTTTTTTGTGTATCTCATTCAATTCAAACATTCATTCGTTACACAAAATCGGACTTTTCGTAACTGGTTACATAAATAGCTATTTAATATCAAAAAATTGATTACAATCACATTGTTGACACAATTTCTATTCTAAACATATGTTTATCACAAGACTTTTTCCAATTTAACGAACATTTTTTTTCAACAAAAAGAAGGCTTGGCCGTTAGCAGTTGCCTGTCCCCTTTCCTTGCCGATGTTTTTATGTATCATCTTGAGAGTAATTTCATTTTGGCTGGTGATAATAGTGAGATCATCTACTGCATTTGCTTCCTGAACACCAATGAATCCACCAATGAAGGAGCTGAACATCTATTGGAAAAGTTGAATACGTTCCATTCTAGAATTAAATTTACTTTAGAAATAGAGCATAACACACTAGATTTTTTTTAGATCTTTTACTGATAAGAATTCGAAACAAACTTGACTTCTCTATCTATCATAAGCCCGCTCCAACTGACCATGCTATCCCAATAAATTCAAATCACCTTTTTCAACACAAAATGGCAGCTTTTCGTTGCTACGTATGTAGACTGCTTAAGGTTCTCATGTCCACCGAGAATTTAAAAAGGAAACAAACATCATAAACAAGATTGCAATCAACAACAGGCATGACCCTATAATAATAGATAGGCTCATCAAAAGATTTAAATAAAAAGAACTTATTAACCTGTCTTATGTCCCGTCCTCTGAGAACCCCATGTCTGGTAATTTGTTGGTGGTTTCCTTTATTCGCAACAGGACATCTCCAAGATCCCCAAAAAGATTTTACGCAACTTGAGACTCACCCACTCTACCAAACTTTCATTAAAATCTCAAATTGAAAATTCGAAAGACAAACTTACCCACTTACAAAAAAGTGGAATCGTGGCATCTACAAGCTGAATTGTCAGGATTTCGGTCCTCATGTGTCACCCGCAGTTTTCTTTCGCTAAATACGAGAATAGCTGAGCATCTTAACAGAACCACCTCATCTTTCGATTGTCACCTAAGAGAAGAGAATCATACTTTCGACGCTCTCTCCAGAGCAACAATTTCCAAGAACCCAAACAGGCTAGATTTTACTGAGGACAGAGAAATCAGTAAGGAAATGTTTTCCAACCCAAATCAATGCCTCAACACTCAAGTTAATCTAAACCGAGCCTATATACCACTCCATAGAAGATTGCTGAATTATTTACAACCCAAGGGGAGTTTCTGACAACCCCACATTTTACCGGTCACCCCCATGATAACCAAGGACGGTAAACAGAACAGGGCGGTCCACTGCCATTTAAACATAGGTCCAAAATCTTGACGTCAGCATAGTGCGGACTTGGGAGCGATAATGACGTCATTATTTCCTGAGCCCCATGGCCATCATCGGCGCTGCAATTACGGCTGCCAACAATGTCATTGCTGACGCTGTCATCAGTAATTTTTTAATAGCGTTTTCGGGTGGCCGCTCTAAAGAGCTCCGAGACTATTTCCGTCATTTGTTTTCTTAATAAGGATGTAAGGACGGAAGTAGTCTCAGGGCGCTCTAGAGCGGTCACCCGAAAACCTTGTGAATATTTCGTTTGACATCTCGATGATTATTCGCCGGCGCGGGTTATTCGGTTTTTTTTATGATCGGATTCTAATTTTTGAATCTTTTCTTTGTTGCTATGATTGTGTCGATTGTGTTGTGATTTAGTAAAATTACGAGTACACAATGAATGTCAGCGTCAGATTTGTGCTGTTGCTGAATGTAAAAGTAACAAATCACTTAAAAAATCAGAAACAAGTGGATTCAGGTTTGCCAACGAAGTGATACATTCAATTCAGATAACTCGGCAATATGCTATTGGCGTTTTACGGCAAATGATCATGAAAGAGACTTCCGAAATGAACTTTTGAGTATTACATTCAGTATTAGATAGCGACATTGCTTCGCTCGTCCTGAAAACTTTCGCATTCGTGCCTTAAAATTGCACTTTTAACCCTTAGGTACATCATATAAATAGCTATTTTGAATGCGTGATTACCCTTTAATAGTATATTACGTAACAAGGGTTTTAAGAAGCTTATTACGTACGAATGGAAAGTTTGCGCACGACGCCGCGCAGCGGCGAGTGCCTATTGCCATGAGTAGGTATGTAAATGCTTTACAACCCGCATTTCGTACTATACTTTATATATGACACTACAGGAATAGACATTTTGAAACTATTACAAATAAATGTTAACAAATCAGAAAATTGAATAAAGTTGAATTTGACAGCTACCCGCCATTAAAATTACGAATTGGTGGCGAGTGAACTGTTGCTAGGCGACGCGTGAATGAGGCCACCCGGCTGATGGCCTTGCACGTACGTTTGGTTCAGCGTGTGTAAGGTGCTTCTTACTAGCGAACTAGAGCGTGTGTTATTTGATATTTACTTAGTAGTCGTAGATAATAGTTATTTACGTAACAAGCTAAGAAAGTAACCCTTAACACACAAACGTAAAATGTTGCGCCCGAGCCGCAGGCGAGCCCTAGTCAGACGTCACGCCGCGGGTACAGAAAAAGAGGGAACTAAGCCGTCCTGTCAGTCTAGAGTCCTTGCATGATAACAACAAATCCTAATCACAATCCATTAACTCCGCTCCCATATAAATAATAATGGACATATAATTATAACGTAAAAAGTTCAGCCCGGAAAAGTCTGGCTCAGTGGCAAAGAGCGCATGCGCGGCTGGCAAGCTCCGCCCCTTAATTTTGAAAAATCGACGATGCCAAGCTTTATGTTTTATTAAGTTTTCGCCGAAATATAAAATATCTAATAATGTATTATAATTATAGCAATATAAAAAATACTAAGAATTATTTTTAGTTTCTAAAATGTTTGAGCTGTTAGTAAACTTGGCAAATTAGCATGGTGTGGGGTAAGAAAAACTAAAAACTCATAATTTATTTAAAATAAGCTTCTGTTCTATTCCTGAATATAATTTACACATGACAATGTTTACTGTACCTGCTTTCGAAACAGTAAGGAAAAGTTCCCAGTTGCTAAGGCTAACAAAACGATAAGTGATTTACTTACTGTTCTAGAACGGTAAGTAAAATGTGGGGTTAATCCGATATTTTAAAGGCTTTCAAGCATCTTGCTATACGTGATTTGGTATCTTTGACTTGACTTTTGCGGTATTAACGAAGAACGTCCTTCTTGCCATGCATTTTCAATATCTGATTCTTCCGATTCAGACATCTCATCACCCAAGGATTGCAGTTTCAACCAGAGCACACGAAATTAATAGTTTGTAATTCAGAAGTTGACGCAAGTAAATTAATATTTTGACATCATTAAAGAGAAGGATCATTCATATCCTTAGCAACCAAATAATGGGCACACATATGGACACGCGTCTGGTGCTGGTTATGTCGATCTGAATAATATTGCCGTGTATTTCTCAAAGTTCCATTACTTAAAAAAAAAATATTATAATTACGCAAAACTGGTCGTACAAAAAATAGTATAAGCATCACAAACAGTAATAGTTTTACCGGTCTCAGACAAATTGGAGGCTTCGCTTTGCTCAGCCTCCAAACTTAGTCTTTAACCGGTAAAACTTCCTTACTGTTCTTGATACTTAATATACTATTTAGGTGTTTTTTTTTGGCGGCTATGCGCGTAGCATTTACACATATACTCACCATTTTCATGATCAGAAAAAATGTAACCATCCTATAAATTATTGGCGCCTCGATTGGCGCCTTTCCTTGTCTTGGCTTACAAGTCAGGTATCAAGAAATCAATACACAATACACTTGATGGTCTTTTATCGCCCTTCCTTGCCTTGGCTTACGAGTCAGGTATCAAGAAATCAATAATACAGAACAAAACTTAAACATAAATACATTTGATAGTCTTGATGTTATTGTAGGACAAAGTATTTGAACTTACGCGTTCTTTGACGGGAACGGTCTACTTTCACTACCACGAAGCTATGTTGCAAGCCGCCCGATGAGTGTTTATTACTTATTACACTAATTTGTTTTAAAATAAATACGAACCTATAATCAAAAAAACAAATCTTCGATCTTTCTTTTCTTTTTTATTACAAATTTTTTGTTAATGTCAAAAAGTACTCAGAGTTGACCTAACCTCAATCTTTTGTTCTTCTAGAGTTTTCGGTAGGCTGCTCTGTGCGCTGCGACATTACTACCATCCTTTGTTTTCTCATTGCGAATAGAAGGATGAGAATACTCCGAGAGCGCACTAGGGCGTCCGGCCGAAAACGCTATTTTTTGGGTGGGGCGTGTCCTCCGCACATGTCTCGCGCAGAAGAATGTGCGCATTAGCAAGCAGTGAGCCTAATCCTGGTTTCCACAGGTCACTAGAAGTTGCACTTTTAATCCGTGGGGAAAGATTGACGTTCGAAGTACGTGGTTCATTATAAGACTTCATCCAGCAGGCTATAAAATTTTGACAGAAAAGGATGACATAATCAAAATAAATGTACTTTTGTTTCTCCATCCTTTTCTTTTAACATTTCACAACCAACTAGATGTTTTATAATGAACTAGAGTATATTAACTAGTACGAATATGTCCGCTCCAAACTCAAAATTCACTTATCAACTTTGAAATCGTTGACACTACCAATGACGAACAGTGATATGCCTCATCGAGAGTTCTGCGACACCGGAAACTTGAAAATACGATGGCGACATCCTAGCTCAATTTGTCACCAAATCGGAGGCTCAAGAACACACACCTTAATTGTTGCGCGGTTTTCGGGGCTCGACCCTTGCCGCGTCTTTCCTCTTTGGCTTGATGAATTTTAGAGTAAACATTGGGAATTTTAGCAAAGGGTGGGGATACTGATTGACCTCGAACATAACTTAAAGGTCACTTGAGAACAACATCCAACATCTGTTTTCTGATAAAGTCGCTAGATCGAGACAATCTATTTTAAACAGTTATTTTAAACCTTGCCGCGTCAAGTGCGCGAAAGACACTTTGTGCAAGAATTAGGAACAATATTTTTTCTACAACGGTATAAAAGTCCAGCTGCCACTAATATGGAACATCTTTAACGATTTTACAAAGGATTAAGCTTCACAGTTCTTTTCTGCTACCCCTGTATTGACGACGTGCGCGAAAAACTTTGTCGCATGTGTCCTATGGCAACCAGTAACTTTTTTTTACGCTGCTGTGGCCGACGTGCGAGAAAGCTAACAATGAAAATATGTGTCAGCTTGCATACTGTCAGTAATGCGCGAACCGTGTCATATTTTGACGGTTGTAGAAAAAAGATTTTTTCGCTTGCTGTCAATAGCAACTACCACCACTCAACTAAATATTTAAAACGTCATTGTTAGTTTGATCTAAATTTTAAGATTGTGTCTTCAGTCATGCTCAGTTGTGATTCACATTATTTGAAATTGATCGTTTGCAGAAAAAACATTGTATGCATCACGAGCAAAAAACAACTTTTTTGCTCTCGAGTGATTGCCGCAAACTTCCCTTTTCGAGCAAAAAAGTTGTACTTTTCGCTCTTAATACATAAATAAGTATTTCATAGTATGTCCAGTTTGAAGATCATTACAAATTTAGAATGGTGGTAACACATCTACCTAGATAAACTTACCAACTCGGCTATATAATAATCACAGATATAATGATGAGATTAGTGTCTTTTTAAAATCGTCACATTTTTTACTTAGGATGGGAAGTAGTTACTTTCCGAAATATCTACCTCCTTTTGTCTTAGACCAGTAATGAGATGTTGGTTTTATAAGACTGTGAAGACTTTCATGGCCGGTCAAAATACAATCTAAATTGTTTTCCGGGCTTTGAAGCCATGGTCCAATGGAATTTCTTCCTGACGTTTCGTCTACAGCTGCGGCAGACGTTATCAAAAGCGATGTGAGGCAACGGGCAAGTTTCCCGCCGGCGCCGTCGCGCTGCAGTGGAGGGACTGGAGTTGGGGAAGTGGTGGCACGGAGTTTCGGTGCACTTAAATTATGTCGTAAAACTCATTTCCAGTGTGCATTTAGAAACGTAAGTTCCTCCTTCCTGTTGAAATTGTTGTTGTATTTAAAGATCTCAAAGGCCTCTCTCTTTAGTCTCGGATAAAAACGCTGCGATTGATATAAGATATCTACCTTGTTGAAAAGGATGTCGTGACCTTCGAGGTGAGTGAGGGTGCTCTGCTATTGCTGACTTTTGTGTTTGTGCCTGCAACTCCTCTTGTGTTCCGTAATCCTCGTGTTGACACCGCGTTTTGTGGTGCCAATGTATACCGAGCCACAGCTGCATGGAACTCGGTAAACTCCGGGTGCCGCTAGGGGATCTCTGCGGTCTTTGGCCGATTTCAAGCTCTGTTTTATCGTATGAGTGGGTTTAAAGACAGTTTTAATATTGTGATTTTTCAGTAGCCTGCCGATCCTGTCCGTTACTTTGTGGATGTATGGTAGATTAGTCCATCTGCGATTCTCTTAATTTTCTCCTCGCTTTGTTCCTTCCTGGCGCTCTACATTCCTTGGACGGACGGCCCTATCCAACTCGTGCTTGCTGTGCTTGCTGTGAATGGATACCTATCCATTCCAATCAAAGGCTATTTCCAAATGATTCATTTCTTTTTCCAAATCAGCCGGCTCACAAATTCTCTATGCTCTCACAGACAGAGTCTTTATGATTCCCCTTTTCTGTCGAGGATGATTTGATCCGTTATTGAGGTAGTGTGTGTTTTATATTCGCTCAGTATATGTGTTGATTTTCTATAAACGTTATGCGCAAGCTTTCCAATCGGCCTCCTTGATACCAAAACATCCAAAAACGGTAGGCGTCCTTCCTTTTCTATCTCCATAGTGAATAGAATTTTTGGGTTGATGCAGTTAAAATATAAGAGAAAATTTTGAAGCTCCTCTGGCCTTGGCTCCAAATAACAAAAGTGTCGTCGACGTATCGGAACCACAACTTTGGCTTCTTATTTGCTGTTGCCAACGCCTTGGCCTCGAAAATTTCCATCCAATAGTTGGCTATTACTGGACTATTAGGGCTACCCATAGCTACACCATGAGGTTGTTCGTAGAAATCTTCCTTCCATTGAAAATATGTAGTCGTTAGGCAGCGTTGGAACAACTTGGCAATATCTTGTGGAAATTCCTGGTTAACATGTTCCATAGCTTCCTTAATGGGTACCATCATGAAGAAAGAAACAACTTCAAAGCTATCGAGAATTTTTCCTGGAGAAAAAGTCAAATAATGCAGTTTTTGGACGCTCCACGTTTGCTATGTCTTCCACAGGTATCCTGGATGGTGTTATGGCAAAATTTCTTTCCTTGTTCAGAACGCTCAGCTCGTCTGTTGACAATTCTTTATCCGTCAAATTGACTACAACCTTACGTTGACTCTCTTCGAATGTGACGTTTAATGAGTCCGGCGAATTGTTGGTGATGACACCTAGTGCCTCAAATTGCTTTCCTTTGTCAGTTTGTTGCGACGGCTTGAGCTGCAATCTTCTGTTCACGTGTCAGTCGCTCCAATGTTAGCTCCAATTATTTGCTCCAATTTATTCCAATACTGTTAGCTAGTTCTACATTGACAAATAAAAGTTTTTTATCATTAGGTGCAACACCTCTACGGATCTCATTGATCTTTTCACGGAGGAGAGATTGTTCGGTCCTGTTGTAAATCCTGCTCGCTTGACTAGATCTGAATCTGGAAGTTTTGGATGTTGTTTGTGTCACGGCATCGTAGTAGAAATGCCAGTGAACTCAGGAGTTGTGATTTTTCTTGCAGATTTGTCGAATCAGTCTTGTCGGTATAGTCTTGAATCAGTCGGTATTTGTCGAATCAGTCTTGATATATTCTCCCGGTAGAGGCGTTTTATAAGACTGAGAAGGCTTTCACGGCCGGGCACGTTCAAAATACAATCTAAAGTATTTTCCGGGCTTTGAAGTCGTAGTCCAATGGAATTTTTTCCTGACGTTTCGTCTACAGCTGCGCCAGACATTATCAAATGCGACGAAGCAACGGGCGAAGTGGTCTGTCGTGCTTCCGGACGTTGACTGATTCGACTGTGGTGAGCTCCGTGATATTTACTCCCCGGCCGTTGAGCTGCAGTGACGGCACTGAAGTGGAGGGGTTTTGGGCGCACTTGAATTATGTCGTAGAATTCGCTTCCAGTCTGCACTTAAGGAAACGTAATTTCCCCCTTCCTGTTGAAATTGTTGTCGTGCTTATGTCAAATGTCAAATTAAAACAAAACCGAAGTCATTTTTTTTATAGGATCAATAAGTGGGTAGAATAGCCTTAATTTGGAGAAAATAAACGTCGAAGCTTCGGCAATCTCTGCGCGAGTCTAGAAATTTCAATCTGTCTTCTTAATTATTATCATATGTAATATAACAAGGGCATTGAAAATTATCGGTAATTTTTGGACGATATGCTCGAATGCAATTTGCACGAAAAAACTTTTTTCTGATCCAAATTGCATGAATTGCATATCGGTCTAAAATTACCTATAATTTCAATGCACGAGTTATATTCGAAGGAGAATTTCATGAACAAAATAATTAAAAACCCTTGCGACATTTGACACCCCTGTAGGTATAGCTATTTTGATTCGAGCCAAAGTCAGAAAACTTATTGCGAGGCCAGATGGTATGATTATGGATTGAATATAAATTAATTTGCATGGTTTATGCTATGACATTGAGCCAGTTACTTTTCATTTGACTTTGACAGAAAAATTATCGCGATAATTTTTCTGTTGTTGAATATTACTATGGTTACAATTGTTCTATAACAATAGAATATTGGACAAATATTGAATAACAGATGGTGAATGAAATTCTCTTATTAATATACGATTCTATTTGACTTGACAGTCTGCCATATCAGAGGCCTTATCAGAACAGATAACAATTTGCAAAAACAATATTATCAACTCTTTATTTAAACTCCTAACCTCATCTTCTAATTGACCCATAATTAACTGTCGGACCCTGGAACTGAAATATAATATGTATACTACGCTCTACAAAAAAGCAAAACATTTACTACCTACATATTACTTAACGAGCATTTTCTACAAGTAATAAGTAACATCTTTTCGTGGTTCAACTCATAACAAGCCCACGTTTAATTGCGATAAAATTCATATTTTTGGAGATATTAGAAGTCATCACAATAAAAAAATACACAAGGCTGTAAATGATGCAAAAAATATCTAAGAAAAAATAAGATTATTAATGCAATAGGTACTGTCTGACACCGCACTGTACTGATATCGCAACATAGAGTCTTCTTCTTGACCTCATCGTCTCCCTCAAAGGTTGCCAACATGGTAAATCTGACTTTGGTTAAACCAATCACGCAACCAATTTACTGGTTTACCAGTAAATTGTGCGACGTCCGAGGTTTCTACCTCCCACGATCTTTCCGTGCATAATAAGTTGGATAATTTCGTATTTTGAATCACTCTTAACATACCCTAGAAATTATAGTTTTTTTTTAATAATAAAAGTGATCTCCATGTCTATACATGCTCTAAGCGTCTAAAACCTGTTACTCAAACGATTCCAGTTTCTTCGAGGTTTTCTTACTTAGCGTCCACCCATTAAGCCCGTACAGTAGGATATGAAAGATGTAAAACCGCAGCATTCTCACTTTTAACAACAATCACAGATTCCGGGCTTGCTTCAGTTTCATAAAATTCGTCCTGGTCTGCCCAATTATTGATATCTACAATTTTATCTTTATGTGGGATGTTTTCATTATCGTAGGGCCAAGTTTATTTGAGCCCACACTCTTATTCTTCTTACACCTACGTATCAATGTCACCCTATTCACCAGTTCTCTGTAGATCCTCCAGGCAGCTTGCTGTCAAAACATTGTGTGCAGACGGTACCTAGTGCTATTGATAGTTCTACCACTGATTACTAAACCCGGTGACTCCTCATTTAAAACATCTCTAGAAATATGAATTCTGAATAAATATAACAGCATGAGAGAAAGACTGCCTGATTTATTTCCAAACACATACTGATTTTTTCGTTACACTTTACTCTAGCTGTTTGTCTCCAGTAGAGATTTGATATCATTTCAATATCGTGATCATCGATGTTGAGTGTTTGGAATATATCTAACAATATTTTATGCTTGGCATTGTCGAAGGCCTTGCTATAATCTATGAAGCATACATCCTGACAATTCTGACAATCCAAACACCTCTGGAATTAGATTTTTTAAGATTAAAGGAGAAGACGGCCTCTCGGGTACTCATTTCGTTGCAGAATCCAAATTGCTTATCTGATGTTTCCAATTCGGATGTATAATACAGAGTGAGTTACCAACTGGGTTAAATGTGGAAATAATTGAAGTTTTAGGAGACCAATACGAAATCACTTACAACATTCTTAAAAATTTTTATGACTCACTAGATAATTGGCAAAAAAACAAATTTTAAGGATTTCTTTAAATCAATCTAGCTAAGTCATTGCTGACTGAATACCGGGTGACACAACATGTATGTAACAGCCCAGCGCTTCCACAATTTTTATTTTAAAAACTTCGAATTTGGAGGTAATTAATAAGTCGTAAATGTGCTTCAGATCCCGTTTCAAGAACTTAGGCATAACTTCCGGTTTAACCGGAAGTACCGCCATATTTCATTTTTTAATTGGAACACCCTTTATATTTGTTCATTTTCGGATTCCCCGTTAAATTCTAAGTTATTAACGTGTAACATAATGTATGCTTATCTCTTACCGTTTTGGAGAAAATCGTTCCCGAACTTTCCATATTATCAATAATAAATGTGGATTTTTATGAAAACAAATGAACATCGATCAGCCCTGATTTCATAGACTACCATTTTTTTAGGCTCTCTATCAATAGACATTAAAAAAAAAAGTCTTTCCAACTTGTCATGGAAAAAATAGAGAATTCATTTTTTGAAGACATTTATCTCCATAACATCAAATGGAAGCTCCTATTTTATTCCTAACATTTGGATTCCTTATTCTATTTCAAACACTGTTTCAAATTTAAAATGTTTGAATAAAACCACCCGTTTTCGAGAAATTGCATTGCAAGTTTACCTAATACGTATTTCAGTTCAAAACGTTTGATAATATTTTTTTCTGTCTTCAAAGCGACAAAAGAGCATTAAAAGCATTCTGACAATTATTAATCCAGAAGGGCGCAAGCAAATTTAAGATGAAATATTGTTTGAAATAAATAGAATAAGGAATCCAAATGTTAGAAATAAAATAGGAGCTTCCATTGGAAGTTGTGGAGATAAATGTCTTTAAACAATCAATTCTCTATTTTTTCCATGACACGTTGGAAAGATGTTTTTTAATTCCAAGTGATTAGCGTCCCAATAGCAATAGTACGAAGGTGGATTAGCAGGTTGGGGACGAAATAACAACTTTATTCAATTTACAAATCGCCGACGTTTCGACCGTATATTGCGGTCTTTATCAAGGCTCTTAATGAAGTGACGAAGTTTTGTCGATGTTTATAACGTTAATTGTGGTTATTATCCGTTACTGGGCCAAGGTTTTTTCGAGATAGCACCATAAGGAAATACACGCAGAGCCGTGTGTAGTCAGAGCCGGAAATATCCGTCATTTCATTAAAAGCCTTGATAAAGACCGCAATATATGGTCGAAACGTCGGCGATTTGAAAATTGAATGTAGTTGTTATTTCGTCCCCAACCTGCTAATTCACCTTCGGACGTTTTTTTATGTCTATTGATAGAGAGCCTAAAAAAGTGGTAGTCTATGGAATCAGGGCGGATGGATGTTCATTTGTTTCCATAAAAATGCACATTTATTATTGATGATATGGAAAGTTCGGGTGCGATTTTCTTGAAAACGGTAAGAGATAAGCATACCTTATGTACATGTTAAAAACTTAGAATTCGACGGAGAATTCAAAAATGAACAAAGGTACAGGGTGTTTCATTTAAAAATATAAATATGGCGGTACTTCCGGTTAAACCGGATGCCCGATTAAACCGTGCCTAAATGCTTCATACGGGATCTGAAGCACATTTATGACTTATTTATCACCTCCAATTTTCAAATTTTTAAAATAAAAATTGAGGAAATGCTGTGTGTTACATACATCTTGTGTCATCCGGTGTAGTAAAATGATATGTCTGATCTAAATATGAAACTTGTAGATAATTTTACCTTGAATAGCTGGGCTTGTCAGAATTTACCTAAAAGCTGTCATATTTTAATGATGATTTAAATCTACCTTTTAAAATAAAAAAAAAATAGGTAAGTAATTTAAAAGGGAGTTTTTGTTAGTTTTAAATTCATGCCAAAGAGTAGTGGACGGCTGATTTTAAAAATTAAGGACTTACAGACATTATTCTTTCCAAATTGTATTCAATGTGAGTGGACTTGTACAGTCCTCCACCGCGACCTGCGGTCTATTATGGCTTTCCTCCAAATTATATGGAGTTTCTTCGATAAAAATTCTCAAAAATTCTTGTTTTGATGTCTTCTACACGTACATCTTCTATGTCCATTGATCACCCTGTATACTAATCACTCTGTATGCACCCACCGTCATTAATACAATCGTACTTTACGATCAAACTTGAAAAATTTTAGCAGCCAAAAAAAATTGAGTTTTGGGTAAAGGAAAGATATGTTTTTAGCAAATTCAATGATTATTTAGCTTTGTCTTTTTTTAGGTGTGTCTTTAAAATTGAATCTTTTTATTGTAGAAATATATTTTAATCATGACTCACCATCAAACAATATATTCACTGAGTTTTGAAAAAAAAAAGTTAGTTAATCTTCGTGTTCACCACCAAAGAGTCATTCACTCTTAGTGTTGTAGTTTATGTTGTAACCCTATCGAACCTAATACCAGAAAAATCCTACTTTTTAGTTAGAGAAGATTCACGAGGAGTCACTATGATAAAATAATGTCAAATTTTGTCATTGATTACTAAAATGTTTTACATTTAATTTGACAATACAGTGCGTTTTTTTTAACGCGCAACATAGGATTTTACGTGTTAAATTTTTCATGTCCTGTTGAGTGGGGTTCTATAAGCACAATTGCTATGAAACTTGACGTAAGTAAAATTGGGGGTGTTAGCTTTACCTCTATTGGCCGACCAGGTCCGAAAGCTTTGGAATAACGCGGAAAACAGCACTTATTTTCTGGAAGATTATTTCTTTTTCTCTTTTCGTAGCTATTGTTATTCAACTTTGCATGTCAGGTAAATGTCAAATGCAGCTAAAATGGCAGATACTTTTGGCATTTAGAACCTTTTGTCGCTATTATTTCTAAGCTTTTATAACAAGAGGAATAAAACAACTTGTACTATTCATGTAATTATTAATTTTTTACTCTTTGCATTTGAGTTTCCAAAAGTCCCAGCTCCGGTGAACATAAAAAAAAATGAAAATGGTTTAAGCATTAAACTTAAAAAAATGTGTAAATTTGTCTTGTTACCATGGTAGTGGTAACATGACTTGGTAGGCACCTGCTCAAAATGAAATCATAATAGTTACGAGGAAAGTAAAAAGACACATTTTTTTGGAAAATAAATTACTTTTTACGCATTATTCCAAATCTTCAAGACCTAGTTGACCAGTACGGGTAAAGTTAGAACTTTCAGTTTTAATTTTGCCCAGTTGCATAGCTTTGGTGCTAATAGATCACCACTCAACATGGGTCCGAAAATGTAACATGTAACAATAAGACAAAATACTGCGGCACTATAACAACACCCAATATTACCTTTAACTGGGCCGTTATGAAAGATTTATGGGGTATGCCCACTTACCGATTATGCATAAGTGTATCAAGCAAATTACTTTCTTAAACTAACAGAATTTGTAAAATAAAAGCAAGTCGACCGTTCTGGTGTACTTACACGTTATCTGCGAGCGATAAACAACCTAGTAACCCGATTTTAGTGGGCGCACTAGCACCGTTCATCTTGCAGGCAGTTTAAATTATAATACTTAATATTTGAACAGAGTTAAGACTTCAGTGTGATTCCCATCAAATCGTAATCATAATGCTGTTTGGGCATTCAACGGTTTTATAGGAATAATTACAGACATTGGCATTCGCTCATTTACGATAGGGCTGGATCATATAACAAAAAATACTTGAACTAAGCACCGTCCTCAATGTCACGAGACCTTAAAATGCATGTACTGATAATTTTGCATAACTTTCAGATATTCAGATTCTTTCGCAAATTGTACCTAATATTTACACTTTTTCTATGGTTTCATAAAAATGTCGATCGGAATTTAACAATATTAAATTAATGAGATTGGAGATCCGAGATCGGTCTGAACAGTTTTGTTTGTTGTGGTACTCCGAACACTATTCATAGGGCGCATTCAAATAGTAACTGGATTCCTGCTTGCTGATTCAAAAGGAGTGTAATAGTTATTTACGTGTATAGAAGGCTGAAAGAAGAAGATTACGTCCGCGGACAAACATTGCGACCAATACGAAGCGTAGTGTCTTTTTAGCTCTTCTTTCGGCCTTTGTTAACCTAGGTTTTACGCGCAATTAAAATTTTTTTCATCTTCTACAAGCAAGTATTTATGCGGTTTGATAGATAGGAAAGAAAAATAGCGGGCGATATTTTTTATTTTCCGGCTCGATCAGCGGGCGTTTGACAGCCCGTTGCCATAAACGATGGGCCGTCAAAATAAAAAATGCGTTTGCTGTTGCAAAGTAAAGTAAAACCTGTTGCAAAATGATCTCCCTTGCTTCCCGACAATGACTGATCGTCCCTACGATCGTAAGAGAGATCAGTTCGCCCATTGCTTTCATAGCGTCCGCCGCAATTGTGGACGAAAAAAGAAAGCCCGAAAAGTACTTTTAGAATCACATATGTTTTTACTGTTTGAAGCTCGTTTTGAATGCAAAAAGTACTTCTTCACTTTTTCTATCAAATTATATCGATAGTAGCAAGCACTAATGTGAATGATGATTGTGAACTAGGTATGCTCGCAGTAAAAATTCCATAACTCGCGGAAAGTGCCTTTTTCGCACTCAACTGCAGTGCCTGCATTACCTACTGCACTTGTTAGGTAAAAATAACTCTTTCACTTCTGTGCTATTTTCACAGGACACTGTTCATTCTCTCATCAGTTGTTTGGGTTCTTCGTACCCACAAAGCACAATATTGAAATATATAGTTCAGTACATATTCACTACACATTCGGATTAGTATGTTCTTACTTCTTTACTAATGTTTTTGTTTTCATATACGGATTACTTTTCAATAAAGCTTATTTATAGTAGATTATGTCACTAGGAGTAAAAGTGGGTCTTTTCGTGCTGAGCACAAAAAGACCTTTTACTCCGATTAACATATACTATTTTTTTCAAGCCTGCAGGAAATAACAAGTCTATTTCAGAGTGATTCAGTTTTTCAATTTTCTCTCATCCTCTTTAAGCGGGTCTAGGTACTTAACCAATTAGTGATGTATATTATTTGTAAAATAAATAGAATGTGTTAGAACGGTGGTTTTCAATGTTCAATGGTTTTAATGGTATTAAATCATAACCAATGGTTCAGGTGGTTTAGGGTGACTTTTACAACTATCAGTAAAACTTCAGTTTGAAGCTAAAATACCAGATCCAACAATCACACCAAGTTTTTGTCATAACAACCAATTGATTGTTGATTAATTCAGCTGTCATTCTGTTGACAAAGATAAAGCTGTATATGTATTGTATGTTTCCTTATGTTGGTCCACGCTTTGTCCGTTTTTATTTCAATGTAGGTCACTCCTCGTGGTTGTTCTGATGAACAATAAACATCGTTACTATCTGACGACAAACTTCTGCAATTTGAGGGTCTGAATAGCCTTGATAGAGACGTAAAATAAACGTCGAAACATCGGCAATTTCTGCGGAAGCGTAGATTTTATTTTGGGTCCTTCTCCCGCTACCTTTCTCCTGGAAATTGATAATAATGCTAAACATTTTTAGTTTACCATAATTTACCTAAATCTAAACCACCTAAACCAGTGGTTATGATTTAATATCATTAAAACTATTAAAAACCACCGTTCTAAAACGTTCTATATATTTAAAAATAAATAAACCACTAATTGGGTAAGTACCTAGATCCGCTTAAAGAGGATGAAAGAAAATTGCAGAACTGAATCACTCTGAAATAGAGTTCTAATTTCCTGCATGCTTGAAAAAAAAAGAAAAGTATATGTAACTCGGAATAAAAAGCAGATTATGTCACTAGGAGTAAAAGTGGGTCTTTTCGTGCTGAGCCACGAGATTGACGGCCGAAGCGAAGCTGAGGCCTGCAACTGGGCGAAGCACAAAATAGTAGATTATGTCACTAGGAGTAAAAGTCAGTCTTTTCGTGCTGAGCGCAGAGATTTACAGCCGAAGCGAAGCTGAGGCCTGCAACTGGGCGAAGCACAAAAAAACCTTTTACTCCGAGTAACATGTACTATCTTTTTTGCATGCATGCAGGAAATAAGTCTATTGAGAGTGATTTAGTTTTGCAATTTTCTCTCATCCTCTTTAAGCGGGTCCAAGTATTTACCCAATTAGTTGTGTATATTATTTGTAAAATAAATAAAATGTGTTAGAATGGTGGTTTTCAATGTTTAATGGTTTTAATGGTATTAAATCATAACCAATGGTTATGGTAAACTAAAAATTTGTAGAATTCTTATCAATACTAAATTAATAAAAATCACATTGACAGATAGGTAAATACGAGCATGCAACAGACGAATTCAGAATTCGAGAACCTATGCGATTTCGACTAATAACGGTTTCGGGTGGTGCTCTTGAGCGCTCTGAGAGTATTCCTATCCTTTGTTTTTTCAATAAGAATGTAAAGAGATGACAATACACTCAGATCAGTCTACCTGGTGGCATCTAGTATTCAACTAATTTTGGTGAATGAAAATCGTTTAAATATGCGCCACCACTACAGTAGCAGTGACTTTTGACTTTACTTTTACTGCCTATTACTTTTTTGCTACTTTTTTGACTCAGGATTAGAAAGCCCACTTTTAGGTGTGCGTATGCAGAAATCAAATGACGTACTTTTAGTCCGCTTGAAAAAAAAAGACTTTTTACTCCGAGTAACATATACCATTTTTTTTTTCAAGCATGCAGGAAATGAGAAGTCTGCTTCAGAGTGATTCAGTTTTGCAATTTTTTTTAATCCTCTTTAGGGTTTAGATACTTACACAATTAGTGGTGTATATTATTTGTAAAATAAATAGAATGTGTTAGAACGGTGGTTTTCAATGTTCAGTGGTTTTGACGGTATTAAACCATAACCAGTGGTTTAGGTGATTTAGGTAAATTATGGTAAACTAAAAATGTGTAGCCTTATTATCAATACTAAATTAATAAATATCTGTCACATTGACAGATAAATATGATGACGCGCATGACATTTAACAGACAAATTCAGAATTGGAGAACCTATGCGATTTCGACTAATGAAGGTTTCGGGTGGTGCTCCCGAGCGAGCTGAGAGTATTCCTATTCTTTGTTTTTTCATTAAGAATGTAAAGATGGCAATACACTCAGATCGATCTATCTGGTGTCATTTACTGTTCAAATAATTTTGATGAATGAAAATCGTTTATATATGCGCCACCATGACAGTAGCGATGACTTTTGACTGATGATACTTTTTTGCACGCTGCCATGGGCGACCTTAAAAAATGAAAATATGTGTCAGTTTGCATACCGACAATAATGCGTAAACCTTGTCATATTTTGACGGTTGTAGAAAAAAAAACATTACCAAGGAATGGAAGATATAGAGGTGAATGTTGATGCTAATTCAGGTCTGCGGTGTCGTTACAGAGGTGAACGTACCACATACTTCTTTATTATACTGCTTATTCCTTGCTGACCTTGAATCCAAAAAGTGGGGAGCTTGCACTCGATGCACAATGCTCGTGTGGGTACGTTATTTCCAAATCTGGAATTTATTAATTAATGAGTTAGAGGAACAAACACAGTCCTATATTTTCAGCGCGGTAACTCGTGAAAGTATTAACCAAACCCAAAAGCGTATGTACTTTCAACGTTAAGAACCATATTGGGCCATGTTTAAAGGATGAGGTGAGCACACATAGGGCGTGTTAATTTAAAAACGTCACCTAGTTGGCTATGAAATGTAAAAAGAAAAGGATGAGAGACCATTTACTTTGTTTATGTCATCCTTTTCTGTCAAAAATGCATAGCCTTCTAGATGTATAGGCCAACTGGTTCTAGCCTAGTTCTTCAAATATTTATAGTAGGTATCTCGAAGGGCATAAGCAAGTTTGTTTAACATTGGTTTATACAATGCATACAGTCTTATGCGTATGTTATGTGTCCCACGTTAAAAATGTCTCTGATTTCCACAAGAAATCATAATTTTTTATATGAACTGGGATAGGTATCTAAGGACCTAGGACTGGGTCCTTAGATACCTAGCAAACTAACAAAACAACTTCTTACAAATAAAAATGATCTTAATAATGTCGATTTCGCTATGAGAAGAACAGTAATAACAACAAACAAAACAAGATTATGCTTGAAATTGACAGCTATAAAAAAAATGTCATTGGTGAAGCAAACCGTTTCTAAGTTGACCGTAAAATGGCTTAAATTCCGGTGTAACTGGAATTACCAGCGATCTACCGGTAGATGTAACCGGTAAATTTATTGATCACTTTTGAAATTCACCTTCGTTATGGAACAGATGTGGAAGGTAGAACACAAAATTGGCTACAAGTGTCAAAGTTATAGGGGGCGCTTGCAATAGTCGTTTTAACTCTTTTGCCCATTTAACGTAAAGTGACGTAACGGGGCAGCGTATTATAAGAAAAAGATTTAGTAGATATTTGTTTTACCTCTGCAATCAGTGGTTTGCCGTTGCCAAAAATGAACTATTCAAACATTTAGCAATTTTTTTTTCAGCTATTAGCCGAAACTGCTGAGACTTCAACGTATTCAACGACTAGTGCGGACATTATGTGACAAGAAGTTTTAGCTTCATGTAACAAGATTTGAACTGCATTGCCTTTTCTTCTCGGTTGTGACTTTTGATTACAAGCCTTGTGACATAATTTCCACATTAGTTGTAATTAGCGTATCATCAATGTTTGTACTTTGGGGTCACCTGTGAAAGTATTTACATTATCATGTTTGTTCCTTCCTGTTTCATTAAGTAGTGTGTTCTCATTATATGTCACAGCCCTGAAGAAGACGTTAATTATACGTCGAAACGTTGGCTTCGATCTACAAGGGTGTTTCATTTGTCCTAAACCTGCTAACCACCTGAAATATTAGTTGTAGAGTAGCCTGCCTTGAGAAAGACGTCAATTCTTTCTTGATCGTCTCGGTCTCTCTTGGTCAACATCCTATTCAGTCAAAAATGCATAGCCTTCTTTTAGATCACGTTTACTAATGAACACGGGGTATGTACACCTCTATATCGATGACCAACGTGTCAACTACCTTCCCAAAGAAATACATGTTTGTCCTGTGAAATCTCTTAACCGTTCAACGTCCAAAACATCCAATATTTATGAATATCCAAAATTGATAAATAATTTACCGGAAAAATTAGAGGAAAAGTCAAATATTTACTCTTGACCGGACGTTTTGAAGCATCAGTTATTTTTCGTAAAAGCTCGTGAATTTCGTTGTACCTGTTTATCGTACCGGTCCTATAGTGTCCATGGGGTTTTAATTCCTTTGAGAGGATATTAAATTTCCGAAGTAAGTATTACACTTTGTTGAAATACTTAATTTATCAAATGAGGATCAGGCAAACCCTTTATTTAGAAGAAAATGCTTTTTTTTAGCTTTTTGGCCGCCTGCTTACAATCGGAGTTCATGTCCATTACTTTTAGGAAAGAAAAGTTCGAGAATGCTTTGAGACATCACAGTGATTAATAATTATAGTATTCACGAACGGTAAGGTGCGACGTCTTCTATTGGATTGTGGCATTTTTCACTCGGCAAACTAAATTTAATTCTATTCTTGAAACGAGATTAAAGTTATCAATATACTGGTCCAACGTGGTATTTTAGTTTTAATTTTAGGTAGGATTAGACGTTTAAAAAATTTGGAAAAGGTGGTTGCTGGAAAAATTCGAAAAAAAAATCGGAAATCTGAAAAAAAAATCAAAAATCGTGTAAACGTGAAAATAAGTTATAACTTTTTAGAATTCAATTGTCATTATTAAATTTAAATATAAATGATTTTAATAAGAAATAATTAAAGTAATGTACGCTAATGCCACCTTCGAGTTCCGGGTTCCGGTTTTCTTTAAGAAAACTTAATCCGGTCGGCCCTGCATTTACCATCGTACTTTTGAATACTTATTAGACTTACATATTTTTTTCTGTTCTAGATTAATAGATTTACAATCTATTTTTTTTTCTAATTAATAGTAGATTATGTCACAAGGAGTAAAAGTGGGTCTTTTCGTGCTGAGCCCAGAGATTGACGGGCAAAGCGAAGCTGAATCCTGCAACTGGGAGAAGCACAAAATGAGCTTTTACTCCGAGTAACATATATTTTTTTTTCAAGCATGCAGGAAATAAGAAATCTATTTCAGAGTGATTCAGTTTTGCAATTTTCTCTCAACCTCTTCAAGCGGGTCTAGGTACTCACCCAATTAGTGGTGTATATTATTTGTAAAATAAATAGAATGTGTTAGAACGGTGGTTTTCAATGTTCAATAGTTTTAATGGTATTAAATCATAACCAATGGTTTAGGCGGTTTAGGTAAATTATGGTAAACTAACAATTTGTGGCATTATTATCAATACTAAATTAATAAAAGTCACATTCACAGATAAATATGATGACGCGTATGACATTTAACAGACGAAAGCAAAATTCGAGAATATATTCTATTTCAACTAATAACGGTTTCGTGTGGTGTTCTCGAGCGCTCTGAGAGTATTCCTATTCTTTGTTTTTTCAATAAGATAATAAAGATGGCAATACACTCAGATCGATCTATCTGGTGTCATGTAGTGTTCAAATAATTTTGGTGAACGAAATTCGTTTATATATGCGCCACCGTGACAGTAGCGGTGACTTTTGACTTTACTTTAACTCCCTAGGACTTTTTTGCTACTTTTTTTGTCTCAGGATTAGAAAGCCCACTTTAGGTGTGCGTATGGAGAAAACAAATGACGTACTTTCAGTCCGCTTGGAAAAAAAGATGTTTTATTTTTAATTCAGTATTAATAAATAATTCAATTCTTGTGGATGAACTTGAATGAAAAAATGCAAAGAAAAGAGATATTTTAAATATGTTTTAGTTTTGTTGTGCTGTTTGTTCTGTTGTCATTTTTTTTTCTAGAAAGAAATTCTATTCTATCTATAGTTCAAAATGTAATGATGAGGTATGTGGTAAAATAATGAATGTACCCCGTGTTCAAGAGAAAAATTATCTAGAGGGCTATGCTTATTATTCAGAAGAGGATGACATAATCTAAGTAAATGGACTTTTGTTCTTTCATCCCTTTCTTTTGACATTTCACAGCCAACTAGATGACGTTTTCAAATAAACACCCCCTGTGTTTTAACACTTGAATCTCTAGACAGGAATTATCGGTGATTAAAAAACTTTCCTTAGGTTATATGTATATGGCAATTTTCTGTTTTTATTGTGAATTTTGTACCATTTCTTACTTTAGTTTGTCGTTTTTTTTATTGGTAAAACTAGTGTCTCAAGATTAGGTTAAAAACACACAAAAAAATTAACGTGATATCACTTCTTAGAAGCCTTAGAAAAAGCATTTGAACAGGAGTTCGTGATTCTAAAAGTGAGGTTAAATAGCACTTTTGATTATAGTCAGTCATTAAATATGTAAATTATGCATTTTGTATAATTCTTCACCTGTTTGGAATAACTTGGAACACAAGTTATAGTTAGACAGAATACTTTTGATGGGTTAGGGAAAAAAATAAGGTACTTATTCCCGTAGCCATTACTTCTCACTTTTCTGGGCTATGCTCACAGTCAAATAACGAAGGATTGTCAAATAACCCTATTGTTACCTTTTCTTTAATCATCTGACATTTTGATACTAAAAAAATTACTATATTTGTTGGCAAAAATTCAGTGATTTACTTGAGATGATGTTTATTTTGGCATTTTTATCCAATAATCTAAATTAGTGAACATGATTTGATCATAATTTTTCTCTTAACTTTTCGAAAATTATGAGAAAAAAATAACAAATTCAAAGCTTAGTTTTTTTTTCTAATTAGTTTCGTGCGCATGAACTCACTCTGGAAGAGTTTTAAAAAAATTTATATGCTTCAATAATTATTTGTATAATACAATCTAAAGTGCTTTCCGGGCTTTGAAACGGTGGTCCAATAGAATTTCTACCTGTCGTTTCGTCTACAGTTGCCGCAGACATTATTAAAGGCGATGAGGCAATGGGCGAAGTGATCTCCTGTGCTTCCCGACGCTTCCTGACAACTGATTCGACCGTGGTGGGCTACGTGGTATTTATTCCACCGCCGCGCCGTCACGCTGGAGTGGTGGGACTGGGGTGGGGATAGTAGTGGTGCGGGATTACGGCGCCCTTGAAGTATGTCGTAGAACTTGCTCCATTTCGCATTTAGAAACGTAATTTCCTACTTCCTGTTGAAATTGTTGTCGTGTTTACATATTTCAATGGACTATCTCGTTAGTCTCGGATAGAAACGCTGCAATTGATATAAGATATCCATCTCGTTGAAAAGGATGTCGTGACTTTCGGAGAAAGCGTGCACTGCTACTGCTCACTTTTGTGTTGTCCCAACCTGCAACTCCTTTTGTCTTCCGTAATCCTGGTGTTGACACTGCGTTTTGTGGTGCAATATACACCGAGCCGCAGCTGTATGGAACGCGGTAAAGTCCGGTTGCCGATAGGGGATCTCTGCGGTCTTTAGCCGATTTCAAACTTTGTTGTATTTTACGAGTGGGTTTAAAGACAGTTTTATCGATTTCCAGTAGCCTGCCGATCCGGTCCGTTACTTTGTGGATGTATGGTAGACTAGTCTCTCCGCGCTTTTCTTCATCTTCACCCGTTGTTCCGGGCTTCAAAGCTCGGAAAATACTTTAGATTGTATTTTGACCGGTTGTAAAGCCTTCAGTCTTAGTCACTGTTAATGTTTATAAATAATAATTTATTTTCGAAAGTTTGTCTCTATATGTTACAGGTTGTAGGGTATTTCTTTAACAAATGTTAATTGTTGCATTAATTTTCGGCAGTTAAAATGTTTTTTTTTCTGCCGAGGCAATAAAAATGATGATCTAGTGCCTGTTTTGAGTCACTAAAACGTCATTTTTTGGGTCAATCGACGAAAAAATATTTTTTTTTTCAAACGGACTAAAAGTACGTCATATTTTTTCTCGATACGCACACCTAAAGTGGGCTTTCTACTCCTGAGACCAAAAAAGTAGCAAAAAAGTCCTAGGCAGTAAAAGTAAAGTCAAAAGACACCGCTACTGTCATGGTCGCGCATATATAAACCATCTTATTGCCATATTTACATTCTTGTTGAAAAAACAAAGGATAGGAATACTCTCAGAGCGTTCTAGAGCACCACCCGAAACCGTTTTTAGTCGAAATCGCATAAGTTCTCGAATTCTGTTAAATGTCGTTGGTTGTCATGCGCGTCATCATATTTATCTGTCAATGTCATTTTTATTAATTTAATATTAATAATAATGCTACAAATTTTTAGTTTATCATAATTTACCTAAACCACTTAAACCATGGTTATGATTATTATAATATACCATTAAAATCATTAAACATTGAAAACCACCGTTCTAACACATTCTATTTATACACACCACAAATTGAATAAGTACCTAGACCCGCTTAACGAGGATGAGAGAAAATTGCAAAATTGAATCACTCTGAAATAGACTTTCCTGCATGCTTGAAAAAAAATAGTATATGTTACTCGGAGTAAAAGGTCTTTTTGTGCTTCGCCCAGTTGCAGGCCTCAGCTTCGCTTCGGCCTTCAATATCTGGGCTCAGCTCGAAAAGACCCACTTTACTCCTAGTGACATAATCTACTAAGTATACGAATGTAGTCACGTGCTGCACATTGTACTCCAACACATGAAATCAATTTTTTAGATGACAGATATCAAAATTGATCACGGATATGCAGTCCCATCTGGTGTTCAGCGATTTTTGCTTCTATAAAAATGCAATTTTAGTCCACTTCACGCGGGCTATCTTTCAATCCAACAATTGAAATTTGATATAGACATTATAGGGGATGTTTTTTAGAAAACCTCATCTAGTTGGCTGTGAAATGTCAAAAGAAAAGAATAGAAGATCAAAAGTCCATTTACTTTGATTATGTCATCCTTTTCTCTCAAAAATTCGTAGCCTTCTAGGTGACATTTTCTAATGAACACAAGGTTCGTAATATCATGGGCGCTAAGTTAATCATAGCACGTATTTGGCATTTTTAAACAGTTCAAAATTGTGCTGCATACGTTGTGTTAAACATGAACACTATTCGAATAATCGATACTAAAGATTTCTTCATGGATGTAATTGTCGGTGTATTAAAACGTCAGCATTTATTACTACTTATTTCATTAATCTGTGCAACGGCGACAGATATACCGTTTCAAATTCCTGCTGTTGCGCTATAATATGCAATTTTGAGGAATACCAAGACGCAGCAATAAAAATGCCATACCCAACAAATATCTGCATTATTAATATTTAATAAAAAACGACATAACGCAATTTTGTAATTAATAAATATAATCATCAATGCACCGAGCTAGTCGACTAAAACTGGGTCAGTATATTACGGCGCTAAGCGCTTATCTGACCCCTTGATCTTCGAGAGGCAGGCGGCCATTCTTTACTTGCTGTATCGTTCGTTGGGCATCCACTATACTACTACGGCCATTTAGTTACGTAACAATAAAAAGGAAGAGCCTTGTTAAGTCGGACTAAACCATCATTCATTTCCTTTATTTACATGACGATAGAGAATTTAAAAGCGAACGTGTTGATTAGTCATTAATGCTGATCAACCGCTACTCTAAGTAGGTATAGCTATCAGTTAAGCCTGTCATTTGGTCACTAGTATTATAAGTATGTGGAGCAACTGGTTCATTTACCACGTAAGCATAGAAACTCGAAATCAATAAGCCGCAAATTTGAAATATATAATTAACGGAAGTTATTCGAGTTGTGAAATTAGAATTATTTATCATTTATTATCCGATTTGTACTGTTAATAGAAAAGTTCTGTGTATAGATATTTCCAATACCTACTTATGGGGCAATCAATTATTTTATACAACTCTTTATGACGACATATCACAGTTAATGTTCATGATTCCAGTAACTTTTGTAATATCCTTAAAAATACATTAAAGATAACCACAAACGTTTAACAGCTTACCTGTAATTTATCCTACTGCGACCAGAGTCGCAACGTCACACACAGATGGTAAATATTCGTCAAAGTGGTATGCACGGCATTACACTATGTATGTTAAGTTTTAAACACTGCTAATGATAAAAATAATATAGTGTTCTCTTCCAAGTGTCTGCTAAACATCTTAAAAACTGTTAAAGATATAAAATAACTTTTAATCTAAAAACAATAATTTAAGACTAAAATTTCAATTTTAATTTCCTTTTAATTATTATCCTTAAATATTTTTTCAAAGTCAAAAAAATTAACCAAAATTTGTAGAAAATGATTTCAAAACTATCATCAACAAACAAGTACATTAAATCTACAAAAATCCCTTCTAGGTCTAGAAACTCAACTACTGGACCAAAATCAAACAAAATAATTGCATAAAAATCGGGAAAAACACTTATGTTTACGTTTCTTTTTACCCCAGAAATTAATTGGTTGAGATACACATAATTTATGGTAGAAATAGATCAAACCCATGCTTGTGTTTACATTTAATGCGGGCCCGATAAATCATAAGCGGCGTAAATTCTGCTAATAAATTGTGAGAAATATTTTAGTGTTCTCTGCCGTAATAATAACGCAATATAATAGTATATTATAGTATATAGTATATAATAGTAAAACGAGCCTTTTATGCTCGCCATTATTCCCTTAGGGGGATAATGGCCATAAAAAGCAAGAATAATACCATACTTTGTCCACGGCCACTGTCTAATAATTACAAATTATAAAATCTATAGGTGGTGTAAATAAAATTATTGAAATGTCAAAATTACACTCGCGTTTGACAGCAAAACCGGTCCCACCAGTGCATTTTGGCAACATGTATAACTTAAATGGCGAGCGGGGGGAATAATATGAGCGGGAATAATGATATTATTCCCGCAGTTTCAACTCATATATCCCTCTGACGCTATATGAGCCCTATTTAACTTTTGTCAACAAGCTGAATATCAGTATATTATTAAGTGGCCGTGGACAAAACAGTTTGAGTCAGTTTGGAAGGTTACATAATTATTATGAATGAATATTTAATTCATATGGTAAACAGAAAGACGCCCCTGTAATTCATAATAGAAATAAGACGGAGTAGATCATTATTATTATCAAAGCCACGTTGTCACGTCTATGTAAGTGGCGCCATCGGACGACAGTTGGTGCTCCCACCAGGGCATGCGAGATGATTGTGAAGTGATCCAAAAACCAGTTTTCTGCCTATATTGTCACTTCCCATAGACAAATGGCCGAGATTTCGTACCTATATTGTTTGGGGGTGACGTATCAGACAGAGGTATACCATACTGATGAGCTCTAATAAGAGCGAAACCGGTCTATGGTTTTTTTGCCTGATAGAGAAATGAGTTTGATAGTCTGCTAAACGTCGCTCCCAGAAAATATAGGTCCAAATCTCGGCCATTTGTCTGTAGGAAGTGACAATGTCAGCAAAAAACTGGTTTTTGGTCGTCACGTCTTGTCTCATCATTTTCTTTTGTTGGATATGAAATTAACTTTCTAGGTAAATGTAACCCAATTGATTCCATGGATGCAAAATATTTTCATTTGTCGCTGTAGAGTTGGTAGATTCATTTTCAAAAAAAAAATAAGTTGAAGCTATAATTCTCTCTGCTAATGAATACGGATTACCAAAACAGGGATGGGTTTGATTAGATTTGGCATCGTCGTAAGAAGGCGAAACTTAAACAAGCGTTTGTTGCAAACTGTTAGACAATGATAGACATTTATACTAATAATAAACAAACGTATGTTGGGATATACATCGTACAGGCTATCCCATTTTCCCATTTTTGGGACTTTTGCAAGTATCTGTAAAACTAGCAGAGATAGCACGATGGGGTTATGGCACAAATGTGTTATTTTTTCGTAAATTAAACTGGCTTGGTTTTTATTATATAGGGTTATTTTTGATACATGGAAACCTTATACTCGGTTGTCTCATGGGGTGGCTAATTTTTTTGGCGCCCGAAATGGTTTAGACACAATAAAAACAACTTATATTTTCTTTAATAGTACAAGCTGTACATATACAGGGTGATTCAAGTAAAGTGTCCCATTAAAAGTTCTGGGAAAGTAATATAGATAAGTTTTTAAAAAAATTTTTAGTGCTATAGCAAACCATGATGTATATTTTAGAAATATTTTTCTAGATGCAGCGTTGCCAGATTTCTGCTTTTTCGGATTCTACGCAAAATTTTAAACAACTTTTGTTAATAGTTACCTAGTCCAATTCTTGCCGTTTATGAGAAAAAGCTAATTTATGTTTTTTTTTTTGTCGTAAAACACTACTTTTATAAAGTTTAATATTTTCGGCAGTAAGTGATCTAGCGACTTGAAAATTTCACATGACTTACCTAATGCATGTCGTTAAATATGTACATGTTGACATTAGAGTCATGTTATACAGGGTGTGTCGAAAAATGTTTATTTTTTCAGAAATTTACTATAAGCTTAAACTCATGTTTATTAAATGGACCTACCCTTATTTCATTTTGTCATCGAATAGAGCAACAATTTATCTTCAAAATAACCATACATGTTCCTATACCCATCTCTCTCCCTTTTTGAAATACAGCGTGTAAAATGAAAAATGAAAAAAAAACCTCTTGATAAAAGTAACTGACTATAATTCTTTAAAATGTCCACCATTTGCATTAAGGCAGTCGTGCAAACACTGAAGTTCATATTTTGTAGTTGCCCTTCGTATTTCTTCGGGAGCCAATTGTACAAAAGCCTGACGAACTCGATTCTCTAGTTCTCGCCGGTTTTCAATAGCTGCTCCTGCATACACCCGTTCTTTGATTGTTCCCTAAAGATACGAATCTAGGGGGGTAAGATCTGGCGACCGAGGTGGCCAGTTTCACGGTCCAACGCGTCTTATCCATCTGTCTTCAAACAATCCATTTAACTCCTGACTCACCCTGTTGGTACAATGAGCAGGAGCCTCATCCAATTGGTACCAGCAAGACCTTAATGACTGTAGTGGTAATCCATCCAAGAAGTCACTAACTGTTGATCTTAAAATGTTCAAATATTTATCCGATGTCAAATTTTCTTCATAAATACAATATGCGAATTTATTGTCCATTAACAAACAAAAAACCTTAATTCCAAATTTAATGTGAAAGCCGCGTTCTTTAACAATATTTGGATTTCTATCTGCCCAGAAATGATTATTTTGCCTATTGAAACTTCCTTCCCTGGTAAATTTTGACTCATCCGTCCAAAAATTTTTCTTAAAATGGGCATCTTCTTGAATTTTAATTAAAACCATTTCACAAAATTCAATACGCCTCTGGGCATCGCCTGGTAATAAAACTTGTTGAGTGATAAATTTGAATGGATGTATTTTGTGTTTAGCTAAGATACGTTGAATCGTTGAATATGGAAGTCCTAAATCTATTTGTGCATTCCGAATTGATGAATGAGGATAAATATTGAAAAACGCAAGAACATTTATTTCGTTTTCTTCATTCCCAACTTGTGGTTGCGTAAATAGCCTAGGTTTTCTAACTAGACAATGATTTTTAAAGTTTGACTCATATCTGTAAAAACAAGCAATTTTAAAATCACGTTTGCCAATACGTACGTTTTAAAATACCTTTTGAAATTTTTGCATTCATAGGAGGAATAAGTGAATATAATTCGTTAAATCTTCTACATGTTCTTGACGTAACTCTGTTGCACTCTCCTTGAATATAAAACAAATTTAGTATATCTACATTGGAATATTCATTTTGATTTTCCATTTTTGCACTTTTTTGCTTATTTAATTGAAATGACACTGTTTGCAAACTTCAAAGTGTTGTCAGGATAATTTAAACAAAAACCTGCCATGGCCTACTTATCCAAGTAGTTTGTTGAATGTATTTTTATTATGATATGCGTTAATTAAAATAAGGGAATACATTTACACGCTTGTATTTCAAAAACAGTGAGAGATGGGTATAGGAACATGTAGGGTTATTTTGGAGATAAATTATTGCTATATTCGATGACAAAATAAAATAAGGGTAGTTCCATTTAATAAAAATGAGTTTAAGCTAATAGTAAATTTCTGAAAAAATAAACATTTTTCGACACACCCTGTATAACATGACTCTAATGTCAACATGTACATATTTAACGACATGCATTAGGTAAGTCATGTAAAATTTTCAAGTCGCTAGATCACTTACTGCCGAAAATATTAAACTTTACAAAAGTAGTGTTTTACGACAAAAAAAAATAGCTTTCTCTCATAAACGGCAAGAGATCGGACTGGGTGACTTATCAACAAAAGTTGTTTAGAATTTTGAAAAAGCAGAAATATACAAGGTGTTCTATTTGAAAATCCAAAGTTTCAATTAATTTTTGATAGATCTGGCAACGCCGCATCTATAAAAATATTTCTAAAACATACATCATGGTTTGCTATACCCCAAAATTTTTTTAAAAAACTTATCTTTATTACTTTTCCAGAACTTTTAATAGGACACTTTACTTGAATTACCCTGTATATTATCAGATATTTAGAGCCTCCTTGAGAAAAACCTTAAAAAAAATTAAACTTTTTTTATTGCTTTCTGGGGCTTCCCTTAGATGCAGAGAAATAATTCACGCTACTGGGTTTTGCCTTACATAATCTAACGGATGGCGTTTGTAAATTTTTCAAAACAGAAAAGACAAAGGATTTACCAAAATGTGACATTAACTTGTATAATAAAAACCGAGGCAGTCAAGAAAATTGAGTTAGCACCATCGTTTGTTTTAGTTTCAGAGATAGTCCTCAAAAGTGGGATACCAGTACACAAATCCTTATCGTTTACCCTGTGGTTTAATCTCTTTGCGTGACATCTATGGAGTCTATACTGAATGTCTTAAAGTATTTCTTTTTGTCTATTTGTGGTTAACCATAAAACAGTTGCAAATCGTTTATAATAAGTACCTATCGTAATTATAAAATTACCGGAAATCCTTTTTCAGATATTGAAGCTGAGTGTCAAGACGATTACATGAAGATTAGGATTGGTTTCAACGGAACGTTTACCGGATTAGTTTACTCAGCAGGTAAGATATTTTTATTCTTTAACGTAGTTTAAAATATTTTTTATTATTATACAAATATCATGACCATTTAGTGCTTATGAGGCATATTATGATATTTTAATTGATGACAGAGTTTTTTTCAATCTTTCAAAATATTATTATTGTGTAACGTAAAGTATGTAAAGTATATTGTGCAACTAGTGTCGAAAATTGCACCTTTCACACGAGTGTGACGGTTTGTACACGAGCCGGAGGCGAGTGATATAACTTTACAAGAGTGTGAAGAGTGATGACTTTTTCTACGACCGAGATTTTGCTTAATAAATGATCATTTGTATTATAAAATATATGCAAGGCGTGTGCAAAGCAATCAGTAGCGTGTGCAAAGTCCACTTTGCACACGCTACTAGAGACGAAAGTTAACGTTATGAGATTTTCTCTCACTAGAAACGAAAGTTACGTTTTCGGCTAGGGCAAGGTATGACGAAAGTTGTTTATTTTTACATGGTCGTAGAAAAAAAACTTTTGTGTAACAGGTTCTAAAACAAATAATCTTAAATATGTAAATTTAACTTTTATAAAGAAAAACTCATGGTTTTCAACAAAAGTTTTCTTAAACTATATTATTCTCATTTAATTGACCATTACTGAACAACGTCATTCAGATATACAGAATGTCTCGCATCTCCAATACACTATATAACTGTGTTACTTTAAATTAACCACCATGTATATTTTTGCATTTTTAGATTCGAGTCATGATTAAAAAAATATTTCATATAGTATACCCCATTCAGATTTTTAACCGTTTCCAAAATACTGACTGTTGAAAAAGGACAATTTTTACCTTTTGCAGAGCTCTAACTTCTCAATGATGAAACTGGTTGCCACATTCCTTTCTTTACTTTTCAAAATAAATAAAAATTTTGTAATTTGTCATCTGTCAAGCGTTTGATGAATTTTTGACAAATCTCAAATCGTTGAGTAGCAGTTAAGTAACCAGCTGAGAAGTTTAGTCAGCGAACCCTGAAATTGGCCAATCAGGTGCCGATTTTCAACGTTCGCTGAATACACTTCTAAGCTGCTGCCATCGGCGGAACGTACGCATTGCCAAAGCGACATAATTTGACAGATGTCAAATTGGTTCCTCTTAAAAGATGAGATATGGTCCATTTCAAATAGATATTCATCTAGTAGGCTGAGGAATTGACACATTTGTCCTATTCCATATCATTTATATGTCAATTTCTCATCTTCCTAGATGAATATCTATTTGAAATAGACTAGTAATGTATATGATGGAAATAGAAAACTATTTCGATCTAAATTAAACCGTAAACGGATATAACACCATAAGACGTTTTGTAATTAGCGAATAATACCTTGGCTCTATGACACACGTTACCCAGCAACTTCACGAGACCGAAGGTCGAGTGGAGTTGCTACACGGTAACGTGTTGAGTAGATATAATGTTGGTAAAGGTATTTATTGAGTGAAAGGACAAACAACCTCAAAGGTTCTAAATTCGCTGACGTTTTGACCGTTATATGAGTCTTTATCAAAGCTAGAACAAATATTATGTTTACTTAACTTATTTAATAATTTACTTATTATTCCATTATACCTATATATTAATCCATTATATCCAACTAATACTTAGCCTTTTTTCTGTAAATTTAAGAAGTATAAATATTCATAGGAAAATGCAAGTCGTGGTTTTGTTTTAAATTTATTTACTCATTGAGTTTTAATTGTTGTGTGATATAGTTTTTTTTTTATATCATATGATGTAACACTATATTTAGCCTGTTATGTTTTTCACGTAATATTTGTTCTACCCTTGTTAAGGACTCAAATAAATGTCGAAACGTCGGCGAAAATAAAATCTTTGACGTTGTTAGTTTGTTCTTTCACTCAATTTTACCATCTCTTTTGAGCTTTCAATACCTTTCAGACCTCACTTAATGACACCCATTATGACTCACACTGTATACAGGGTGTTTCATAACATATGCTTAAAAATAAGAAAAATAGGTCCTATGAACACCGGAAATGTTTCGTTCAAAGATGCAGGGTGTTAAAGTTTAACGTATATTTTTAATTCCCTAATTTTAAAATTACATGCATCGATTATTTCAAATCCAAATATCGCGTGAATGGTTGGCCGTAGCGACCTGAACCAAGTATACTTTTTCGGCATAAAAATGACAGGGAAATCTATTTTTCTCCTAAAAATGTAGCACATGTACGTGTCAAAAAGTTATGGCTGTACATTCCAGAAAAATAAGGTGGCGTCCTCTACGAGTTAGAGCCAAACTAAGATCAAATTCGAAATTTCCCTCTCAAAACACCCCCAAGTACCAATTTACATGCAATTTACATGAAAATATTGATGTTATTTTAAATATTATTTAGAAAAAAAACAAAAATATACGTTAAACCCCCCTGTATCTTTGAAATAAAGCAATCCCGGATATATGTTCACAGGAACTTATTTTCTTATTTTTAAGCAAAGAAGCTCCTACTTTCTTCGCATATATTATGAAACACCCTGTATATGCAGGAAGGTCGGTAATGAATGGGTCATAAAGTAATTCCAGATTCTGCATATAAAATGTATAAATCTAAATTTATTCGACTATTTCCCTCATCCATTAAAGCTGTAGTGCAATTGTCACCGAATTACAGCGACATTTGCACTCCTAACTGAAAATTGTATTCTGTTGGTGTGTGTATTGTTGATATCCTTAGTTACAATTTTAAGCAAATTGGCCGTCAACGTCAGAAAATAGTCTATAATATATGTTTCGTGCATGTAAAACCTTCGGATCGGGCACCTTTTGTCAAATAACAATCAAAATACATTCAAGCTGTTTCTGGGCAACAAACCTTCAGGCAAAATTTCGGCAATTTTTATATGCACTTGACATATTACTGTTGACTATTCCTACAATTTTAATTAAAATTCGACAAAATTTTGGAATTGGCTGTTCTTGGCATTGAGAAACTCAAATTTGAACTTAACTTTAAGTAACCAACTATAGAAAAGTGCTTATCTGAAAATTTCAAAATATACAGGGTGTTAAAATAACTTGAACCCACTGTACAACATGAACAAATATGGTTTAATGGTTTAGCTAAACGAAGTTAAAGTAACTAGATTTAACCGACTAGTTAGTTAACTAAGTTTAGATAGTCAAAATTAAGTTTTGCAGTGACTTTAACTAGTTTATATTAACAAAAACAACGTTACAAACTCCATATATTTAATCGCAATCTTATTCTAAATTCTTTTTGTCCGTTTATAACAAGCGTTGAATAAAAGCTATGAATATTTACATGGGCTGTAATTAATTCCGGCCTAAACATATTTTCAATAGATCAAGTAACTATGTACGAGTACCTGTACCTACTTATTTTACCATAATATTAAAAGTCCTTGAACTATAATAGGCCCCCACTTTTTTTAGTCCTACTTTTTATGCTCCCGAAAATAAGACAATCTTCGTGAGGCCTTGGACGCACTCTAAAACAATGTGAGGAAATTCCTTGGGATTTACCGTACGACTAATGCGGCATAATCTAAATTCTCATGAGCTGATGGTGTTATCTGAAAAATAACTGTGTCACTCGTTGGCATTTTTTCTTAGCGCTAACAATTCCATTTCCATTGTTGCACGCCCGATGCTTCCCATGATTAAGCTACATACCGCCAGCAACCGCGCATTATGGGGTGCCCTTTGTACCTGGTAAAGAACTTTTTCCAAACGAACCATTGTTAAGTTAAATCACCGGGTAATTATTTATCGTTATGGGGCAGATGGTCTCTATTAATATATCTCAGTTATATTTTTCTTCCACGATTGATACGTTTTAAAGCTACACAAGCACTGGTAAAATTAGGTTCAAATGTAAAACGATGTTTAGAAACATTATTTGAATCATCTTATTAGCAAGCCCTTTCTGTTTGGAACGTAGGCACTCCATAATTATTACCATAAAACGCTCGTCTATGTTAACCTGATGGACTAATAATACGCCTATCCTATAGTTGACGGATTAAGGTCAAAAAAGTGGTTTACACATTACCTACGAGTAAATCAGACCTAACGGCTGATTTAGGAGTAGAAAGCCTTTTTGTTAGGTAATGTAACGAGAACTTCCGTAAACCTACGGAATGAAGTTAAGCCAAGAAATCATGATTCGAGGTTGCATGATGAAGCACTAGAGATGGCGATGTTCTGTAGGTAATTAACACTTATCTTTAAGATTGATGTATTCATCATTATTCATTATTTATCCTGCGTTTAATAAACAAATTAATAAATATTACCAGGTTCACAATTTTCAAGTCAACGAGAAGTCCTAGAATAATCAACATTCGTTCTTGACAAAATGGTGAAAGAAAAGGTTCCGGCGTTGTCATTAACAGTGGACATTTAATTTTCATCTAAATGGATCACCATACGGTATATTTAATGTTCTCGAGACTACAATTTGCCTTTTACCTACTTCCTCTGCATAATATCTTCAAGATCAACAGCAGTCGCACTTAACATTCCCACATAATAATATAATACGATTACGCACAAATTCTCGAATGGTTTCAGGTTACGCATACGATTCGGACTGCATGTATATCAACGGAAGTGGGCGCGATTATTACGAATTCTACATCCAACTAAACAGATGCGGAACTCTCGGCAAAAATACGCATAATGAAGATAACAGAAAATCGCCAACGGTAAGTCGAACGTCCTATATTTTTGTTACACTTCATCTCAATTTTTTGGTTAAAAAAACTAAAAATTAACTGAAATAGTACACCCCGTTTTTTAAGAGAACCTTTAGAGAGGTTTTCCGTAAGCAAATTCCATTTGGAATAGGTCCAGCTATAGACTGATTGCGAGGCTAAGTAGGTTCACAATTAGTATATATAATAGAGACACAGGTTCTGAATGTTTGCTAATAATAAAGGATACTCTTCCAAAATTTTGAATAAAGCTTGTTTCAGAATTGTTGGTAACATTTGACGGGTCTGGTCGGCATTAAAAATTACGAAATTTCGAGTTTTTTTTTGAAATTTACAATAAAGGAGGCAAGTAGTTTAAAGCGAAAAAAATTGCGGAATATTCATATTTGTACCAAAAATTATTAAAAAAATAAATTTGTAATCGTCTACCAAGAAAACAAAACAATAGCTTGGAGTACAAAGTAAGGATTACGGGGAGCTCAAAAACTGAACTGAAATTATATTCTTGTAATCGACAAAGCCTCTTATTATTTGATTTCACTAAATAATTATAACCAAACCATAGATTGAATTGAAAATATTTTTGTCCTCCAACATGCAAAATTTAAAGAAAAATGAGAAAATAAAGAAATAATCAAATGGTACTAACGTTAACTAACGTGAACTAACCTAACCCAAAAAAAGTAACATTAAACTAACCTCAACTAACAAAACCAAAGAAAAAACATAACTAAAGTTAACCTAACCTAAGGAAGGACAGAACTGAATTAACCTAAAATAATCGAAGTAAAGGCAAAGTAAAATTGAACTAACTGCGACAAGGCCCAGATGACGTCCCAGGAGGACAAGTAAATCTGAACTAACCAAACCAAATGAAAAGTAAAACTGAACTAACCTAACCAACAGGTCCAAGGGCGACCCTCACGGGCCGCCGTAAAGGACAGGTTTAACTGAACTTACTAAACCAAAGGAAAAACATAACTGAATAAACCTGAAGGGAGTACCACACATGGCAGTATGCGCATCGGGCATACTTCATTCATAAAATCGACGTAGTGTTCATTCATAACTACTGGCCAATCAGGACAGGGGACAGGATGTAAACAATATCAGCTGATCGCTCAATCGCTCATCCCATTTATTTTATTCCATTGATAGTTATTTTAAAATACTTCTGCTTTTAAATAATTATTTATTAAAAAGCATTTTTAAAGTGGATACTATTGAATATGTATTTCAAAAAGTTATAATAAGTCAAATAGTTAATAGTTCTATGATGTGCATGGTAACAGAGAAATAAAAATCATCAAACATACCTATTATGAAATGAAAAGAAATGTTGGGCTTGGGCTAAAGTGGACTATTCGAATCAAAAGATTTATAACAGGGCCTGGAAGAGCTGAAAGACGAGGAACTAAACGCGATAGTGAGAAGAACTTTTTTTACTACCTACGTTCCTGTTCAGTTTCTGCATAAAAGGTTAGAAGGGACAAACATATTTTGCAAGCTTTTGTTAGTTAAAATCAATATCACCAATAGTTGCAAAGGTTTTTTTGTCTAAAAGAAGACAAGGGGAGGACTAAGATAGGATCCCACACAGTTCTCCAATATGCAAATGTAAAACGGTCTATTAAAAAAAAGTAGGTATAAAGAACCTCAAAATTGATATTTATTAAATACATTTTTAAATAAAGTTAACTATATTACATTAAAGATAGGTATTGTATACAGAATGGACTTTTTAACTTGAGACAGTCAGATATCTTGAGAACTAGTTGTGGGGAATACATTTTTCCGATGGCCTCTGAATTGCGTAGAGCCTATTTTAGGCACATATTTTTACCAACACATGGGTTTTTGAAATTGAATCATTTTTATCATTGCAAGAAATACATACCTTTTGCTATAGTGTCACATGTTTAGATAATAATAATTCATGTTTTGTTTTAACATAGATGTTATTCAACTAGTTAAGTATAATATGCTTATTAGTAATATGTGACTGGCTATTTATGTGCTAGTGATACAATCTGTTCCTCCATGAAAAAATTTGTTACATCTTTCAACAAATCTTATATTTAAATTGTTACTAAGTAATAGTTATGTGTCTACCTACCTTACAAGATAAATAATATATTTACAATTATGTTATGTATATAAAATTTATTAAGAATAAATAGAGGATTGTCTATTACATTTTCACACTTATCGTAGCTTAGCAATCAACATAAGTACATAATAAAGTAGTGGCAGAAATGACAAAAGGATAAAAGTCGATTTACTTGAACACATGAGGATGTGAATTTTGTTATTGATTTAATAGTTTACAGTTTGACTTTTAGGTGTTTGCACATGATTATGGCGATTTATTCCTTCTTTTTCCTTGTAGGTAGGGACTAAGCAAAATTGATTCTCACCCATTTTTAAGCAACCCTAAAGGCTCAAAACTTCTCAGTTTTGATTCCACCCATTTCTATAGAATAATTGCCTTGGTCAGGTACCACCCAAGTTCAGTTGAACCACAGTTCTACAACTGACTCCAAAATGGTCCATGCAGTTTCTCCTAGGGCCCAGTTTTATACTTAAGTCACGCTGCCCCGAGTATTGAACTTATCGAGAAAACACAGCTGACTCTAAATTCACTCCTAGGGCAGAGTCAAGTTAATTCAAAGAAAATCTGCTGTGTTCATCAGCAAACACTGCTGAAGCTGAAGGTGATAGTAAACCAGCTTCATCCAGTGATTTCAATTGTGTTTTCCAAAAAGGGCTTTTACACACAGCAGTGATAGACATACATAAGAATGATGATGAGTTGTAAGGCTTCTTGCGCAAATATTGGGCTCTCAACAATTTAAAGTGTTACCAGTTGCTGAGTGTATATTTATCGGTAGGGTTATTCTCCAATATGCGTAAGTGTTGCATTTTTGAGTAACTAAACTCTTATTGTCCAAGATCAGCAAATATATGTAGGTATATACCTATTCTAGTGCCTCTTAACTTAATTCACTTATATATGATGAAACTTGCACGAAACGCCACTTGCACCACTCAATTTTCAAGTACACCTAGTTAAGGCTTTCCTTACTACCATGCTTCCTCATGCTAATAGCTATGGCTTAGGGATCCTTAACTTTAGGTTTACCTAAATTTGTTTAGTGCAAATAGGGGTAAGCTAAGTAAAGTGTGCATGAACAAAATCATCAGGTCTGATGAAGAATGGCAAGCGGCAAGACTGATCGAGAATTAAACTAAATAGACATGGCACTATACTAGCTGGAAACCTGCGTCTATTTTCTTAATTGGTTGAAGAGAATTCTACTTTTTTGTTCCAATATTCATAAAAGAATAGACACAATATGGTACAAAATCTCGCAAAAATAATAACAAAAACAAACTAACCTTAAAATTTCGTCAACATCGTATCTTTACTATCATAGTAAATTTAAGGACCGCCTCCAGTGCAAGGTTGCCGATGTGATATTTCTATCTTTAATCAACCACGCGCAAAGGGCATAACAAAAACCAAAGTAGATAAAGAATAATTATAACGATTTATCCTTCATTCATTTTCGTCTATTATTAATTCTATGGCCGAAGAAACGCATTTAGAACTTCTAACTGATGATTTTAACCACTTGAAAGGAAACATGAAAATGCAATATAGATTATATAGGTATCCTAAAATGTCTATAATGATGAAGCATAGATTCATGCGTAGAGTATTACCGCAGTTTAAGGAATATAACATATTGTGTGGCATCACTTAGGTAGGTACTTCATTTGCAGCAAATAATTCCCTTACATGGACGTTAGGAATGGGTTTGGCCTTAAGACAACGACCAATCCATAACTACATAACTTGTTTTGCTTGTTGGAGGAGCAAAGTTACACCTGGACCTGGTTCAGTAGATATCTACATTAATTCTCGAAAATCGACAAAATCACATAAAAGCATATAAATTAATGTAATGGCTATTTTTTTTTCTTACATCACTTATCAATTAAAACAATTGATAAATTAACAAAGCTTTATTATTTATATACGATTATTACGAATATACCCTATGAGCCGCAGAAATATTTGATTCAAAGAATTTTGCATTTTATATGTGGCAACGTTGCAAATACTGCCCCGTGCGCATACTGCTGGATGCAGCCATCTCAACCTGAACCAACTTAACCAAAAGCAAAGTAAAACTGAACTAGAGTTTGCCTAGAGACCGCCTGAACTTTAGGGCCATTGCGGGATCCGATACATACTTAACTAATTGCTTCCGAAAAGGCCTAGCTTCTGGATATTGAGAGAGGAACTGGCAACCTAGCTGGTCTAATAGGTGACAGCGCCAGCTAACACGAATTAAATAAATTGAACTTAATTATGAATGAATGCGCCGTGGGGCTTTACCCATTGACTTTAAATAGCGGCAGTTTTAACTGGTGCAGAGATTTTGCTGGGCAAAGACCACGCGTGCGGAGCGCCCATAGTTTAGGAAGTACCCGACCTCTTATGTAGCCCAAAATACCTACAGTTAAATTATTAAAAAAAGCCTGATGATGCTTAAAAGTAGCTGCAATGTCGAAGAGTCGGAAACCCATAGTTTCACATTCTTAACTCTAATAGCATTCTAACAACGGGAAAAAACCGGTCAGAACTTACAAAACATGTGAAGTGGATCCACCTAGGGACTGGTGGTTCAGGATTCCGATTTATCACATATGGTTTGTAATTATGAGAAGAACCTGCACTACGATGAAAATTTCTATCTTGTGAACTGAGCGAACTACAAAAATAGTAGATTATGTCACCAGGAGTAAAAGTAGGTTTTTTCGGGCCGAGCCCAGAGATTGACGGCCGAAGCGAAGCTGAGGCCTACAACTGGGCGAAGCACAAAAAGACTTTTTCATTACACTACTCAGAAAATGACTATTTTCCAGGCTAGTTAACTGTACAGAAAGTACACCTTGGCCGTAAGGGAACGGAAAAACCGTTTTCCGTGCGCTGTTTATTTGCCGTTCCCAGTTGTATATCACTATAATATATAATAGAACTTCAGCTTTAGCAAGTATCCTTGACAACTTCTATTATTTGATTTCTTGATTTTGATTTCTCTGTTAGACTTATGTCACCCTATTGTCACATACAACTTTTCATGTTTGAAAATTAAGTAATTTTAGTAATATAATAATTTAAATAGTGTAATGAAAAGTATCGTTCATTACACGTCCGAAATGCCTTTTTACGTGCTTACATAACTTTCCGTGCTCGGCTTCGCCTCACACGGAAATTTGTCACGCGCACACGGAAAAAGGCTATTTTCGGTACTCCTAATGAAATGTACTATTTACTCCGAGTAACTTATACTATTTTTTTTCAAGTTGCAGGAAATAAGAAGTCTATTTCAGAGTGATTCAGTTGTGCAATTTTCTCTCATCCTTTTTAAGCGGGTCTAGGTACTTACCCAATTAGTGGTGTATATTATTTGTAAAATAAATAGAATATGTTAGAACGGTGGTTTTCAATGTTCAATGGTTTTAGTGGTATTAAATCATAACCAATGGTGTTAGGTGGTTTAGGTAAATTATGGTAAACTAAAAATTTGTAGCATTATTATCAATACTAAAGGTGGGTTTATACACCAAATAAAATAAAATAACAAATAAAATAAAATTAGAAATAAGAGTTGGTTTCATGTATACCCCTATTAGCGTTCATGCACCAAATAAGATTTATGTTATTTGGTGCATGAACGCTAATAGGAATATACATGAAACCAACTCTTATTTCTAATTTTATCTGTCTGTGTCTAATTTATCGGTGTATAAACCCACCTTAAATTAATAAAAATCACATTGACAGATAAATATGATGATGCGCATGACATTTAACAGACGAACTCAGAATTCGAGAACCTATGCGATTTCGACTAATACGGTTTCGGGTGGTGCTCTCGAGAGCTCTGAGAGTATTCCTATCCTTTGTTTATTTCGATAACAATGAAGAAGATGGCAATACACTTAGATCGGTCTATCTAGTGTCATCGAGTGTTCAAATAATTTTGGTGAATGAAAATCGTTTATACCGGGCGACCCAAATCCAATATACATAGTCCGATCTCAGTTTCTATTACAGATAGAAGTTTGCAATTTGGAACATCAATACAACAAGTTGCAGCTAAAATTTTGCTGTTGTGAAATGTCAAATGTCAGTTTAGGATTTGTCGCAATTGGCACCAACTTTTACTTTTTAAATGTCAACCTAGATTTTCTTATGCTAATTCGAAATTGGCTCAAAATTAGCTTTCCAACGACTCATTACAGTTACACTTTGATAAGTCGCCACTTTGATAAGTCAATTAGCCATAAATTCACATTTTATGATAATTAAACTTTTTGGTTGCCCCCGGTATACGAGTCCAATTTCGCAATACTGACCATGATTCCTTTGTTGTTAGAGTATCTGCAATAAAACAACGTCGGTTAGTTCATGACAGAACTGTTTTTGACAGATACATTAGTTTAATTTATTTTCAATTTTCCCGTGTTTTAAATAGGAAAAAACACAATGCTTTGAATGATAACATATGCTTTTTATCGCGTAAATAGGATGTTGGCGCCTAAATAAAGTTCTAGTGACGTTACAACGAAAACTGTTTATTAAAAGTAATATATAAGTCCGTGTTACTTCTATCTGTTCCTACACCCAGTAGGCAGTAATACGAGGTGTTCATTATAAAATTCTAGCCAGCTATGATTTTTTGAGAGAAAGAAAGAGAGTTATAAAAGTACGTCGTAACTTCACTCGCCATCAAAACAGATTTGTCATTGCCACTGTCCAATCAGCTTTCAGTGCTTCAACGATATTAGCGGCCATCTTGTCTTGTCTTTACCATTGTTGGTAAGTTTTCCCGTTTCCCACATTTTTGTTGTTGTTTTCTAGTTTTACCAACAAAATTTTTGCTAAAAACGTTAATTTTTATTGCTATAAAACCTGTTTTGTATTTGCACAACATGGCCTTCGCCTTAGAACAAGTTTTTATGTTGAGTTTGATGGAAAGTGGATGGAGAATGGGTTTATTCCATTCGAAACTACGTGGAGGATTTCCAGGCTGAATTTCCAAACTTTGCTGTGGTCTATATGCAGTTCAAGAAAACTTTGGAGCATCTTCTAGAATTGTTTACATAAGCAGGTAGTCTACAAAGACCAGGCAGTGAATCTCACAAGAAACATACCGATGAAGTGGTTACACAGGCACAAAAAATAATGCAAAACACACCTGGTACTTCTATTCGACAGTTACACCATCAAATAGGCCTTTCTGTAGGTGCCACCCATGCAATTTTACATAAAAATCTGCAAGTCTACCCATATCACTTCACAGATGTGCAAGAATTGCATGAAGCTGACTTTCCCCGAAGACTGCAATTTTGCAATTGGTGTACTGATAGGGATAATAACCAGAACATTTTCCAAAAATCCATATTTAGTGATGAAGCTTGATTTGAGTGAAGTGGTTATGTGAACTCGCAAAACATGAGAACTTAGATTAGTGAAAACACCCCCATGAAATAATTGAAAAAGGACTACACCCTGAAAAAATTGAGAGTTTGGGTAGGAATCACAGCTTGCTGACTGATTGGTCTGCTTTTCTTTGAAGGTGGCTGATCACTAGTACACTTCAAGCATTACCAATTGGATAGGTACCTGTATAAACTACTGAATTTTGCTAGCACTTGGAGAAAATTACATAAAATTCTTCATTAATATCATTTAATTTTTTGTATTTGGATTGAAAAATTATATTTGTATTCAATTTATTCAATTGTCAATTATATTACTTCTATTTGTACACATTTATAAAATATGTTTAATAATGAAGATCAATTTATTGTAAACAGTTGATAAGAGAATAGAAACATGACTTTCTAAAACTCAATAAAAATGTCAAAATAAATTAAGAAAATGTGATTAGCTTTATTACAAGTCTTATCAAACACATTAAACACATATACCATTGAACCTATATGTCAATTTTCCGTATACCAATAGGAGATACAAGCCCTTTTCAAAAACTGTATTTCAGATCAAGTTGATAACTATCAGCTGAGTTTCTACCATTCATATTGAGTGGAAATCAGGTTCAAACTGTCATCAATCTGGTTTCCTGAAAATTACCTGTAAGGATCAGTCTGAACCAGGATCAATATTTCCGAAAAGTCCTATTGTGACAAAGTGTGTGACTCAAATTTTATCATTCATATTCTTATTAGTATAGACACAGTAGGACTTTTTGGAAATGGTAAACCGGGATCAGATTGATCTCTACATCTGATTTTCATCCAACTCGATTGATGACTGATAATAGGACAGCCAATCGAGTTTGTTGAAAATAAGCTTATGGTAATGATCGACCCAATATGGATTGCAATTTCCAAAAAGGACTTTTATGATCATAGAAATTGAGCACTGTCGCTTTTGAATAGACAGGTTTTAACCAGCCAATTTGTAAATTGTTGATTTGAAACATGGTGGACAGCAACCCTTTAAACTACAGATCTGATCATTGACCAAGATTACCCAGTCTAACACTATTAATTACTTATCAATGTAAACTTAATTTCTGGCTATAACATTTTTAAACAAATTCAGTTTATAACTATAAAATAGGAATATGAAGCTGGATGATCCTGCATTATTTAGTAGCTATTGATGCAATTTAGCACACATTAAACTACTTTGTCATTATAAAAAAAAGTTCGCATTTATTATTGAACATGAAAATACCATATACCAATAGAGATGTTTCCTACATTCTTGCTCGTAAACTCAAGTCCACACTGATCTGTTCCAAGATTTCTGGAATATACCTCAAGATTCAAGCCTATAATAGGTATTATTATAAAGTTATTTTTGTCTATACTGCTAATATTTTAATTATTATTATACTTTTAAAATTAACATAATTTCTGACTTCATAGTGATGCTGACAAAACATCTCAGTTATTTATACATTTGAATCACATTATAACTGGCTTTCAGACCCAAAATGGTTTATGCATGTACACATGTGCCTTACAAACTGCTAATAGTATGGTTGCATATCGCTTTTCCAGGCTGGGGAGTGAAACACTATTACACTTGTACACAAATTTAAGCCTCGAGAGTATCTACTGACACATACATTTTTGGAAACATCTTTTCTTCTAGGTCCTAATGGTCGCAGTCAATACCGATTTTGGTGCAAAATTTCCAGGTTTAGCTTTAGGAATTGAGCCTACAATATGTTTATAAACTTATTTTTGTCTTCAGTTTTAATTTTACATACCTTGAAAATCCACTCCATTTCCGATTCTACAGAGATAAAACATTAGAATCATACACTTGTTTTAATGATTTTAAAACTAGTTTTCAGTTTTTCAAACACAAAATGGTTTGTAGGTACTTTCAGTTGCAGTTGTAGTTAGTAGGGCCAAGCCTTAAAAACTCCTCTCCCCAAAGGCTACACCGTGCAGGGGCTGGTGATTGGGGTGCTTTGTCGTCGTCAGAAGTCAAAGGATCAATATGAAATCCGCCACTTCTAAGTCGCAAAATTTTAGTTTATCTCAACTCCCAAAGTCCACTATCTCCGTGGTACACTTAATTTGGCACAAAGATTGATGTGATGTGTCTTTCTAAGTTCTCTATGGATGTTAGCTCGGGAATACCTCAAGTAAATTTTACAGACTATAGAATCTTAAAAATCTTGAAATAATTAAAAAATCAAACAAATTAATGCCGACTTATTTATTTATCAACATTCTCAATGATTCTGGATTGTTTGGAATGTCATGTCAATTGCTATTCATTATTATTTTGTTAAATTTATTTGAGTATTCCCGTCCTTAGAATCTTATTGAGAGAAAAAGGATGGAGACACTATCGGAGCGCGTAATAATAGGCAACCAGTAAAACGCTCGCAAAGTGTGAACGTGCTTATATTTGAAAGTTTGGACAAATACTGAACGAAGTATATCACGACGTGCTTCAAAATAACAAATGCATTTCATAGGTGGCTAGATGAAATTTTATAATGAACACCCCGTAGCTATGGAGTGTATCCTATTTGATCGCAGGCAGCCATGAAAAAAAGAAGGGTGTTCTCTTAAATGTCAACGTTTGACGGCAAAACCATTTAACTAAACTAAAGTAATTATTATTTAAAAGTTGTTTTATTTATTTTACTACTGCCGATTCTCGCAATGTGAAAAGGTAGACATTTTATTAATTTTCGGCGAAGCTCGCAGAAACAGCCGCGTTGCATCTCGAATTTATTTAGAAAGGTATCCAGATCGTTAACTACTTTAGAAGACTAGAGGAACTATTAAGAACAGACGACAATGGAAATAATAACAATTTTTTTGAAAATAAAGAAGTTGAGGTGCTAGTTTTAGCATCTGTTGAAGCTGATCATACAATCTGGTTACGGCAAATCGAAGATGACGTAGGTGTATCAAGGGAGATTGCCAGAAGAGTACTACGATAACATAATTATCACCCATATAAATACCAAATCCACCAACATTTTTACGAAGATGATGGTCCTAGAAGACTACAGTATTGTAATTGGATAGTTCGAAAAGAAACCGAAAACCCAAACTTTCACCACTTAATTTTATATTCGGATGAAACGCGAGTCACCAAGAATGGCTGTTTCAACAGAAACAATTTGAGATTTTGGTCACAAGGCAACCAGCACTTGTTTACGGAAGGACGACACCAAGAAAGATGTGGTTTCAACATTTGGCTAGGAGTTCTAGGTACAAGACTAGCCGAGCCGGTAATTTTTTATGAAAATTTAACCGGAAAAAGATATCTTCACCTATTATGTAACGAACTTGATCACTTCTTGAATGATTTACCGTTAGCAGAAAGAGCTAGTATGTATGGCGCACCCCCGCATAACTGCTTAACTGCACCTAAATGAAAGTTTTGGCAACAACTGGATAGTCACTGTTGAACCGGTTCACTGGTCCCCTCGCTCGCCTGACCTGACACTTCTGGATTTTTTTGTTTGGGCACTTGTGAAGAACAAGGTTTCCTACATCCACGAGCACCAAATCGAGAAAATTTGGAGCAAAGGGTTTGAAGGGCCATTAATGAAATCACTGCTGATCAGCTTAGAAATGTCATGAGGAAATGCTCCGAAAATGTGGGACGTTGTATCGAGGCAAATACCCGGCATTTTGAGCATTTAGAATAACTTTTTTCTTGTTTCATTATCAGCTGTTTCAATCTATGTAAATAATAACTTAGGTTTCCATTCAAAGAAATGTGTTTTCTCCTATTTAAAAAACGGGAAAATTGAAAATAAATTAAACTGATGTATATCTGTCAGAAATAGTTCTATCATGATCTAACCGATGTTGTTTTGATGCTCATATTCTAACAATAAAGAAAATCGTGGTCAGCATAGCGAAATTCGACTGATGGTATACCGGGAGTAATTTGAGCCGATTTCGAAATTGCATTAAAAAATGCAGGTTGAGATTTAAAAAGTAAAAGGTAGTGTCAATTGAGACACATCCTAAAGTGACATATGAAATTTCATAACAGCAAAATTTTAGTTTCAAGATGTTATGTTGATGTTCCAAATTTCAAACTTCTATCTATAATAGAAACTAAGGTCGGACTATGTACATTGGATTTGGGTCACCCGGTATATGCCCCACCATGACAGTAGCGGTGACTTTTGACTTTACTTTTACTGCCTAGGACTTTTTTGCTACTTTTTTCTTCTCTTTGCTTCGTAATAAAAGACTTTTTTTTCAAGCGGACTAAAAGTAACGTCATTTTTTTTCTCCATACGCACACCTAAAGTGAGCTTTCTAATCCTGAGACCAAAAAAGTAGCAAAAAAGTCCTAGGCAGTAAAAGTAAAGTCAAAAGTCACCGCTACTGTCATGGTGCCGCATATATAAACGATTTTCATTCACCAAAATTATTTGAACACTAGATGACACCAGATAAACCGATCTGAGTGTATTGCCATCTTCTCATTCTTATTGAAAAAACAAAGGATAGAAATACTCTGAGCGCTCGAGAGCACCACCCTAAACCGTTATTAGTCAAAATCGCATAGGTTCTCGAATTCTGAGTTCGTCTGTTAAGTGTCATGCGGATCATCATATTTATTTGTCAATGTGATTTTTATTAATTTAGTATTGATAATAATGGTACAAAATTAGTTTACCATAATTTACCTGAACCACCTAAACCATTGGTTATGAATTATTACCATTAAAACCATTGAACATTGAAAACCACCGTTCTAACACATTCTATTTATTTTACAAATGACGTTCAATTATTTATTTTTATTCTGACTAAAACAGGTCCGTGAGATAAAATGTTAGACAAAAGGTTTTGCAATAACTTAACAATTAAATAATAATTATAGATAAAAAAAAAATAAACATAATAGAAACAAGGGGAACAAGAGGGCTTACTACCCAAGACTTTCATGTGTGAGATGCGTGACTGATGCACTTCTCCTTTTTTATGTGATGTTTTCTCAATAGTTTTGTGAAAGGGCGTGCAATCCATTTGTAAGAAAATCAGAAATTGTATGTTAAATAATTTTTCTCGAACACCATGTACTATCTAAAACAGGAATTAACGTGTCGTCTATCATAAAACTCTTAAAATTAATGATAAAATCATTCGGCGTAAATTAACATAACAAAAATCTGAAATAATACGTTATAACATTTTTAGTTTGGATACCCTATCTCTATGCAAAACAGAACAAACGACCCTATTAATAACCAAAAAAAATTCGCATGTTGGGCATATGAGACCCTCGAACCGGCCCGAAAACCTAATTTTGGGGGTCAAAATTGTGCATTGCGTACTTTAACAGCCCTTATCTCGTTTCGATTATTTTTATCCAAGAATCTATAAAAATAGCTAAGAAAGTAGAAGCTATATTCTAAACTAATGTCCAAATATCTAGTTTTAACACTAACTGAGCACGAGTGGCTCAAAAATGAGGTGCAAATTTTGCACTTTTTTTTTTAGGTTACTCGAAAACCATGAAAGGCAGCATCGTTCTGATTGCTCTATCCGATAGCCCTCAATGACTTCTTCTTACAACCTATTAAAAGCCATATTGAAAAATCTTACCGTTTTCAAGATAACCAAGAAAATAAAAATTTTAAAGGTAGTAGTTATCGAAAATTTCCGCTGAAATCAGTTGTCACATATTTTATTACAAATGGTATCAAATCATAAAGGAGATAAAAATTTATCAATAAAGAGTAAAGATAGAATTTTCGCTAGCTTTCTTTCTTTTCAAAACGGCGCCGTTATTTTTCTAATAATTTCTCGACATTCTCAAAAGTATTTCTAAGTCTCTCGAAAACTCTAAAAATGATATTACGATGCAATTAACAGAGTAGTCAATAAACCATTCATGAGCTCTAAATATCAGCTTATTTTGTTTTCCAAGTTCTTGAATCTTCAACAAAATAAAACATTTAGATGTTTTTATGAATTTTTATCAACTTTTTGCTTCCATTGAGATTGTTATAAAGCTAGGTGAAAGGATAACTCTAATTTTGAGACAGAGCCATATTTGAGACATCCCATACTTAATTAAGATGCCATTGTTTTACTGCTATAAGCGCTTTGCTATAAAACGAGTAAATTGACCCTACATCTATTAATAGGAAATTCAAATTAAAAAATGTCGGAAACTGAAAAAAATGAAAGTTGATGGTCGGCTTTAGCCGAAAGGCCTCCGTGTTAAAGCTATTTTGCTAGGCATATGCGAAAAGTTGATCATGTGAGCATAGCAGACGTATAGACCAACAGCTGTTATATAAAAATATATCCTGATGATGGCCTATAGTAAGCAAAATGTCGAAACGTCAGATACGTGTGATTTCAGTGATATATGTGATTTCAGACGCTCACGTCGTAAATGGAAAAGGTTTTTGATCTGTGTAAATTGGAATTTCGAAATGTGCTTTTGAATGACTATGAATGAATCCCGACACAAAATTTTCAAATCGGCCAGTCTTTGCAAAAACGTTCTCGAAGACGAGGCATTTTGCCAATAGTGTTACTAAAAATACCCAAATTTTTCTCCAGCATCACAGTTTTCCACGCTTCTCAGCTGATTCTTCTTAGTATAAGCTTTTAACGTTGACGTTTCGGAAAAATTCAGCTGTCAGATGAAATCCAGTGGGAGGAGCCAAAATCCCGATCATTTCCGAATACCCTGTTAAGGAGCGTTTTTCGCAAAATTTGCAAAAAATCTGCATCTTTCGCCACGAAATTCAGTTTAGACTATTTCCCGCTACCGCGGCAAAAAAGTGGTCTCTAGGTGTCGAATAGAAAACATTTCAATCAATGGGGGTATCTAAAAAATCGTCACATTAACATTTAAACAACATTTAAACTTTTGTAACTGCTCCGTTATAAGAGCTAGACCAAAAAACTAACAACTGTTTTTGGTCTTTCGGTAATAAAACGTTGAAATTAACATTAACAAAAGATATCTTGTAGAGTTTAAAAAGGGTACAATGAGAAAGCGTTCTTCGTTTTTGGATATTGTTGAAAATAACTTAAAAAATAAATATAATCAAAATTCATAAAACGGCCATTTTTGAGATATCTAAAAAACTAAAGTCAGCAACGCATTATACACCATATTATTGCAAGCACCGTATCATGTCTTCTCATTGTGCAACTCTTTTCTTATTTAACAGCGTTCGAATCTCTTACCGTTTCGGAGATCCACATGCAGTGCATCCTTATCTGAGACACACTGTACATTAGAGAAAACGAATAAAATATGATATAACCATGTACTAACCTTCGTAAAGCAGTGAATAGATGGATCTCTCCCAAATGGAATTTTTTTCGAAAGATGATTTATTGTAGGCTAATGCCTAAGTGTAGCAATATTAAGTTAAAGGAAAATTCGAGGTGTACCGTTTTACTTCATTCTTAATATAAATTAACACAATGTTCATCTTATTGACGAATTTATCTATAAATGTAGAAAAATTTTATGTGGAACACTGTCACTGTCCAATACAATCCCCTTATCGAAGAGGAGTACGACGAGCATTTCAAAGTTACCTGCGAATATGGTTACGACTTCTGGAAGACGGTAACATTTCCGTTTATAAATGTCGAGTATGTGTGGCCTAAAGTGTAAAGATTATTTGACAAATCTAACTTTCTTCAGGGTAGCAACTGGGAATCCTGTGGTGTTCACACTGACCCCACCAGAATGCTACATGGACATTAGGTACGGCTACGGAACTACGGGGAATAGGGTGACAGGGCCAGTAAGAGTGGGAGATCCTTTAACGCTCATTATTTACATGAGGAGTAAATACGGTAAGATACCTATATATAAATCTCAAAATAATTAGCATTATTTAACCACTTACCTCTTTCCTTATTAAACAAAGCAACTAGAAGCGGTTCAAAACTGTATCTTACCGATAATTACGCCATTGGCAATGCTACTTAAATCGACTTATTATTGCGGTTGAACCATTTACTTCTAATATCAAACCAGATAATTGGACACGTACCTATTTAGATTAATTTTATGGAGAATAATTCGCTAACATCTTTGTTATTGTTTTTTTTTATATTGTTGTTATGTTGCTAATTGACAGATGGCCGGCCTACAGAGCCGGTGATCTGCATCCTGCATATCGCAACGTAAGTGGATGTAAATTTGTAACGGCGTTTCAGCATCATTCATTCCATTGTTTTTTCTACGATTGGTAATGCTGAGTTTACGTGTAAAGAGTCATTCATAATCACAGTTATTAAATCTAGGATTGTAATTAAAAATAAAATTGTTATCACACATTATTGTAATGCTAGCATGATACGAGTATAAAGTCATTAACACTTCTTTTAATAAAATATGTAAAATCATGCAGGTACATTGATGTTCGGAGTGTCCCAAATTCGATTATTTTACAGAGTAGCTAAGTCCTCATTATTTCAGTTACAATAATATAGTTCCTACATTATACTTTACTTGCGCAGGAGGATATGGTATTTTTCCGTCAGATTGGCACTCTTGAATTGTAGCTGTTGTTTGACACCCTGCTTTTTTTAAGCCGAATCCATACCCATGTCCATAACCAGGCGTGAAATCAAAATCTTCCAATAAAAATGAATTTTGTCAAAATTTAACCAATCGTCTTCAAGGGATCTGCGTGTACCTATGATATTAGCTTAACATCAGTGACAAATTGGCCACCAGCAACCACTTTTTAAAAATTTGACGTTGTCTAATTTTTTGCTGCCAAAGACATAAATATAACCTAAAATATATGACAATACCTGTCATATTATACATGGGGCAAATTGTCAGATTTCCAGGACCTACTGAGAAAATAAAGTTATTATAGCGTACGAACGATACAATACAGTTTTTCGGACGAGTTCGCATGAGCGCAACGGGCAAAAATGCGGAAATGTCAAAATTGCGGCATTAGCTGTCGGCGTAATAGCGACAAATTACCGCCAAATAATCAATTTTTAAAAATGACAAGTCAACCTCCAATCACAACTGAGATTCGCGTTCTGCCGTTTTGCTCGTTGCGCTCAGGCGAACGCGCACTAATTCGTATGATGTCAAAGTTGACAGTCATGCCGTAATTTATGTCAAAATTGTCAAACCTTTTCGATTGATCACCAGACTATGGGCGACGTCACATACAGCGGAATTTGGTTAAAAGCGGAACGGAGCGTAATTTGACAGTTGAATTTAAGCAAATCAGATAAAAGCTAAAATAGGAATTAACATGTGTAATGACGTTATTGACATGTGTAATGAGGATATTGACATGTGTAATGACGTTATTATTATTGTGACGGCGGCTTCAGTCATATCAAGAGTAACTGCCGTAGTTCGGCACGAGGGCCGTGGCTGTCGTTTAGAAGACCGATCGGCGACCAAGACCGAATCAAGCCCCAAGATTACTAATTCCGGTCAATATAAGGGAAAAATTGAACCAGCCCTTTAAAAACCCAGGATCGTTAAAATCAATAATTTGGGAGGCAAAAGTCTTACAGTGATCGGACGTATTAAGGAATAGAGGATCCAGAGTATTATTGATACGTGTGCGGGAGCCGACGTGACCATGCAAGATAAGCTTTTCGAACATGCCATATGACCATCTCCCGACTCTATTACATTAAAATCAGTCAGTGGGGAATTTTGCTCTATAGACGGAGACGCCGTTGTCACCATCGTGATTGGACAAACACTTGAGGTTCAACATAAAGTGTTAGTTGCCAAGATCAAGGACGAATTTATTTTGTGAAGGGATCTCATTAGGAAACATGGATTCTCCTATGATCATAAACGAAAGATTCTCACATTTGGTAATGAGGAGTTTGCATTAACCAATATGGGAATGTGGGAACGATCTTACGGCTACGGTAGGTGAAGATGTGAAAATGTCTCCAATTCAGAACAGAGCAGACCCTTAACTCCTAAAAATAATCCTGGGTGGTCCATTGAACTTGTAAAACCTAGCCTGGATTTGACAGCTGAAATCATGGTAGCACAATTACTATCCAACACAAAGAAAGCGAAGCCAGTTCGAGTGGCACATATTGAAGAAAGGAATATCAAGCTTAAAGAATGAACAGTTCTTGCCAACTATGAGGCCGTAAAATGGGTATAAAAATGTGAAGGAGCAGATACGTCCAAAAGTGGAAACATCTAACCAAGCTTCTCCAGAAATTGTTAATGCTATCAAACGGCATTGAAGTCACCTCTCAAAGGAGTCAGTTCACAAAGGAGAAACAGTCACAAAATTTATTCAATAATATTCAATAAGAATATATATCAATAAGAAGAACATCGGTGGACGAGTGGACCACACAGGCACTTCGAGATAAACGACGGAACGACCCAGACATTGAATCAATACTCTTATCAAAAATTGACAATAAGATGCCGGAGAGACGAGATATTGCTGTTAAGAGTTCAAATTTGAAGGTGCTATGGGCTCAGAAGAGTCCCGATGGCAGGACAGTAGTTAGTCGACTGGTTGTTCCTGACAGCAGGAAAACAAATGTTCTAAAGGAAATGCACAACGGAATAAGTGGAAGCGCACTTTGGAGTGAATGAGATTCACTGGGTGAAATACACACAGACACTACTGGTGAAATATCATGAAAAATATCATGAAGGCTTAGTGTTTTTGGTGCCGCAGGTGAAAAGTCTATTGTGCCACAAAAAGACGTCGATTACGTGGTCGAATGGTGCTTTATACTGTAGTGACCCATTCGAGAGGGTAGCATTGTAACAGTTTGGTTTCTCCATTGGAATTTTATGAATAAAGTTACCTTTTTAATTGCTCCTTGGCCTCATTACACTCAATGTCTTTGCCATCTGGATCTTTTTGCTATTTTCCTTATTGGATAGTTTTCATCTTGCAGTTAATAATTTTGGATTTATTTACGTTGTCTACTTTTAGCTTCTCTTTGTTCGGTTGACGTCTGACAGTGTTGACACTGTTGAGAGTGACTTTTTGACTTTTTCACTTGGCTTCCGTCATTGTCTTTCATTTTCTGTCTTGGAATTTGCTGCCGGCGTGAAGGTGGGTCGTGGAAAAAGAAAACTCCGAATTTGCGATTTATCTCAGGCATCCTGAAGATTTTTCGGCTTTTCTTGGTGTAAAATTTCGGGCCACCTTTAGTGCTGTTTTGCGTGGCCGAAATTACCGTTTCGTCACGGGATTTTGCCGACCAACCTCACTTGAGAAATACCTTGCCGCTTATTGGATTGCGAGTGTTTGAGCGCCGACGGCGGAGTTCCAGTTTGGTGTGGGACGACCCACTTCAGAGAAATTTTAGTGGTGGTTTGTGTCCTCCTCGGAGGCGCTAGGTAGGGGCTTGAACTGCGTATAAAGGCAGTACCTTGGCGCTGCTAGATAGGGGCTTGAACTGCGTATAGCGAACTTCACCATAGCTATCGAGTCCACTACAGACTACTGTCACCAAGTCACGCTAACCTACATCCCTAGACTGACAGGACAGTGGACTGTTGTAACCCCATAAGTTCTCCCCCCGACAATATATGTAAATTAGTGGTAAGATCTTTTGAATGTGTAACTGATTACTCTTATTTGGCCAACAACTTTGCTACGTTTAATTTATATTGGAGTGAACTCTTGCGGTGGCCCCAAATTTACTAAGGTTTCCCTTCCACCTGGAAGGCGTCCTGTTGAGCCTGTGAGCAACAGGTGGCGCACCCACTCCTATAGCCGAGCTTTATCTGAGCCACTTCACAATCTTAATATGTTGGTGACCGCAAGTGTTCGCTTTAAGGGGCTCTTGGCCATCACACTACCTACACACCAGCCTTAGCGTATTGTTGAGTTTGTTGAATTTGTTTGATTTTTTTTTTTTGTCTCTTTTATAATATATGACCACACCACGTCAGGCAGTGCTTTTATTTCGCTTTTATTTTGTCATTGACTTTCATGTGAGAATAAACCGTCTCAGATAAATTGGCGCCCAACGTGGGGCCGACTTGAAGGCCAGATTTTAAGATTTTGAGTATTGTTTGGCGTGTGTGGTATTTAGTGAGGCTGGCGTTTGGGTTGTTGTTTTGTTTTGCGATTTTTGGTGACTTTAATTCTTCGGTGAATTATTCAGTTTTGTGATTTTGTGAAAACAACTTAAACGCTTAGTTTCAAATTTGTTTTGCGATTTTTGGTGACTAATTCTTCAGTGAATTATTCAGTTTTGTGGTTTTGCGAAAACAACTTCAACGCTTAGTTTCGAATTATTTTTGACAATTTACTTTTGAACAAAATCATTGAATATTTATTGCGGCGCATTATTAGTGTATTAGTATTGTCTGTATCTTTGATTGACAGACTTATTCTATTTTGGCAATCTATTTAGACTTTCTTGATTGGTTGGTTTAGATTTTTAATAACTCTCAAGATGAATTATAATATGCGGGTTGATATGCTTACCAAGGACATGCTTGTGCATGAGTTGTTGGTCCGTGGTTTGCCGGTAGATGAGACTAAGACGGCTAGACAGCTTCGTGCTGCTTTACGTCCTGTGCTGCAACTGGAAAAATCTGGCAACCCCTTGACATATCCTCCTTACTCTTTGAATTTCGAAAAAGAATGTGACGCGGTTGTGGAAATTCTTTCAGTTGTACAAAATGATCTTCCCGCATTTACTTCCAACATCACAACTGCTGAAGGCTTAAAAAGCAAATTTGATCGGTTGCAGTCGCGGTTAGTTCATTGCTTGAGGAGAATAGATAGAGTTCCCACTGATAGGTTGAATCCAGAATCTTGCCAGAGACGTTCTGACTTGATATTGCAAATATTAACATCCTTGCAGGACTTGGAAAAGATTTCTTTAAGCGACCCTAGTCTTAGTGCCATTTTGAGCAAAACCCATTTAGACGAAAATGCTTTAGAACCTGAGCATTCGGATTATGAAGGGGAACCCTCTGACCGACGTGATGCGCGCGACCATTCGACCCCAAATCCAAATTTGCGAAGGCCAACTCACAGCCTACCTGTACATCCAAATTTGTCTTATTCTGCTGTGAATAAGTCACAACGTGTAGAAAAATGGGGAATCCGTTTTACTGGGGATACTAAGACTATGTCAGTACATAACTTTCTTGAACGTGTGTCGGAATTGCGAATTGCTCGAGGCCTTAATGAACATGAATTGTTTGCATCCGCAATCGATTTGTTTTCGGGAAAAGCTCTTAATTGGTTCCGTGCTAACCGTTCCCGGTTTCAGGATTGGAAATCGCTAACACAATTGTTAGCCAAACATTTTGAACCTCCAGATTATAGGTCTAGATTGTTCCGAGAAATCTTAGATAGAACTCAGGACCCTTCAGAAGGGATTATTGACTATCTAGCCAGCATGAACGCATTGTTCCGACGTCATGGCGGTATGTCTGATGAGGTGATGCTAGATACTCTTATTAGAAATTTGGCCCCCTTTTACACCACACAGCTTCTTGAAGTAAATTCCATAGAAGAGCTCGAAGACGAATGCCTCAAACTAGAAGCCAAAAAGTACCGAGCTGACAATTATGTGCCTCCACCACGCAGGCGTAACCCTAACCTTGTAGAGCCAGATTTTGCATATTTGGGCAATGAGCCCTTGCCCATTTCATCTAATTCGTCCAATTCTGTTTCTGTTGACCTTGTTAACCCCAAAGCCAGTGATTCACCTCGTACAATTTCTTGTTGGAATTGCCAGAAGAGTGGGCACCGAAGTAGAGATTGCCCCAGTCCAAGGAAAATACATTGTTTTCGCTGTGGAGCTCCCAATGTGACAACAAAGTCTTGTCCAAAATGTTCTGCGGGAGGTAATTCAAAAAAGTCTTTGGAAAACCCCCCTCGGGAGAGTCATTAGGCCGTGCGACTGCTCCCGCTTATCCACCTCAGACGGCCAACTGTTCTGAATTTTCTGCTTTGCATCCCACCAATTTTCCCCAACCATCCTGTTCCAAAAATAATAAGATTATTTTAGATTATATCATTGCGCATGCTCAAGGTGACGAGCGACCTTATTTGGAAGTTTCTGTTCTAGGGCACATTATCCTTGGTTTACTAGATTCGGGCGCATCAAGAACTATAGTAGGCCCATCTGGGTTTAGCATTTTGAATGGTTTAGGTCTGAAATTAATTAAACAATCAGTGCGGTGTACTGTTGCAAATGGTCAATCAGTTAATAGTGAGGGTTATTTTCAGGCCCCTGTCACATTAATGAATAAATCTAAAATCATTGATATTTGGTACATTGCTTCCTTTCCACATACTTTGATTTTGGGAATCGATTTTTGGAAAACCATGCAGATTGCTATACCAGACATGAACCAGCGCATTTGGCACTTCACTGAAAATCCTGTCAGTTTAATATCAAACAGCTTAGTTGGTGCCACTTCTTTATGTGAAAGTGACAAAATGGCTCTGGATCAGTTAATATCATCTAAAATTAAGCTAATGGGTAAAGAATTGGGTTTGTGTAGAGTGGCAGAACATTCTATAGAAATTGAGGCGGGCGTTAAACCAATAAAACAACGTTACTATCCAACCTCTCCTTTTAAGCAACGCATTATTGACGCAGAAGTTGATGAAATGCTTAAACTTGGTATTATTGAACCTTCAAAAAGCCCTTGGTCTAGTCCGGTTTGCTTGGCAAAAAAAGAAAGACGGCTCTTATCGATTTTGTATTGACTTTCGTAAGCTTAACGCTGTTACTAAAAAGGACTCTTATCCCATTCCATACATTTCTTCTATTTTGGATCGACTGAGAGATGCCCGATATATTAGCTCTTTGGACATTAAATCTGCTTTTTGGCAAATCCCTCTTAGCGAAACTTCCCGTGAGCTCACAGCCTTTACCGTTCCTGGTCGTGCTTTATATCAATTTAAGCGAATGCCCTTTGGCTTAACTAACGCTCCTGCAACTTGGCAGCGAGTTATTGACCGCGTCTTGGGAGTTGACCTCGAGAACCATGTCATGGTATACTTGGACGATATAGTCATCATTTCTAAAACATTTCCTGAACATCTTGAAATTCTTGGCTTTGTCTTCGATCGATTAAAAGATGCTGGTCTGGTTGTCCGTGAAGATAAATGTTGCTTTTGCCGACCTGAATTAAAATACCTGGGGTATGTAGTTGACGAACGAGGTTTACGACCTGACCCAGACAAAGTCCAGGCTATCCTGAATATTTTACCACCTAAAAATGTTACTGAGATTCGAAGGTTTATAGGGACCGCCTCCTGGTATAAGCGTTTTGTTAAGGATTTCTCGTCTGTTTTGGCACCTTTAACCCATCTCACCAAGAAGAATGTACGTTGGAATTGGACTGATGAATGTCAGCGTTCTTTTAACATCATCAAAGAGGCCCAGACGCTTCAAACTATGGCTTGGGGGCTGTCCTAACACAACAGTTTTCTGATGGTGAAAAGGTCATTTGTTATCTCTCTCGATCTTTAACTAAACAGGAAATGAAGCTGACCGTGACAGAGAAGGAGTGCCTAGCTGTGATTTGGAGTGTAGAGAAATTGCGGCATTATCTTGAAGGCGTCCACTTCAAAGTAATCACCGACCACCATTCCTTGTTGTGGTTACATAATTTAAAAGATCCTCAGGGTAGACTTGCTCGATGGGCTCTACGTCTTCAGCCATATGATTTCCAACTAGTCCACAGGAAGGGTAAAGACCATATAGTACCCGATTTTCTTTCGAGATCAGTACCCGCCATGGAACCTGTTATGACTGTCAATTTGACGGATGACTCCTGGACTACTATTTCGGATGGGTGGTATTTAAAGATGATCCAAAATCTTGACCTACGACCCGAAAAATATCCTTGCTGGCGTGTGGAAAATAATCGTCTCTTTAAGTACGTTAAAACATTCAGTCCTACCTTTCCCGATGTTGCCAATAATTGTTGGAAGCTGGTAATTCCCAAAAATCTGCGAAAAGACATTCTCAATCGTTGTCATGATATTCCAGCGTCAGGTCATGTCGGTATTTTCAAAACTTATTGGAAGGTTGCCGATCATTATTATTGGCCGAAAATGAGAGCCGATATAATACGATATGTCAAATCTTGCTCCAAATGCGCTCAAAACAAGGTAGAACAAAAACCTCCCGCTGGCCTAATGGGTAACCGGCCAAAGATAACACAGCCTTGGCAATCCATCAGTTTGGATTATGTAGGTCCTTTACCCCGATCCAAAAGTGGCAATACTTATATATTGGTCGTTACTGATTACTTTACTAAATATGTGGTCACATTTCCTTGTCGCTCTGCAACTTCTAAATCTCTGGTAAAACTTGTGGAACAGAACATCTTTTTGGTCTATGGGGCTCCTCAATTTTTGACATGCGATAATGGCTCACAGATGAAGTCTCGGGAATTTCAGGCTCTCTGTAGTAAATACAAAGTAAAACTCTTCTTTACCGCGTCTTACTATCCTCGTGCAGACCATACTGAACGCGTGAACAGAGTTCTTAAAACAATGCTTAAAACTTATGTGAACCAGAATGACCATCGTACTTGGGATGAAAATCTAGCTGCTGTAACTTGTGCTATTCGTACCTCGCGTCATGAGACTACAGGTTATAGTCCTTATTTTCTTAATTTTGGCCGTGAACACAAATTATTTGGTCAGGAATACGCCGAAGGAGTTCCAAGTGCTGAGACCGAACCCCAAAGTTACGTACGTTCAAGAAATGTTGGCTTTCAGGAACTCTATAACAAAGTTTTAAAGAAAATCGAAGCTGCTAGGGATAGGAATCGACATCATTATAATTTGCGTAGGCGTCCTTTATCCTTTGTAATTGGTCAGGAGGTTTGGCGAAAGAATAAAAGTATCTCGGATGGGGCTAATTATTATAGCGCAAAGTTGTCACCGGAATTTGTGGGTCCATTTAAAATTAAACGAAAAACTGGCAGTAACACCTATGAGTTGCAGGATGAACTTAATAGATCCAAGGGGATCTGGCACGTTCAAGACCTCAAGCCGGTAAATTGCCGCCGCGGCTCCACAAGTAAATTGTCCGACAACCAGTGAGCATTATACTAGTTAACAGCCAATCAAGAAATTTTTCCGTGTTGATTATGCCGTCACTGGTTTTTTTTTTGTTTTGTTACTATAGTGAATTTAGAACAGTAATATTTGGTGGTATCGTTTAATTACACCCTTTCATCTTTTATTGTAATTGCGATACTAAGGGTTTTGTGGTGGGTAACTTTCATTTAAGATTCTGTGACAGTACATTTCTCCGGAATCCGGTGTGATCAAGATCTGTCACACTGTCTGCGATAATTTGAGACGGTTGTACTAATATCACAAATTTAATATCCTAGTGATATCATTTGATCAACATCTGTCAAATACGAAACAAAAATTGTTTCAAATTGTCGCCATTTTCGAATTGAGTGCGGTTGGTAGTAAGTTAGTTAAGATTTTTGAGGTCTATTTTAGATTACTGATTACCTCACAGTTTACTATTTAATTTTGTCTTTTCTCTATTACGGCTGCCGCACTTGATTATTACTGTTTTGTGTTTTGTAAATTTATTAGGTTTGGTCATTTTAGTTTTAAGTTTTTAAGGTTGTTATTTAGTGAATATTTTTGGTGTCGTACCTACCTACGCTTTCGACTATTTTGACCATGAAATTTTGACTTACCTTTTTTTGACATGACTATTACCCGATTTGACTTTTAGTTTTTGGAAGCATTTGGTTATGGCAAGTTTGGTCACGGTCAGTGTGACATTTGGTGAAAATTATTATGTATTTTGTTTGCCCTGAATTTTGTTGGAAACCCAGCGGGGATTTTTCTTTTCTAGTAGGACTCTTGGCGAAACTTTTGGTTTTTAGTGTTCTGATTTTGTGGTAGAGGCACTGGGTGTCCTATGCAATATTTGGTTTTTCGAAACTTAGTCTTTTTTTTAGGTTGAGTTGCTGCTCACTTAACCGTGGATTTTGCTTCTGATTTGTTTTGGAAGTAGGACTTTCTTTATTCGATCAAGGGAATATTTTCTTTCTCGTCTCTTAGGAGGATTTATCGATTAGATCGTCTGCAGGTCCGAACAGAGAAGGTGTAGCATTTGCAGAACTACCGTACCGATTTGGTGTATCTTTTCGTGTAACTTTTCGTGTACGTCTGAGTTGTGACTAATCGAGCTGTACTTGAATGTCTTCCAGAATTTCGTGACTTGTGACTTTTAGAGTCTACTTTCCGGCTTCAACTTTTGAATTTATCTCTGATGATATCCTACCTTGGTTTCATTTCGGTGGAATTTTCATAGTTGTGTCTTTGGAAGTGAGGTGAAAGCCTACTTCTGCTTTTTCTCTAGCTTGCTGACTCTTTGCCTGTGTATTTGTCATTAAGTTTTTTTTTCTTGTCAGCCTGCACTAGACTTTAGTTGCGCACTTCGGTGATCTAGTTAAGGTGAAGTAATGCACTTCTGCTTTGGGCTTTGTACCGCACTTACTCGAGTGACCCAAAGAGAGTGCAGTTTTTTTTTCCTTTCCCTTTCTTTGCATGTCAGTGTTGGGCTTTGGTTCGCACTCTTCGAGTGACCCAATGTGACATTGCCTCCTTTTTTTTTTACCTTGCCTAGATTTGACTTCTCTTACCTACCTGATTGTGACCTTGACGGTGCACGTTATCTTTTTGTTCTTTTCTAAGGGCTGACTTATGTTGGGTGCTACCCTGGTCACTCTCTCTCTAAGGCTGTTGGGAGGGCGATTCATGGGGGGAGGGTTCTAGAGCCCCTGTAAGTGGCATGCATCGACTGTCCCAGAAGGTCGGGGCCCTCTACTGTGTTTGGCCTCAGCCCCTCCAGCTTGAGATTGTGAGATTTGGTGGCAGTGGCAAGAGTCGGAACACCTCGTAAATTTAAATTTGGTGACCGTCCGGTACACTTCTGCGGAAGTGTATCTTTCAGTTTGGTGACACTACAGTTCACTTCCTCTTGTTGGTGGACATTTGGGTTAATTTTTTTTTTTTTTTTTTTTTTTTTTTTTTTTTTTTTTTTTTTTTTTTTTTTTTTTTTTTTTTTTTTTTTTGTTATTTCCACCCTTTGCTGCGGGCAGGGCTTTACTTTGTTGTAGGGGTTTCTATTGTTGTATAGGGTAGTGATTTTGCAGTGATTGTCTGAGGCTAGTAAACGAGGTTCTCCACTCAGGATTGGATGTTACGCATTATTGGCTTTAGGAGTACGTTTAATTGCGAATTTTAAATTCAGTACCAATTTCCAGGTTAATCGCTGCATGGTCATTGCTTTGTCCATCATGGTTACTACCGCTCTTGGGGGGGTCCTGTCTACAGTGAAGTGCATTTGTGTTTTGATTTGAGGACATCTCGTTGTCTCTCTTTAATTCGTCGGCTAATTTACTTTGATAAATTACCCTATATTTTTGGAAAGGGGGAGTTGTAACAGTTTGGTTTCTCCATTGGAATTTTATGAATAAAGTTACCTTTTTAATTGCTCCTTGGCCTCATTACACTCAATGTCTTTGCCATCTGGATCTTTTTGCTATTTTCCTTATTGGATAGTTTTCATCTTGCAGTTAATAATTTTGGATTTATTTACGTTGTCTACTTTTAGCTTCTCTTTGTTCGGTTGACGTCTGACAGTGTTGACACTGTTGAGAGTGACTTTTTGACTTTTTCACTTGGCTTCCGTCATTGTCTTTCATTTTCTGTCTTGGAATTTGCTGCCGGCGTGAAGGTGGGTCGTGGAAAAAGAAAACTCCGAATTTGCGATTTATCTCAGGCATCCTGAGGATTTTTCGGCTTTTCTTGGTGTAAAATTTCGGGCCACCTTTAGTGCTGTTTTGCGTGGCCGAAATTACCGTTTCGTCACGGGATTTTGCCGACCAACCTCACTTGAGAAATACCTTGCCGCTTATTGGATTGCGAGTGTTTGAGCGCCGACGGCGGAGTTCCAGTTTGGTGTGGGACGACCCACTTCAGAGAAATTTTAGTGGTGGTTTGTGTCCTCCTCGGAGGCGCTAGGTAGGGGCTTGAACTGCGTATAAAGGCAGTACCTTGGCGCTGCTAGATAGGGGCTTGAACTGCGTATAGCGAACTTCACCATAGCTATCGAGTCCACTACAGACTACTGTCACCAAGTCACGCTAACCTACATCCCTAGACTGACAGGACAGTGGACTGTTGTAACCCCATAAGTTCTCCCCCCGACAATATATGTAAATTAGTGGTAAGATCTTTTGAATGTGTAACTGATTACTCTTATTTGGCCAACAACTTTGCTACGTTTAATTTATATTGGAGTGAACTCTTGCGGTGGCCCCAAATTTACTAAGGTTTCCCTTCCACCTGGAAGGCGTCCTGTTGAGCCTGTGAGCAACAGGTGGCGCACCCACTCCTATAGCCGAGCTTTATCTGAGCCACTTCACAATCTTAATATGTTGGTGACCGCAAGTGTTCGCTTTAAGGGGCTCTTGGCCATCACACTACCTACACACCAGCCTTAGCGTATTGTTGAGTTTGTTGAATTTGTTTGATTTTTTTTTTTTGTCTCTTTTATAATATATGACCACACCACGTCAGGCAGTGCTTTTATTTCGCTTTTATTTTGTCATTGACTTTCATGTGAGAATAAACCGTCTCAGCATTTGATGTCGCTGGACATCAAGCATACAACTGTGGCAACGGTGCTGGTAAATGAGCTTTTCTGCAGATTTGGAGTCTCTCTAGAACTTCATTCGGATCGAGGCCGTAACATTGAATTGGCAGTGCTCCAAGTCATGGAACTCTTCGGAATTTGCAAGACCTGAACAACTCTTTTGCATTCACAGTTTGATGAGATGGTGGAGAGATTTAACTGGGCCACAGAACAGTATCTGTGAAAAATAGAGGCAGCCCAACAGACACCTACCAATTATGTTAATGATGTGCCGAGGTTCTATGCACGAAGCCACTGGTTATACATCAGGATTTAATGTACGGGACGCCAGAGAAAGATTCTCTCAACTCTGAGAATTTTGTGGACGAGCTACGGGAAAGGCTTAACGTTGTTCATGAGTACGTCAGGAATAAACTGCAGATCTCCAATGATCGAGCCAAGACAATATAGGGCTTACTAGCTAACTCCCGCGATTTCCAAGAAAGTAACTTGGTATGGCTGTACAATCCGTGGCGAAAGGTGGGGAAGTCGCCCACACTTAACCTTTTGAGAATTTGGAAAGACCCTCACACAATTATAAAGATATTAATAACGTAGTTATAAAGAAGATCAATGACTTGGTCTAAAGGATCCAACAGACCACCAGATCAAAGATGAAAGTTGTTTATCTGAATCGGTTGACCTTGTCTATAATGGAGCAGAACAGCATGGAACAGCTTTAAGGGCGACTTTTACAACTATCACTAAAACTTCAGTTTGAAGTTAAAACACAAGATATGATGTAGATTGCATTATTTATCTTGCATTGTCTGTCTGTTCAAACTGAAGTTTTACTGATAGTTGTAAAAGTCACCCTAAGAGGGCTATGTTAAGGGTTGGTACAGGTGGTTACCAGTCGCTCCCAGAGGACAGATAACAATTTCTAGGTTGTAGTCTAAATATGATATGCAGTAACAACAAATTCATGAATATTTTCTCTATTACTGTTAAACTGAAGATGTTTAAGCAGATGAAAGGAAATGTCCCCGGAGAGATAATAGTATATATATTGTTGATGCCTAAGTGCCAATCTGCCAGTTAATCACCAATTAATCACCGATTAATCATATATAAAATAAAAATTAAAATTTATATTAATTTTTGATAATTCCATATTCAATTAAGCGGGTTAACCAAGTTTCACAAAAAGCTATTTTCGATTATGTTAATACAAATACATATATTTTCTTAGAGATAATGAGGGCATCCGGCAAAAGAATGAAATTAACCGAAACATCTTGGACTGTCCATTGTCTTTGATATTGAGTTTTACAAGACGTTTCGAGCAGTGGAATCTCTGCTCGTTTTCAAGTGAAACTTGAAAACCAAACTCGTTTCCAACACTTGAAAACCAGTTTCTCTTGAAAACGAGCAGAGCTCGAAACGTCGTGTAAAAGTTCAATAAAGACAATGGAGGTCCAATATCTTAATAGTAGCTTGTCTTAATAGCTTAATTCATAAATTAATAGCTTAGCTTAATAGTACATCATTGTCTATCACCTTTAAACAAAAGAATGAAATGTTGGGACATCTTAAAAATGATAAGATTTTAAGGACGTTTAGAATGCCTTAGGCAGATTGGCATATTTTGGTTTATAAAATCAAATTTCGAACATACAAAGTCGTAGCTCTCAAAAAAGAAAATTCTTCGGTTTGTCTCAGCACAGAAATATGTAAAGTATAGGTACACTCTATCCAAGAGAAGGAGAGCCACTATGGAGATTTCAGAAATAATAATAAGAAATAATATAAATAAAGAATACATTTTATCGGAATTTGTATATCTTATTATTTTTAAGCTCCAGAGAGTTTTTCCCTAATTACATTCACTGACAGAATCCCCATCTGTTCCGAAGTTATGTGACAAAAAACGAAGTTTAACCATTGAATTTTTGACAAATTTTCAACTAATGCTTGACGCTAAATAAAAAGTAAGAGCAGGTTCATATTTTAATGGTCTTTAACGTGATGTGAGTGACCCTCATCGAATTGTTTTTTTCTTAAATTTGGTAAACATTTTTTTATATCTAACATTTCAAAAGTTTTTATTATAAATTCAACTATGTGTCACACTTTACGATTTAAACTGAGTACCGTAATGAAAGTATATCGAATTTTTCAAAAATATTTTCCGCGCATAAACTTAATCCTTAAGGCTTTCACTGATTTTTCTTGTTTTAAAAAAGGTATGAAATAAAATGTTGTACCTACGCCATACGTCCAATAACGTTTTACAGTACTCGTTTCGAAACAACTTACCTCGTACTTGTTATTTACGTTATATAGTTTTACAGTAGGAGTAAGATGTTGCTCGACGAGGCGATAGGCCAGTCTGGAAATTCGAAACGATTACTGTAACACGTTACCGGACGTATGATGTACAACATTTTACTTCATCCTTATTAAAAACAGGAAATAGTTATTTTCCTAACTAGTGCGGAAAGTGATACTTCCCCGCACAGCTGACGAGTGAGGGAAAGACACTTTCCGCACGAGTTAGGAACAATATTTTTTCTACGAGCCAATTCACTGTAACATCATACAAGGAATAAACATACAATACATAAACAACTTTATCTTTGTCAACAGCATGACAGCTGAATTAATCGACAATCAATTGGTTGTTATGACAAAACTTTGTGTGATTGTTGGCGTGACGTAATGTTTTAGACATGAACTGGTGACATTGGAATAAAAAATATAAACCATTCACTTATTATTGCCGTCAAGTAGGCGTTGGAAATCTGACTTTGACATTTTTATCGTATCTTCTCATCATGTGCCGAAAAGAGATAGGTGTAAAAAAAATTGGTTGTTATGACAAAAACTTGGCGTGATTGTTAGCGTGACGTAATGTTTCAGGCATGAACTGGTGACATTGGAATAAAAAGTATGTATATTATAGGTATATTTTGTATCAAAAATCAATAAAGGCAAGCATAATAGTTCCTTAAAACAGATAAAAATGTTTGGCACGGCTGTAAGGCAGATGCACCTATCTAGATAGACACACTATAAAGTGTAAATTATATTATAAATCAGTCATTTTTTAAATATTTATTTTCCCGCACGCCAAATTTACATTCACGCACGCCGTGCGGGAAAGTAAAGCTTTCGAAAACAAAATGCGTGCGGGAAAGTGACATAATAAGCACGCTCGTAGAAAAAATTAATTTTTTTTTCAAGCGGACTAAAAGTACGTCATTTGTTTTCTCCATACGCACACCTAAAGTGGGCTTTCAAATCCTGAGACCAAAAAAGTAGCAAAAAAGTCCTAGGCAGTAAAAGTAAAGTCAAAAGTCACCGCTAGTGTCATGGTGGCGCATATATAAACGATTTTCATTCACCAAAATTATTTTAATAATAGATGACACCAGATAAACCGATCTGAGTGTATTGCCATCTTTACATTCTTGTTGACAAAACAAAGGAGAGAAATACTCTCAGAGCACTCAAGAGCACCATCCGAAACCGTTATTAGTCGAAATCGCATAGGTTCTCGAATTCTGAATTCGTCTGTTAAATGTCATGCGCGTCATCATATTTATCTGTCAATGTGACATTTATTAGATTAGTATTGAAAATAATGCTACAAATTCTTAGTTTACCATAATCATTGGTTATTATTTAATACATTAAAACCATTGAACATTGAAAACCACCATTCTAACATATTCTATGTATTTTACAAATAATATACACCCCTAATTGGGTAAGTACCTAGATCCGCTTAAAGAGGATGAGAGAAAATTGCAAAACTGAACCACTTTTAAATATATTTCTTATTTCATGCATGCTTGAAAAAAAAATAGTATATGTTACTCGGAGTAAAAGGTCTTTTTGTGCTTCGCCCAGTTGCAGGCCTCAGCTTCGCTTCGGCCGTCAATCTCTGGGCTCAGCACGAAAAGACCCACTTTTACTCCTAGTGACATAATCTACTATTATGCGCAGCGAATATATTTTTGAGAAATCCGATATAGTTTCATTACGGTATCCTGTACCGGTGCCGGTAATGGATTTATTGAATACCGGCACAGGATGTACCGGTACTCAATACTGTAAAATTTCTTTACGATAACCAGTTCTGTAAAAAGCTATTTACCGGATTAAAAGCAAGTACGTAAAAGTTCCTAAATGATACAGTTTGAAGTAAAAATTGTTTAAAGGTATTAAATTATTATTTTTGACACACTTCCATGTTTAATTTAGTTTGACATTAGCAAAATGGATTCCGCGTTCGTGTCACACAGATAGAACTGCCCATGATTGGTCTATTTCATATCTACAATCTAAACGGTTTTTCGGGCTTTGAAGCCGTGGTCCAATGGAATTTCTTCCTGACGTTTCGTCTACAGCTGCGGCAGACATTATCAAAGGCAATGAGGCAATGGGCGAAGTGACGGGAGATCACTTCTCCCATTGCCCGAAAACACTTTAGATTGTATTTTGCTCGGCCGTGAAAGCCTTCACACTCTTATTTCATATCTCGTAGATAGGTTCAGGTAGCTGGAAATGACTACTTATCCGTTCTGTAAACTATTGAAAAAACCGAAAATATCGTTGTAGATTGTAGAGTATAGAAAATATATTTACCGGACTTTTAACGTAAATAAGTATTTTCAGATGGATTCGATATTGTGGTAAACGACTGTTACGCCCACAACGGAGGTGGTAGGAAAATTCAACTAATTGATGAATATGGGTAAAATTATTTGTTTTATAATTGAATCAAGATCTGAGGGATTACTCAATTTGCAGGTGTCCAGTAGATGACAAACTGATATCTCGGTTTCGAGGTTCTTGGTCAGAATCTGGTGTGTTCGAGACGCAAGTATTCGCCTACATGAAAACTTTTAGGTTCACGGGATCGCCTGCATTATACATCGAATGCGATGTACGAATGTGCCACGGGCGGTGTCCAGTAAGTGACCAATAATTGATTTGTAGAAGGAAAATTTCAGTTGAACGTTGCAGAGCCAACCGTGTCATTGGAGAAACGTTAAAAACGTCCGGAAGAGGTCTATAGAGGGCAGTAATAGCACTACTTTATCGTCGAGCGCTGCTTCCTTGTCAGAGAATCTCAACCTCTTTCAAACTTTGACGGTACTACAGGAAGGAGAATCCGATCAGGAAACCAATATCTCCTATAAATGTAAGCTGTTAATGTATTAGTTCACGTATATTAATTTCAAAATGAAACATTTCTTTAAAGCTGCAGCAAACAGAACCTTACTAGTGGATCCGAACAACATATGCTTGAAGACCGGGTGGTTTGCAGCTCTCTTGGCTTTAGGTTGTGGCGCTATGTGCCTACTCGGAGGAGCTCTTCTGGCAATGTGCACTAAAATGCGTAGGATTACCATTGAGAAAGTGTTGACGCCCTCTCAGTTCACCGGATACATGAACCATCGGGCGAGTTTTAAATGAGTTTCAGTTTCACAAGAAAGACAGATATATTTTTAATGGTGACGACCACTTTTGTGAACGATGCAGTTTTAGATTAGAACACCTTAGAAGTAGGTACTTCTTACATACACGGAGAATTAGAAAACGTTTTCTGAAAAGAACATTGAGTGATTAATCTTCTTCTCCTGTATGTCTGAGCAGCTATGCCCGTACAGTTCCGTCCTCCCTTGCTGAGATTCATAAACCTTGTAACAGAATTGACGCAAACAAACTAAGAAAACGGTAGGACGATCTATACGAGTACTATATCGTATTTATTGAATTAGCCGTAGGTGCCTTGTACATAGTTCATAGCCGTATCATTAGTATAGAGAATATATTTTGTAATACTCATGAATTACACTACCTTCATGGAAAATGATGTTTCTGTTCTTTTTTTTAAATCAATAACTAGATTTCAATAATAATGCTGAATGTACAGGGCATTTTAAGTCGCTCACTCGATTAGCAGTCTTTTTATTATACTTCATAAAATTTTGATGCATAAGGGTCGTATAGCATCTAAGGCCGCCCTCGGACACTAGCTTAGCGAAGGTATTGGCTGCCCGGTTTGTTTAAATGGAATCATACATATATTTATCTACAATCTAATAGAGCTGAAGGAGCAGATTACAGAAATATATAACTTCATATATGTATTTCTAAGCATTTAGATTATACAGGGTGGTAAAGTTGTTGAATTTCGAAAATCATTTAAAGTGGCTCACTCGATTAGCAGTGTTCCTGTTGCACTCTTTAAAAATTTGATACATGGAGGCCGTATGGCACCTAAGGACAACCTTGGATACAGGGCTAGCGCATTTATTGGCTGCTACGTTTGACAGATACGACGTCATCTTGTTTTTTTCTTTTAATGGAAACACACACATATTTACCTACAGTCTAATAGAAGCAAAGGAACATATTACAGAAATATATAACTTCATATATCTATCTCTAAGCATTTAGATTATACAGGGTGGTAAAGTTGTTGAATTTCGAAAATTATTTTAAGTGGCTCACTCGATTAGCAGTTTTCCTGTTGCAGTTTTTAAAAATTTGATACATGGGAGCCGTATGGTACCTAAGCCCGACCTTGGATCCAGGGCTAGCGCATTTATTGACTGCTACGTTTGACAGATACGACGCCATCTTGATTTTTTTTTAATGGAAACACACACATATTTACCTACAGTCTAATAGAGCTAAAGGAGCAGATTACAGAAATATATCGACGCTTGAAAAGTAAAACCGCTAATACGCCAGTAAGTGAATTTTAGAAGGGAGCCATTTGAAGTTTAAAATTTGAGGAAAAAATTGGTAATTTTTTTCGTAGGTATCGTATCTACAAAATGGTCAAGAATATAAATGGTATTTTGAAAACCCTTTTAAACGTGTCAACTTGCGAAAATAAATAATCATCTGATGTCGTGATTAATGGCGTATTCTACAAAATAGCTTTTGAACAGCAACAAGATAAATGTATAAAAAGCACAGTATTCTCTGTTCAGCGAGGGTTCAATATGACGTCACATTCCTCATCTCATTTCATTAGAAAAAGATCGCCAAAAACCAAGCGTATTATTAGTTCTTATTAATAATAAAACCACCAGCTAAAGTCAGTTTGACACTTAATGTCAAAATGTCGTAAAAATTTAGAAATTCTGGATTAATCGTCACCGGCAAAAGAGTGTACAAATTTTGATACCTATTAAGACTCATTGACTACTTTCAGCTAGGAAAAGTGGCACGAAAAACATTATTACCAGTAGATGCAGTGTTCAAGGTCAGTTTCTATTTGGTGTATTTTTGAAGACTAAAAACCATATTTTTTACCAGTTCAACTGACATTTTATCAGAGACAGACGTTTTTTTTTGTATGACGTTACAATTTATGACGTAATATTTAACCCTCGCTGAACAGAGTATATCTGTATAAACGTGTGATAGAAAATGACTATTTTTGCCAAGTAACTCTGATTTTCTCGTAACATTAAATGTCTAACCCCCATTTGCACCAAGCAATTATAGGTAAACCTAAACTTAAGGACCGTTAAACCAGAGGCATGAGTATGATGGTTGGCATAATGGCAATTATGGATGCCTTAACTAGGTGTACTAGAAAATTGCTCGGTGCAAATGGGTTATACCTATTTCTGTGACGAGCTATTTATTTATAAATGACGTGTTTTATATCTCAGTTATAACGATAATAATAATCAAATGTTGATCACGCTTGACACAGAAAAGAGAACAAAACAGGTTAGGTGAAGAAAATACTTATAATAATGAATATAAACATAAATTAACGGATAACTAACAACTGAAGAAACATTCAAATTTTATAAAAACAAATAAATGGTAAAAAAAGATTACGTCCCAAAAAGATGGTAATAATTACAAGCCTAAAGCCTCAACAAAACCATAGAACACTACTTTTCGACAGAATCTTCTTCATCCCATCAATTGCCCAATAATGCGCACAAAATTGCCTGTTTATAAGAATGAAATATTAAAAAAAACAACACATCAAACATAACGTACACTAAACAAAACGTAAACTGAATATTCAGAGTAAGGACTAGTTCCAACCAAGATTGCAATAAAACTGACGCCCGAAAACGGTTAACACGCCTTTACGGAAGGTAAAACAAATACAGTGAAAATTCAGCCTGTCTTACAAGACAAAACGATTGTTAGATTGTTAACTGTAAAAGACTTATCATACCATAAATAGTAAATTTGCAGCGATGAAGTGAATAATACGCCACCAATTAAGATATGTATACAAAAGTGGTTTATACGCCAATATGAAAAAGTATTCTGCTACGCAAAATAGCCAATCAAAACATTAATGTGATAACATCTGAAAGCATAATTGACTAATATGCCAAACACAGACGCTGGTAGAAGTTTTATACGACGGGTGTATTATTTTGGTTTTAAGTTTAGGCGGATTGGACACAATTCTGTTGAAATCACTCAAAATTCGAAATGTATCATATGCCAAAAAGTCCATTCAATTGTGTTCAAACCCGACTATATCGACGTAAAAAATTACGGCGAATCCAATGGTATAAATAACTCTATTTCGCAAAAAGTGGCGTATTATACATTTTACCTTTCAGGCGTCGATATAACTTCATATATCTATCTCTAAGAATTTAGATTATACAGGGTGGCAAAGTTGTTGAATTTCGAAATTCGACTCGGCCTCGTATCTATCAAATCGCGCAGCCAATAACGTCGCTAGCAAAAGAATCCGAGGTAATTTTTTGAAGGTGTATCATATTTTATTGAAGTGTCACAGGAAATTTGCTAATCGAGTGAGCACCTTAAAATTATTTTCGAAACTCAACAACTTTACCACCCGGTATAATCTAAATGCTTAGAGATAGATATATGAAGTTATATATTTCTGTAATCTACTCCTTTACCTCTATTAGCCTGTAGGTAAATGTGTGTTATCTGTCAAACCTAGCAGCCAATAAATGCGCTAGCCCTGGATCCAAAGTCGGCCTTAGGTGCCATACGACCCCCATGTATCAAATTTTTAAGAAGTGCAACAGGAAAACAGCTAATCGAGTGAGCCACTTAAAATGATTTTCGAAATTCAACAACTTTACCACCCTGTATAATCTAAATGCTTAGAGATGGATATATGAAGTTATATATTTCTGTAATCTGCTCCTTTAGCGCTATTAGACTGTAAGTAAATATGTGCGTGTTTCCATTAAAAAAATCAAGATGGCGTCGTATCTGTCAAACGTAGCAGCCAATAAATGCGCTAGCCCTGTATCCAAGGTTGTCCTTAGGTGCCATACGGCCCCTATGTATCAAATTTTTAAAAAGTGCAACAGAAAAACTGCTAATCGAGTGTGCCACTTAAATTGATTTTGGAAATTCAACAACTTTACCACCCGATATAATCTAAATGCTTAGAGATAGATATATGAAGTTATGCATTTCTGTAATCTACTCATTTAGCTCTATTAGACTGTACTAAACCTAGCAGCCAATAAATGCGCTAGCCCTTATACCCATACGGCCCCCATGTATCAAATTTTTAAGAAGTGTAACAGAAAAGCTGCTAGTCGAGTGAGCGACTTAAAATGATATCTGTGTACCTGCAAAAATGTGTAGAGGTTTAAGCTTTCACAATTAAAGTCTTCTTATCGACAATTCGATATTGATATTCCACCTTCTAATTGCACATTGCTTATTTCATTTTGTCGAATGTTTATTGGTTTGTAAAGCAATGCGGGACTTATTAGTACCGTGATGATGAACGTGAAGTGTGGAGTGTTATTCAACAAATACAAAGGAAATTACGTTTTTCGTACCTTACTCGATCTCTGGATAAGAATAGTAATGAGAGTGGGTCATGCCAAAATAAGAAGAATCAATACAAAAATCGGCTTGGTTTAATGTTGTTTGCTATTCCAAATTAATGGAATTATTTTAGAATAGGCTATTAATTCTTTGCCCGTAACATAAAAACCAAACAAAAGTTCTGAATAAAAGATAAAATTACTATAAAAATTGTGTTCAGGAATATACTCGTAGCCACAGTTAAACAACAAATATGTCATCGCACACAGTCAGTAAAGTAAGATAATAGACTTCGTCGCAGGAACAAACTAAATATGCCATCTTACAGGGCAGAAAAAGTTGCAATGACGAAATGTCAATCATTTTGAATTATCTCTTCGAATAAGCTCAAATCAAAATAAAAACGATTTTTCAAAATTTAGTATTTTTTCGGATATCTCTGGAAGTAATTGGAATTTTTCAAGTGTTAAAACGGTATGTTATTAAACTCCAAATTGCGCAACTTTGTCCCAATTTAACCGACCCTGTATCTCTTACCGTTGCTGAGATCTCAATAATGTGGCTCGAATTTGAAACACCCTGTACATACTCGTCAAGTACGTTTCTGATGGACCAGTTGCCTTATTACGATAAATCAACGACCGCCGTTCTTTTTGTCAGATTTCTGAAGAGATTTTAATTTTAATTTAAACACTTTGTAAAAAATCAAACGTTTTGCAGTTTCGGCAAATAACAATAACTTTGCACAGCATCCTTTCTACTCGAGTAGTTTTCTAAGCCATGATTTCGTCAACCTTGGTAAAATCATAAAGTAATTCTTAAAAAAAATGTTTTCTTAGAAAATTATGCAGTGAGCGGCAAATGTATGGCATATAGTTATTTAAAATAATAGTTGTTTATTTTTCGAAAAATCGGTTGGACCCGTCGATTTTTGTTTTTAATTGGGCATTGTCTGAATCAATTTTTATTTATACAGGGTGACCCAAAAAAAAGTTATGATACCAAGGCCAACTTTTTTAAATAGAAACACCTATTTTTTTGTGATTTTATTCAGTTCTCTACGGAATTCTAACCATGTTTTATGTGACATCCCTATACTCATCTTTAACGGTTTTCGAGCAAATGGCGCCTGGAAATCGTATATGAAAAGCTTCTCGAGACAAACACACATTGTTGCCGCCGTCAAACAACCAAACAGTAGGTCACGTCAAAGTCAGTTAATAGCTATTTATGTAACCAGTTACGAAAAGTCCGATTTTGTGTAACGAATGAATGTTTGCGGGACGAGCGCAGCGAGTTCTCGCAATTTGAATGAGATACACAAAAAAGGTTTTTTGTCACGTGTTTCATACAAATTTTTTTCTAATTTTGACTACAAATACCTACTTAGAGAGAGAATTATTATTATTAAACTTCAATATTTACTTTTAAACCACTTTGTATCTACTTAATACCGTAAAACTATAGCAACGGTGTGCCACAGCCGAAACCTGAAACTGGTGGTGACACCAACTTTTCATCACTAGTTACGAAAGATTTTACTTTTCGTAACTAGTTACGAAAAGTAGGACGTTACGTCACTGTCATCAGTATTGAAAAGTGCCACTTTATATGTCAAAATTAGAAAATAGCTATTTATGTAACCAGTTACGAAAAGTCCGATTTTGTGTAACGAATGAATGTACGAACGAACGAATGAATGTTTTAATGTTGCGAGTTCCCGCAATTTGAATGAGATACACAAAAAAGGATTTCGTCACGTGTTTCATACAAGATTTTTTCTAATTTTGACTACAAATACCTACTTAGAGAGAGAATTATTATTACTAAACTTCAATATTTACTTTTAAACCACTTTGTATCTACTTAATACCGTAAAACTATAGCAACGGTGTGCCACAACCGAAACCTGCAACTGGTGGTGACACAAACTTTTCATCACTAGTTACGAAAGATTTTACTTTTTGTAACTAGTTACGAAAAGTAGGACGTTACGTCACTGTCATCAGTATTGAAAAGTGCCACTTTATATGTCAAAATTAGAAAAATGTGATTTACCTACTTCTTCATATTTTCAAGCATTTAAGAATACCTTTTCATACTGAGAATTGTGCAAACAACTAATAATAATTCAGTTATCTACGAAATTCTAATCATTTTTTATGTAGCATATCCTAAACCTATCTTTAACGGTTTTCGAGAAAAATGGCGTCTGGAAATCCTAAGCAAAATTACCGTCCAAATTAGTAAACTAATAAAAATTAAGACTAACTAAGTTAAATTAAGTGGTCAAACTGACAATATCTATGTACAAACTCATCTTGAACATTATGGAGTTTGTTCCTGTCAATATTCCTAAATTCCTGCCTAATTTTGGCTTTTAAGTCTTAAAGGTTTTGCGGTCCGTTTACATAAACTTTGGATTTTAAATAACCCCATAAGAAGTAATCCAAGGATGTGAGATCAGGTGACCTTGGAAACCACTCTATTGGTCCCCGTCTTCCAATCCAACGTCCAGGAAATCACTCATCTAAATAATCTCGGACTTGTCGAGAGAAATGAGGTGGCACGCCATCTTGTTAAATCATAATACTTCGCGTTCTTTGGTATAAATATAGGATATACAGTGTGAGTTTCTAAAATGGAACAAATTCTGTAAAAAAAAAACGTTTATTTTTTGGAAAAACGCTCGGACCCGTCGATTTATATTTTAGATTGCCGTCTTTTTTGTAAAATAAACTATTATACAGGTTGTCCCAAATTCAAGATATGACGTCATCAATTGTTTTTTTAAATGACAACTGCTATTTTTTGTCAGCTATTTTCATAGTGTACATAAAGTTATACATAGTAGCCTATTTTCAAATTTTTATAAAGTGCCAGTCGCAAGATAATTAACAAAATTTATTTTATTTCATTCATCAATTCATATTAGTCATTTACCTACTGAATTTACCCCCAAGCTACCTTTTCATAGATTACCTTTAAATTTCTGGTAACGATAATTTTTACCAGCATTAGGTACGTTTCATTAATGTCAATATCAAATGTACAATTGACAGCGTTTTACTTTTCTTAAATATATTTGCTTAAATACTTGATAATAACTTAATAGCTCGTTCAACGTAATGTCTTACTTAACTGAAAGTCACAAGATTGAAATTTTAATGATGATTGGATACGGAGATAGAACGGAAATAATATGCCATACATTTGCTGCTCACTGAATGTTAAAAACCTAGCAAAAAAAATGATTTTTTTTTATTTTGTCACAATTCGTCTGTTCTGACCAATACTTTTGCCATATATTGGCCAAAATAATATATAAAAATAAGATCTTATTTCGCCTTGACAAATTATCTTCCCGGAAATTGTTAAAAAAAAATAGATTAAAAACGCAAAAACAATGAACTTTCATAACGTCTTCATCAAACATACGTATTTTGATTTTGCAAATGCTCAAAATGGTCTCTTAGCCACTACGGATTTTCTACATTTCAATATTGCATATTATGGCGATTCATATTTCCACAGTTTGTAAAACCAGATTTATCAGAAAATAACACATTAAGGAATGTTTCTGTTGAATACGATTTTACGTCATGTCCACTGACAAAATTACACTCTTATTTTCAAAATCAACATTATCATGTAGTTCCTGGTATAAACTAGCATGAGGTCAGCCTCAACAATAGGTACTTCTACAGCATTCACCATAAAGCAAAATCATCTCAATTTTTTCTTGCACAGACAAATGTTCCATGTTTGATACAAAAACTTCAAATTTGAAAACGAAATATTAATAGTAGGTCTTATAATAATGTACAGGATCATTGATCAAAAGTTAACCACTAACCTAGAGGCTTTAATTTACCTCCGAGAAAAAAATGTTAAATGCAAAAGTTGTTGATAATTAAGTATAGTTTTTTCAATACAATCCTTTATACAGGGTCTACCCAAAGCCCGTGGCATACCAAAGATAATTTTCTAAATCGAACATCCTGTATATTTATGCTTTTCCATACTCGTGTACGTAAACGTTTCTAAGAATTTTTATGAAGCATTTCCTATACCTATCCCCACTAGTTTATCTATCCCCACTGGTTTCCCTGATAAATGAGGATAAATGAGAATCCTAAATTTCGATATTACAGTATTTAGCCAACTTCTTAAGAGGTTTCCTTTTTAATCGTGTGAAACCACGTTAAATGCAAAAATTATGGATAATCATAGGTAGTTTTTCATGTTGTAAAATTTTATTCAGGATGTACCCAAAACCGGCAGCATATCAAAGGTCTTTTTTCTTTTTTAATGGTTGTAAGTAAGTTTTTGCAAATTGGTATTGGTTATCTAAAAACCTCCTTATCCAGAAAACGAGTCAAACTGACCGGGAAATAACGATATCATTACATTTTTCATAAAAATCGGAGTCGAGAATATGTAATCATTTACCAATATCTCAAAAATCCAACAAAAGGCGTCACCCTGTACATGATTGCCAATACGAGATTTCAGTACATCAATACATTTTCTTTAACTAGTGCAGGCACCGAACTGAAATTTTCAGGGTACAGTGCGATCTATAAGATCTATCAAAATCAAGTACAAAATAGAGGATGTCCTTTAAAATGTTTTAAAATGTGTGTTATTTACAAATATTATATTATATCAGGTCACACTTTTCTGGGCCAAACTGTATATGAAAAAATACTTTCCTAAAATTGGCCCTTCTCTACAATGTAGGCCACCGTCAAAACCAAATCTCTTACCATACTAGTTCTCCAGGAATCTCGCTGTCTCAAGTTAAAAAGACCACCCTGTATACGACTGGCTAGACGATGGACTCTTTCCACATCGTAAATTAAACTCCACTGATTAGAAATCGTATTTAGGCCCCCATTTAGAAAACGTTTCCGCCACTCAACTCCTTCCCTTTAAGCGACCTCAGCGACGAAGAACAACAGTGCTTATCAGGAGACGTGCATCCAACGAGCAAGTTTTTTACCTCTGGAGACCCCTCCTGTTTTACAGTTTTAACCCCTCTTTTTAGCAGTGAGAACGTTAAAAATGACGGCGGCGATTGACATTACGACGTCGTACGTCAAATTATTGCAAACCAATTTTCATTCAACAGTGTCATTATTTTTATTACTTCTTATTTCCAATGAAATCAAATGTTGAACTGTCCGAACATCCATCTCCTAGCTAAAGCGCTAGAGCTCCTAGCTCACAGCTGACTTAGCTCCAAGGTTTTCTAAAACTTAACTTCTAATCTAAGAAAAACCAAAAACAATCGACATTCAATCCGGTACAGCTTTAGGCTGCTATGAGATGCGCGGGCGACAACATTGGATGGGAACCTTAAAAATGGCGGACTTCGGCCAAAAAACGGCACCATTTTTAGGGAAATATCGGCACGTGTTGGCTCTGTCCATATCTCCTAGGTCATTGCTTCGTCCAGCGCGACACGACGCCGACTCTGAAGCTTCGATACCAGCTACGAGTGAAAGTCGTACTAGTACGTAGAACATCCAGAACGCAGCCAAATCGCGACGCACCAACTTTATGATGCCGAGAGGGCACGGCCCTTCCAATATGAAATATGAAACAACTTGTCAATTATATAAGATATGTATATGTAGTATAAAAACAAGTGATGATTTAGATATTTTCAAATAACTTTATTAATCAACAGCTATCAAAGACTTCTTAATAAATCGAAAAACATTTTTGCTTTCGTTTCTACATAAGGACAAAGCGCTTTTGTATTGTTCAGAACTAAAAGAGCCTTCGGTGTGTGACGCGACTACGCTTCCACTAGTGTTATTAAAAACGAATACAAACATGGCTTTCAAATTATTTTCGGTTATTGGGGGATGAAAACTGAATTCTTCTAATGTACTTAAATAAACTGATACGGCGCCAAATATAAATTTCATGTCAATACCGGAATCTAGACAGGCCATACACGCGGCATTTGTGGCACATGAGATTAGCTGAAACAAAGAAATATTATTTTGAGATATAACTTAAATAATTCTCACGGGAAAGCTATAAATTATCATACATTTATCTCTGAGGTGTGTTTAAAATCTATATTGACAATGTTTAAAATCATCAAAAAACAAATCCTGTGACGGATGAAGTTCGTTAATCATTTTACTCGTGATGCTGGACGGATCTTTTCTCTTTGTCTCAAGGTCATAGCAATCACTTTCAAGTTACAAAAAATCTGTCTGAGATTGGCGATTGAGAGTCTGCAGTTAGTTTAGTTCAGGTTCACGTTGTGTTAATTTAAAAAAATTAACATGAACATCAGAATGTTTTATTAATAGAGAAGTCCGCCTTACCTTATTCCTTGTGTATGTTAAACTTCCCTAAACTTAAATATAGGGATATTACGTAGAAACAAAGGCAATACAGGAGCTCCAGCGAGTAGATGATGCCGGAAATTATACCGTGGCCTAGTTACATCATGCAGGTCTTAGGCAAGCTGCACACCAAAGATGCAGAACAAAAAGCATCACATGCACAACGGAAATGTATCGCGACGCATTTAACGCTTTGTATATTTAAAAATGGCCACGCATACTGGTAAAACATTTGTGCATGTTTATCAAGTATGTTTGGTGTATTGGTATATTGGTCTCAAATGAGATTACGCAAATTTCGCGTAATCGTAAAAAGAAAATCAATCATCATCGTCACCGATCAAGACGAAGCTTTTCAAATTTTGTCTTGTAAAAACCCCATTGAAAGCAGAACGAAAGCCCACGTGACCCTATCAACTTCCGGTTTAAACTCAATCAAAAGTTTTCCGGTAAAAAACGTCCGTGGGTGGTTTAAATTTTGTTTTTTCGTTTATCAACTCCGGGAGCGAGTTCCTGAGAGAGAAGTCGCTAGGTCACGTGAAGGTATCGCCTCGACCCAACGACTCGATAGCTACTTGATCATCAATAATCTGCGACCTGGTGGATTGCCGTACGAAACAGCTGCAATCTAGCGGAGCCCTCCCAAGAGCTGGTTGAGGTTCTTCATGTGACTGTGCTTCCAGCTCCAAGCGTCCTTCGATTGGAAAGGTCAGGTAGCTTTAAGTTTTTCCTGCCATATTAGTAACTGACCCACAAAGGTCATCGTTGGTAACTACTAGGGCTGAAGCCTTAAGTATCCGTAAAAACACTTTAACGTCAAATCCGAGGCCTCACGGACGGTCTCTGTGTTAGTGCGGCACTCGCTGTTTATATATATTTCTTTCGCTAAAAAAGTGCATACATCTTGTTTTTCCTAGGAATATTGTACATAGTTTTAGTTAAATCCAACTTGTTACGGGTGAGGCCTTGAAGTGTTCAACTAGTAATTTATTTGAAGTTTCAACTCACTACCAATTTATCTTTCATTCAATGAACCTTCACTTATTATAATTTTGTTCAATAAATTGGAGTTCACCTAAGGTGGATAAGTTTGATTCTGCTTTGACGGTTTTCAAATCGCTGGACCATATAGTTTAATAATTTCTTTTTTTTGCCCTCTTTTTGCCAGCGACAAAGTAAGGTTTTTTTTTCTTTTATAAACTTTTTGTCATTGATCGAGGTCACACCTGCACTTGACCGGGGTTCCGACATATTTGTTGAAATGTCGGAACAAGGAAAACCAGAAAGGGGATGCCCTAGTACATCTCCTTTATTTCACATTCCGGACGGTGATAAAAAAGTGGCTTCAGTAACTCAGTCTCTTTCCATGCCGCGACTATCGCCATATTCATTATCAGCATTAAATCCGACCGAATCTCACCCTCGCTTAGATCGCGCCCCCGCGTTTTCTTTTTCGCGTCCCCTGGACGACGCAACGCTACATGGGCCGATACAAAAGATTGATTCTACATGGTCGGTCGCAGGTCCATCTTCTCGGACCGTTCCGACCAATACGAATATGACATCCCAAGTGACAACCGAAACGCGCGACCGTAACTACGCAGGTCGATCGTCAGCTGTTGTCGATTTAATTTTCAGGACTTACATTCTTCTTATAGAACTTTTAACTATCTGATTATAAAACCCAACCTTCTAAAAGCCTTGACCATTACCTAACTGATATGCTCAACAAACCTCAGCTTCCTATCAAAGGTCTCCACTTGAAGTCATCAGCATACAATAGAAAATTGCAACCCTGCAGAACACGAGTCAAAGCATATCAATAAATATCAGAAAAAGAAGAGGTAACTCGACAACTAACATGTGAGACGCTGTATGATTACAGCTTGGAAAACAAAACACCGTAATCGATCTTGCCAGGGCCTTCCGAAAGTCGCAATAATGGAGTCAAGGAGACCAAAGAGTCCGAAAGCTATAGATCATATGGTCTAACACAAATGACTCCGAAAACTTTTGAGAGCTATTCCAACCCACCAATAGGCCCGACAGTTACTCATATTATCTGGATCACCTACCTTGACGATCGGTTGATATGTGCAGTCTTTCAGGCTTGTGGAAACATGCCAGAGGTCAACGAGAGCTGAGACAAGTAGCTCAGTGGACAGGCAAGTGTGGGACCGCATTCTCTAAAGAACGACGGAGATATTTCATCGGGGCCTGGCTGCTTTGATAAGTCCAGATTTACCATGTTATAGAAAACTATTGAGCTGGTGACCACAAGGAAGGTCAAGCCGAGACAACCGCGGCCACAGCCAGTTATGGGGGACACTCCGCGGCGACATAGCACGACATACCTAAACAAAAATGAAAAACCCTGCAAAGAGTTCAAAAATCGAATCAGAACCAAACCCCTTCGCTATACCTAAAGTTATTCGTGCCGGGTAGGCAGAACTGCTCTATTAGCTGAAGTAAGACCAGAACAATCTAACATTCTCCGCAAAATGTTGCCAAGTAGGTCTTCACAAATTTGTGCGTTACTAATTAACCACAAGGAATTTACCGCTATGCAAGGTAAAGGCTTTCGACAAAACAGAGAAATAAAACCATTTCGTTGCCAACCAATTTGTTTCGTTGGCCCGTGTGTTTGTTGCTTGGCATACGTGCACCATCTGTATGTACTGTATATACTTTGGTGAGTTCTTCACTGACTGAAAAAGCCCTGAGGAAGACCTAAAAATAAAGGTCGAAACGTTGGCGATTTCGAGAAAGTGAAGTGGCTACTTGTCCTACACCTGCAATCCAACACCTTTCTATATGAATTAATGTGTGTGTTTAATTAAGATGTTGTTCCGCCAATGGAAACGGGGATGTCAGATCTTCCGGATGCTCGGGTTGCCCAAGTCGACGGTGTCAGGGCCCGACGAGGAAGAAAACTTGATGCCAATACCGTCCAGAATCACTGGATGCTGAAAAAGCGTCTGGACCAGAATTCGAGAATCAGTTCAGCGACTGGTGAAGAACGAGCTAGGATTCCGGCTCTACTAGCAGAAGACGGCTCAGCTTCTCACCGACAAGAACAAACTGGTGCGGCTTCAAAAATGCCGGAATCTTCAACCACTCGCCGCAGGTCAACGATGGGAGAGAATCCTCTGCAGTGATGATGACCACACAGATATGGTCCAGAGAATCTCCCAGATCTTCGGCCATCGTGGAGCACCGCGAGAATCCCCACTCTGTCGTGGCCTGGGGTGGCATCTGTGCCAGTGGCAAAACACCGTTGGGTTTTCATCGATAAAGGTGTGAAAATCGACAAAGAAGGGTACCGCCGTGACATTCTGGAAGCGGTTTTTCTGCCCTGTGCAAAGAAGCACTTTGGTTTCGAGCCTTGGACCTTTCAACAAGACTCGGCACCGGCCCACAACGCAGAATCGACGCAAGAATGGATCAGGGCCCACTTTCCTGCTTTCATCTCCCCGTCGGAGTGGCCGCCGTACTCGCCCGACTTCAACCCGCTTACTTGTAGTATTTGGGGCCTCATCAAGCCCAGGTGTGCTCTAAGCGAGCCCTGCAGCGAGAATGGGACTTATGTTGTTACTAGGTCCTCTCTATGTTACAAGTAGGGAGTGTTCATTTCAAAACGTCATCTACTTGGCTTTGAAATGTCAAAAGAAAAGGTATAAAAGAGCAAAAGTATATTTACTTTGATTATGTAATCCTTTCCTGTCAAAAATCCATGGCCTTCTAGATAACCTTTTCTAATGAACACGGGGTATTTATCATTAGGTTGTTAAGTTTTGCTTGTTTAATAAAGTAATTACGAAAAAACCGCGGTTGCGAAATTTGTTTTCAACACCTAATGGACCTAATGGACGTGTATCGTACAATATTTTATTTCATACTGTTTTTATGATTTAGAAATTAAAAGAAAAATTAAAAAATGACCACGTAAAAATTAGATTTATTGACATTTGGTAGTGTCTGTATTATTGTCACTGTCAAAATGCATAATTCGAGAGCTTTAGCATAATGATTTAAAGTTACGCTATTTAAGGTACCAAAATAAATTTTTGAAAATACGTAGCCACTAGTTTTAAAACTTTATTATCACAAATAATTTTTTATTAAAATTATTACTACATATACGAGTAATAGAGGTTTCTCAAATTCCTTCGAGAAGTCTTTTCCTAATGGGGAAAATGATGGAGACGTCAACAAGAATTCATCAACAATGTGTTTGTGTTTCTTCAAATATATGTAGTACTTTGAAATAAGTCGGTTCTGGTGGGCATTGGGGAGATTTTTTAATTTCACCGCATAACTTACAGGCTCGTTTCGAATAGCAGGAAATGATGGTTGATTTGATTTAAAGGTTTGATTTAATGACAAGTAATATCAAGCGTCGTAACTACTGTGCACAAATTTTGACGTCGCAAACTGAGCATTTGAAAAATCTTAATCAAATTTAAGTAACGTAATATTTTATATTAGACTGTAGCTCTCTAGCATCGGTTGCCTAGCAACCTTTACCGGACTTGTCCGGTAAAGTTCCACTTACCGGACTCAAATCGATGCATGTAGGATGTATATCCCGGACAGTATGAAATAAAAACTATTAATTGACTGATGTAGTATATACAGGGTGTATCATTAAGGGTGGCCACCGGCCATATCTTGGAAACCAATTGGTTTAGAAGCTAGAGAAAAAAGTTTTGATTAATAAAGTGGACATGAGAAAATCCTGGAAATTATTTTCAAGTTCCTAATTTTGCCACAAGAGGGCGCAATTAGAAACCAAATAATACAAATCATTTTTTTTTTTTAATTTGAAGTTTTAAGGTCTACCTTGGGCAACATTATTAGAAAGACTGGACAATCCTGCAACATTTTGAAATGACTCGCGTAGATGTACTGTGCTCAATAAGAGTGGGGGAAACAATTGAATGTGAAATAATCAAAATCCTTGTAACTTTCAAGTCTCATATTCGATTTTAGTAAACTTGGAAAGATAATTGTTATTACTTTTAACTGTGGTATCCGTGCTAAACGATAGTTTTTAATAAACGTGCTAGAGGACGCAATTTCAAATTAAAGTGTTTTTTTGGTTTTACACCAAAAAGTTAAATCATTCGGTATAAGTTTGATATCATAATCGGAAAATAGGTTAAATTTGCAACAAAAAATGTTAAGATTCCAATAACATATTTTTTCTCCTTTCAGATCTATCACTTCAAGAATGATTTTTATTACTTAATTGAATAAATGATTGTTTTCATAATTCCATAATAAAACATTCCGGTACAACAATTATTGTTTTAAAACATGATGGTTTTGTAGGCTTGTCACTCAGTATAAAATATGTCACTATTTTATCCTAAACATATCTGATTATTGAAAACTTCTACCTAATTTAAGCATACTTCTAATATAATGTTTTACAATATCAATCTAGATAGCTATGAAACAAAATCGGCAGGTATCCATGGAGACAAATAACATTGGTTGTCAGTTGATTCAATTTTGACAAGTTTCGTATTGCGTTGACAAAAAATTCATTCTTGTTGATTCCTTTTAAGTTTCTTCATAGCAAGGCTATTATTATCAAAACTTGCAATTCATCCTTCAAACATGGCTTTTACCAATTCCGAGGCTTTCGACATGTTTGCCGTATATTTTAAATGTTTGCAAAATGCACCTATTGCGGAACGTACCGGGTGACCCAATAAGACTGTTCCTCGGCCTTATCTCGGGAACCTTTCATCGTATGACTTTGGGGTAAAAAAAATTATTGGATAAATCGGCCATGAAGAATCACTGGAAAATATTTTCAAATTCTAAAAATAACCACCAGAGGGCCTAATTGCCAGCTTAAATGTTTAAATTGAATTTCCTATAAATTTCGCTTAATAAACTAAAATTTGTTAAGAGAACTTGTTTATCTATCATTTTTGTAAAAAAAAATTTTGTTATTTCAAAAACAAAGATGGTGGGGGGTGTTCAATTGTTTATGCAAGAACCTGATTTAACTTCTTAACGGTTTGACCGATTTTAACAAATTAGGTATCGTTGAAAAGGGCATTCGTTGGGCAATAGGAATCATCCAAAATATAGATAATTTAGTTCAATTCTTCTCCACCAAGGGGCTAGTCTAGACTCACAATTTCCTCTTTAACATCTTATTCATTTTGTAGGTAAATTTTTAATAGTTTTAGGAAGTTTACCGCGCGATCCTTGGCCTTCAAAGATCAATTAATCTCATTTTCCCAATATTTCAGGTTAGGAACGAGATTTTGAAAAACGGTTTTCATTGGCCTATTTGGATGTTATTTGGCTAATTTTTTATAAAGAAAAGGTAATATCATTCCATTTGGTTTTTTTTATTATATTTTTTTTTATTTGTTTTATGGCGTCAAAACTAGCCCATTGGCTGAGGAGAATTGAACTAAATTAACTATACTTTGGATGATTCTTATTGCCCAAGGATTGCCCTTTTCAACGATACCTAATTTGTTAAAAGCGGTCAAACCGTTAAGAAGTTAACAGTGCAGAAACAATTGAACACCCCCACCATCTTTGTTTCTGAAATAACAATTTTTTTTTTACAAAAATGATAGATAAACAAGTTCTCTTTAAAAATGTGAAAAAAAAATTTAGTTTATTAAGCGAAATTTATAGGAAATTCAATTTAAACATTTAAGCTGGCAATTACGCCTTCTAGTGGTTAATTTTATAATTTGAAAATATTTTCCAGTGATTCTTCATGGCCGATTTACCCAATAATTTTTTTTACCCCAAAGTCATACCATGAAAGGTTCCCGAGATAAGGCCGAGGAACAGTCTTATTGAGTCACCCGGTACATATGCTACTAGATATCCAGCACGAAGGCATCACAGCAGAAAGGTATTTCGCCGATTGGCAATACTTTTAGGGCAAACGGGAAGTGTGCGACCCATTCCACTTCCCTTCTGAAGACGTTCTGTAAGGCACGAGGACAGTATTATCAATGTTCTTGCGTACGTGGAAGTGAATCCGCATTCAAGCACAAGAGAAATTTCCGCAGGCATCGGTATAAGTGCCACTTCGGTGTTTCGGATATTAAAAACTTTAAACTTCACCCTTACCATTTAGTATTACACCAGGCCTTATCAGAATCAGATTATGTGAGACGGCTAGATTTCTGTTATTGGCTAAGACAGATGTGTTACCAAAATCCTCAGTTCCTCTCCTTGGTTTTGTGGAGTAACGAAGCTACTTATACAAGCTGTGGCACAGTTAACTTGCACAATATGCACTACTGGTCAGTTACAAATCCTCACTGGATGCGTGAAGTGGATCAGCAAAATAGATGGAGTGTAAACGTGTGGTGCGGAGTTTTAGGCGGCAGAATTATCGGACCATTTATTTTGAATGGAAATCTAAATGGCGAAGCGTACTAAAACTTGAAGAATGAATTGCCTACCCTTTTAGAAGATATTCATCTCGATGTTAGAGCTTCAATGTGGTATTAACATGATGGATGCCCGGCACATTTTGCTCAGAGAGTTCGCAATTTTTTAAATGTAGCTTATCCTGATCGCTGTATTGGAAGGGGTAGCGTGTTTCCGTGGCCGCCTAGATCTCCGGATCTAACTGTTCTAGACTTTTACTTGTGGGGAAGAATAAAAGACATATGTGTGCTTTGTGTCCTTTCTAATACGATGGAACTGCAGATAGCGGGTGTAGGACAATTAAACAGCTATTTCACAGGTGCGAAGAATTCCATCGTTTATTTTGTCCCTGGCGGTTGATGTTTCGTTTTGTCCTGAACTTATGTGGTCGTTGCCTGTTTGTGGATTAATCATTGTTTTTATGTTATGTCCGGTAAAAGACATACATGTAGCTTAGGTGACATGCTTCTCAAACTGAATTAAGCCCTGAAGAAGATCGAAATAAAGATCGAAACGTTGTCACCTAAGCTACATGTATGTCTTTTACCCGACATAACATAAAAACAATGATTAATCCACAAACAGGCAACGACCACATGAGTTCAGGACAAAACGAAACATCAACCGCCAGGGACAAAATAAACGATGGAATTCTTCACAACTGTGAAGTAGCTGTTTAATTGTCCTACACCCGCTATCTGCAGTTCCATAAAAGACATTGTTTATACAACGCGACCGACCACACGAGACGACATATAGGGCAAATTACGAACGCTGTTAATTCGATTTCGATTTCACAAGCTGAAATTGAAACGGCTGTACTCAGTACCAGAGGGAGAATAAATAGTTGTATTCGGGAAAACGGGGGTCATTTTGAACATTTATGAAGTTTCTTAGTCTCATTTCTGTCTCACATTCACACTCAATTCTGTAATAAAATTAAAAAAAGTTATGTTTGCGGAAATAACTCCGGGACGAGTAAAGATATCGTATTGGGATCTTACATTTTTTTGTTGCAAATGTAATCTACTTTCCAATTATGATATCAAAATTATACCGAATGATTTAACTTTTTGGTGTAAAACCAAAAAAAAAAAACACTTTAATTTGAAATTGCGCCCTCTAGCACGTTTATTAAAAACTATCGTTTAGCACTGGATACCACAGTTAAAAGTAATAGCAATTATCTTCCAAACAAGACGAAGTTTACTAAAATCGGACATGAGGCTTGAAAGTTACAAGGATTTTGATTATTTCACTTTCAATTGTTTCCCGCACTTTTATTAAGCACAGTACATCTACGATCTACGTTGCAGGATTGTCCAATCTTTCTAATAATGTTGCCTAAGATACACCTTAAAACGACAATGTTCGGAAAAAAAATTGATTTGTAATATTTGGTTTCTAATTGCGCCCTCTTGTGTCAAAATAAGGAACTTGCAAATAATTTCCAGAATTTTCTCGTGTTCACTTTAATAATCAAAACTTTTTTCTCTAGCTTCTAAGTCATTTAGTTTTCAAGATATGGCCGGTGGCCTGGCCACCCTTAATGAAACACCCTGTATACAGGATTAATCCCAAGATCAGACATACAAAACCCGAAAATTCCGGGATTACTATAATCAGCCGAACTTGAAAACCCGATCGGTAGGGCCCCCGCGTTACAACCTAGGCAATCGATTGAACGAGACCTGTATAGGTCTCCTGAGGACCACCATATTGACCGTGTGGCTTCTGTATCTCTCGCTCAATTGTGGATAGACTTAGAGATTACAATACATTGTCTCCAAACACCTGAAAGAGGCTGTTCAGCTGAGCCACATCAGCAATAACTGGGATGGCTGCAAGCGCCTTGTAATGCTTTTGAAGCAGCTTCCAGTTAGTGTGATTAGAGCGGCTAGTTTTGATTTCGGCATTCGCTTAAAGAGTCAGTTTTATTAGATTGAGATCCGAGGTGCCTTCATTCATCATCTCCGACTCTAGCCAGAGTGGGAACCTCAATCGCGATGTCAAGTAGGTCTGGTCTGCCGCCCTCTTTGTGTAGACATATCGTTATCTCGAATCCAGAATCTTCTCAGCCAAAATATGCTATATCTCGTATTTACAGGCGCGAAGCCATTGACGTTCCAGCACATAATGGTGGGCGGCTCAGCGGGTAAGCGGAGTGCCTAACGCAGCCCCGAAGTCCCCGAAGCATATTTTGGTGCCATTGAAACCGTTTCCTACTATTTTAAGCGATTTTGGACATATATTCCCACAGAAAACAAATAATGATGGAAAACAAAATGAAGATAGATATAGAAAATTTGGAACACCTTATATATCGTCGAAACATCGGCAAATTTGAGACAAGAAAAGTGTTTCATTCTACCCTGTCTCAAACCCAGTAGGTAAACTTATGCCCATCACCTGATGTATATATTCGCTTACAAAAATCATTGCCGTTTTTTTGACTAAGAATTAAAGAACACGACATCCAAATTGCTAATTCCATATGTAGTCCCACTATAAGTGGGATGGTCAACATATGGATGATCATGAGAAACCAATAAATCGTAGGAGTACAAGTATTTGTTCAATAGGTAAAAACAAATTATATGTTTTCTGCTTTATCTACCAATAAAACATATTGATGGAATATTTACCTGACCCCTATCTTGCATTTCTTGTATATTTATTAAAACTGCTGCTCTAGGATATAAGACTGCAGCAATGGCAGTCTCACAAATGTTTCTTATAACAGATTCTCTGAATCTATCTTGTATCCCTAAAATGAAATTACAGTAGTAAGTATAAAGGCATAAAGGCAAAGCTAGTGGGAAAAAAGAGCGTTTAAGCGGACAAAAGGTAAGAATTTTCGCTTATGGCTTTATCAGGCAAAATCTGAGCATCCACCGTAGCACAGTTTAAGGAATATGCTTAATAGTTTTGCAACACTCCATTTTTGCAAGAAGTTAGAGAGAGCATAATTCTAAAACGGACCAACGGATTCCTTGGAACGAAGCGAGTTTGAGGAGACGTGTTCTTGCACTAATTTACGTAGTATGTTTTAAAATCTTATATGTTAAGAAGTTAATATTCAATTAAAACTGTACAGGATGGAAAATAAGGTGATGTGATTTGGTTTACAAAGCTAACTTTCAAAAAAATCAAAACGGATTTATTTGATACAGGCCTCTGATGAATGAATGAATGTTCGGGTTTTTTCGACATATTACCTAGTTCGATAAATACACCATATTTTTGAAAAAGTCCCAAAATACAGTTGACGTTTTTTATTCAATGCTCCATGCAGGATAAGTTCACATGAACTTATTCGTGCGGTAAAAAATTACTACCATATCCGCTAGATAAATGGAAAGAAAAATGTTAAAGTTGTACCATAATTTTTAATCTGATAAAATCGACACCCATAATCGGTATCATTCATGAAGGTTTTTATTGCTTTTGAAATGATTTTGTAACATTTCTGAGCAATTTCCTAATTATCTATTAATAAACAGAGGAAATTTGGTAATATTGCACGTGAAAAATTTAGTACATCATGCTGTAGAAGAAGTACATTTCAAATGTTACTGTTCTAAAATGGACTTATTTAGAAAAATCGTTACACTTCTTAAGTATGACAAGATATCGGCGAAAGCAAAAAAAGGTCCCGATAAATGACTTGGTTTAATGTCTTTTCATCCGCCAATTTCAATAACGAGAAAAACGCTTATACATAATGTTGCAAACTCAGGGTCCAATAATTCCAGTGTAACGATTTAACTCGAAAACACTATTTATTTATCCTACAAATACACACAAGTACAATTCGCCTACTAAATAACTCACTACTTAACACTTTATAGCCTTCTATTATCGTTTGATACTTTAGGTTACTTATAGCTCGATTAAAATACGACTACTACTAACGGCGGCGCTATTCGCCTTTTATACAAAAGCCTAAAAATACAGAAAAACCTAGAACATTCTTTGGTTCTTGGTTCTTTTCTGGTGTCCCATACATCAAATCCGCAGGAAGCCTCATTTCCCTTTCGAACATCACTTTCGCTGGAGTATACTTTACTTTACTTTATTGATCCAATTATCACTTTGCAGGATGTAGGATGTGTCAATAATTAAATCAAGCAACAATACTTGTGACACAGACTAAGTATGTGAAATTATTCTAATAGGTAGTGAGGTTCAGGAATTCCTCTACACTATATATAGAAAGCATTTGACACTAAAACCTGTGGAACTGCAGATAGTACACCCGCTATCTGCAGTTGCAGGACAATTAAATAGCTACTTCACAGTTGCGAATGCGCCAACGTTTCGATCTTTATTTAGATCTTCTTCAGGGCTAAAAAATATGGTAAATGAACATTCTATAAAAACACTTAATGCATGAACAAAATCATTCAAAGACATCGATAAAAATGCATAAAAGTACGTATCTAACAATTAAAAAATTAAAAAACAAATTTAATAGTTAACAAATACACTTAAACTTTCTACATTAAAGACATAGACCGTGCATCTGTACGTGCATATTTTCTCAAAGTGAAAGACGGTATACTCTGATAAATGGTGGGTTTGCTTACCTTAATTCGGTTTGAGAAGCATGTCACCTAAGCTACATGTATGTCTTTTACCGGACATAACATAAAAACAATGATTAATCCACAAACAGGCAACGACCACATGAGTTCAGGACAAAACGAAACATCAACCGCCAGGGACAAAATAAACGATGGAATGATATTAGTTCTCCTATCACCAGTGGGTCCTGCGGAATACTGTTATGGTCTTTTGAATATACAACTATATATTTGTTTTTTTTTCCATATTGTATTAAATCTATTGTAATTATACTGATGTTGGGAATGATAGACTTCTTTATTTTTTCTTGATGTGATGCAACAAGTTACAATAACTAACATTTAAGTTTTGGATGTCCGTTTAATTAACATCACACGTCTATGTCTTTAATGTAGAAAGTTTAAGTGTATTTGTTAACTATTAAATTTGTTTTTTAATTTTTTAATTGTTAGGTACGTACTTTTATGCATTTTTAGCGATGTCTTTGAATGATTTTGCTCATGCATTAAGTGTTTTTATAGAATGTTCATTTACCATATTTATAGCCCTGAAGAAGGTCTAAATAAAGATCGAAACGTTGGCGCATTCGCAACATGAAGTACCTGTTTAATTGTCCTACGCCCGCTATCTGCAGTTCCATCGTATTAGAAAGGACACAAAGCACAAATATTATGACTAAAACCTGTTTTATGTTTTTACAAAATTTTCTTAAGTTTAATGTTTGATACTATAGGTGGTAACTTGTTGTACAGCACCGCCCCTATGTAATTTGAATTAGATTTGTAAAGTTCTAGTCTATAGTAGTCCAGCACAAGATCACTGCCATGCCTGGTATGATGATTGTGATAGAAATTAAGTGTATTCAGGTTATGAATATTTTGTTTAATGTGCTTTAGTGTTTCAAAAATAAATATGCATGGCAGAGTCAACATCGTCTCTTGAATAAATGTGGGCTTGCAAGTTTCTCTATATTTTAAATTAAACATATTTCTAATGCATCTCTTTTGCATAGTGAAAACCCTCTTTGCCGCTATAGCTGCTCCCCATAGTGAGATTCCATATCGAAAAATTGATTCAATGTGAGAATAATAAAAGGTTTTTAGCACTTTCTTGTCGATAATTGTTCTTAGCCTAAGAAAAGCAAAGCTCTTTTGGGAATATTTTCTACAAATAAAGTCGACATGGTCTTTCCAGTTCAATGCCATGTCCATATAGACTCCCAATAGTTTAAAATTTGTAACAAAATGTACAAGTGCGGTGCCTGTGGACCTATTTTTACGAAAACCGTGCTGAGAGTCAGCAATAATATTATTTGACTCAAGGAAATTTGAAATGCGTAGAGAGATAGCTTTCTCTATAATTTTTGAGAAAATTGATAATAGTGAGATTGGTCTGTAATTACCAATATTCGCCTTATCGCCTTTTTTAAAAATAGGTACAATCTTTGAAACCTTTAGCAGGTCAGGAAAAGCTGCTCTGGAAAAGCACACATTTATTTAATAGCTCAGAGGCCTACTCAACATTTTACAGCATTGTTTTGTTAATGAAACGGTAATTTCATCAGGGCCACTTGAGTTGGAGTTTTTGAGGTTTTGAATGATTTCAGATACTTCGCATTCATTTGTTCTATAAAGAAATATGGGCCTGTCTACATGTTGAACCCGAGGAAGAACCATGTTCAAGTTGTCTTGTGAGAGCTCACGATGAAGTTTTAAAGGGATATCAACAAAATGAGAATTGAACTGCTCGGAAATATCACAATTTCCTGCAAACGCTTGTTTGACTCTATAGCTATTTTGTTTATTGATGGTTGAGTTTATTATTTGCCACCCTTTTTTGGATCTATTGGGAGAATTGGATATTTTGTCATCATAATAATTTCTTTTCGCCCGCCGGATTAAGCGGCGATAAATTCTTTTGCAGTTTTGAAAGTGGTCTTTAGAGATGACACCATTTTTTAGTTTAACGTGGAGTTTTTTTTATGTTACGAGAGGATGTTTTGAGTCCCGAAGTCAGCCAGGCTTTGATAGTGTGGAAGTTTGAGTTTTTAAATTTTTTGACGGGAAAACTCATTTTGAAATAATGTTCTATGATACCCAGAAATAGTTAAAATGCTTTGTTTGGGTCCTTGCAATAATATATGTCAGTCCATTCCTCGTTTCCTAGATGTTCAGAAAGTAGTTTTTTTGTTTTGTTTTGAAAATGACCTGGCGTAATGAGATGGAGGCTGCTTTGATGGTTTAATTGCAGAAGTAATAGTCTGAAATATGTGAGACGACATTTTCTGAGACGGTGTTTTCAATTAGTGCATGATTGAAGTTGGTGCATATGTAATCAATCGCGGAAAAAGAACTGGCAGTGATCCTGGTTGGAGACGCTGACATTGGAAATAAATAAAAACTATTTAATATATCAAGTAAATTGTTTCTATCGGTTGTGTTGGATAGCGCGTTAATATTAAAATCTTGGCATATAATCTAAGCTAATAATATTTATTGCTAACATGTAGTAAGCACTGTTCGAGCTTGGCTAAAAATTGTTTTTTGTCTGCTAAAGGTGACCTATAGATACATAGAACGCAGGTGCTTACATTACTTATAGTTGGAGATATACCGGCACGTTCAAAAAACTAGTTCCACACAAAACTCATAGATTAATGGGACTTTTGATCGATGGAAGTCCCATTTTTGTTAGTATTAATACTTCACCATGTACATAGGCGGACCTGCTGAATGAATCAGCAACATTGTAGCCATCCAGTACCATACTGGTCAGGTCCTGATCACTGCACCACGTTTCTGTAAGACACGCTATGTCCGGTTTTTCATCTTCAAGAAAGACTTCGACCTCGTCGATTTTGTTTTTTAATGACTGGATGCTTTGATGCAAAGTTTTAAAGATAGGATCTTGAGTATTATTGACTCTTTTTGAATCGTTAAGTTGTTTCGGCTGGATTAAGTCCTCTATAAAAAATCCCCTCCATTTGGCTTATACTTTAGAAATAAGCTATGGTTGAAGCGGCGAATACCTACATTTTGTGGCCAAAAATCTGTTGCATAAAGTTCATCTTTTCTGTGGAGAGGAGCCGTAAGTAGGAAGCATTTGAATCTTTCCGGGTCAGTAGTTAGTTCCTTTAAATGAAAAATTTCCTCCTCAAAGCCTGGCTGGTTTTTCACATAATCCTTTATTTGGGTCGCCGTTACATGCGGTTTTACTTGGTACAAGTAAATCCACGCTTTTCTTTCAGCTCCGGTGAATCCAGTATTGCCCGATTCTGGGGTTTTCTTGGTGCCCATCCTTTTGATGATTGGCTTAGTATTGGAGTGTTGATGACGTAATTGGCTGTAAATTCGCGGAACTTGCTTATGTTGATCCTCGACATCGGCTTCAAGGTTGATGATTTCATCCATTTTATTTTTCTGAAGATTTTCCAGAGACAGCTGCTGATGCTGGTTGAGATCTATTGATTGTAATTTTTGAGTTCCCCTCGTAGCTGCTGTTTTGATGGATCCTCCGAATGAGGATTGTTTATTTGGTCCTATTGATGTGACATTGAGATATGATGCTTTTTGTGATCGAGACGAACTGCCGTTTACAGATGAATCAGTTAATTTCTCTTCTATATCCATATCAATATCTCTATATCAAGTATACTTTGTCGTGTAAATACCGCCGTGTGAACACGCTTTTAATACACTCCGTTTATACCTTTCGATTTAGTGAGTTTTGGGAAAAATTTAATTAGTGTTTCTCACATGAGTGTGTCAAGTGACGGTAGGACAACAAGGCATGCAAAAAGACAACTACTCAAGGACCAATTAAACAAAAGCAGAAGTCAATCATGTGGGTGAGGATCACCGAATTTTAAATTAAAAGCCTTGTCGCCACCGCAGATAGAATTTCTGACCTACCGATAAGGATGCCCAACCAAGAAATAAACACGGAAATACCAGGGATTCTTCACAACAGCGAAGACACGTATGAATCATACGATCAAATTTTTAAAGAAAGGAGCTCCCTACCGAGGTCGCCCGTAAAAACATTAGATCAAAATTTTGAATTATCTATCGACCCTACAACGAAAAAACGTACTAGATCTAATGACATGCCAGAGAAGCTTCAAACAACTAAGAAACATTGCGAGGAGTTTCATATTGAAACCATAGAAACGGCACAGGAGGAATCGCATCATGCCATTAAAACAAACGACGTTGAAAGTAAGAGGCTTAGTTTTATCGTGCAAGCACTTCACAATATAGAATCAATAGCCAACAAGGAAGGCACCCTTGATAATGAAGACTCTCGAATAGTCAATAAAGCTACATATGCAATTCTAAGAAACCTGACGGAAATGATACGCCACATTAGCCCACTAGAAAAAGAAATTATAATTCTAAATCACAGAAAAAGTTCCACCCAACGCACACCTCCAGCTAAGCAGACTTATGCAAGTGTATCCGGCACCCAAAATAATTCACAACATGTAATGCGCAAAATCACAGTGCCTTGGACAACACCTGAAACAAAGTCACCAAAATTAGAGACAATAATTAGCCTACCAGATAACGAAGATGCAAGAATAACAATGAAGCAACTGAGGGAGAACGTCAAAGATAAAGGTTTAGGGGCTTAAAAGTATACGCACAACAAAAGACGGTGGAATTGTGATAGAAAGACATAATAATGAACAACAAGCAAAACTGAGAGAAATTTTGAAAACTAGTAAAGACCCAATAACCATTAAAGAAACTAATCAGATAGAGCCAATGTTTATGCTGACAGTAGAGATGGGTTTTCACCCGGTTTTTTCATTTTTGAGAGTTTATTTCCTGCACACATCCGGGAAAATTCCGGGTTTATTCCATTATAACCCCTAAATTTAACTTTTTCAATACGCCTAACTCCTACCAATTAAGTAATAATTTGTTGGTTTGTGCAGCTTGAAGCTTTTGATCAATTGACCAATGTTTAGTTTATCAAAAAACAAACCAGAATCTAGATTTATTGAATTCTAATCTAAAATCTAACCTTAAATCTTGAAACTGCCGGGTGCTTTTAAGAAAAGATGGGAAAAAACCCGGGTAAAACCCCTAAATTGGTTTTAAAGGTTTTTTGGGAATTTTTCCTTCGCCCATCTATAGCTGACAGGCATTGAAAGAGGATTTGAAGAAAAAGATTTTGTGGATGAGGTGGTTCGACAAAATCCAGATGTTAAAAACTTGTGTAGCACTGAAGATCTGAAAAAAATTCAAGTAGTTCCCAAAAGAACTTGCAGAAATCAAAACAGGGAAAATTGGATTCTAAGAGCCCCAGCGCTAATCACAAAATGGTTTTTAAAAAAGGGCACAGTGAACTTTAATCTTGTGACAACATACGTACAAGAATATCTCCAATTAGCAATGTGTTTTAAATGCTGTGGGTTTGGGCATGTATTGAAATACTGCAAAAAAGATGCTTGTTACAAGTGTAGCAATAATCACTCCTCTAAAAACTGCGAAACCACAAACTATAAATGTATTAACTGTACCTTAATGGGCTATAATGAAGTAGGTCACTCAGCTCGAGACAAGGAATGCCCCACGTATAAGCAAAAATTGGATAGAGTGAGACAGAACACAAATTACAACAGCAACCAAATTTTTTTTTAAATGGCAAAAATCGAAGACCTTATCCCACTGTAAACCAAAGGAGCATAAACAACACAACGTAAGCCTAATACACCAAAATCTTCAGTCAATTGGTAATTCAATCAATTCTTTGGAGTCAATGCTGGACGAACATAAGACATGCAGTATGTTGTGTGTTACTGAACACTGGAAAACACAAGAACAACTGAAACAACATAAAATAATCGGATTTAGGCTTGTGACAAGTTTTTGCAGAGAGCGTGAAAATACACACGGTGGAAGTGCAATTTTTCTGCAAAGTAGGGTCCTATATAGCACAAAGCCACACATAAACTCGTTAAGTGTAGAAAATAATTTTGAGTGCTGCGGCTGTGAAGTTAAACTTAAAAAAGGTAACCTAATTTTAGTCAGCATTTATAGGCCACCGAATGGTAACTTTGCTGAATTTTTGAGAAGCTGTGACAACCTTTTAGCGACTTGTTTTCGCGAACGGAAGACAGTTGTGATCGCTGGACATTTTAATATAGACCTGTTGACACATAATAAGATGTCAGATGATTTCAAGTTATTGATCTATTCATATAATTTTAAGGCTGTAGTTCAAGAGAACACCAGGATAACCCGTAATACAAAAAAATGTATAGATAATATTATTACTAATTTCCCGGGTGCATTTAGGATAGATATATTAGAGTACCACATATCGGATCATACTGCACAGAAAATGTCGTTTACAATAATCATTGATAAAACAAACAAAATAACGTATTCTGAGAAACGGTCATTTAATGAACATAACAAGAAACTATTTACGGAATTATTAATTAATCAGAACAATGTTGATGCCCAACGGGATGCTTTTATAAACATAGTGCTGGAATATTTTGACCAATGCTTTCCATTGAGGAAGGTACCAGTAAGAAACTTTAGCAAAGCAAAATATATGCAGAATGATCCTTATGTGGCGGCCTGTAAAAAGGAGCTAGACTTTCTCTATGTCCTGAAGGATAATGATAATATGTACAAGGTGAGGTATGCGGAAAAGAAGAAACAGTACGATGCACTTCTGGGGGAGAAAAAAAGGTCTTATTACAATGATAAGATTAAGTCCTCTAATAACAGATCTAAGACATGCTGGTGGGCGGTGAGCGAAATATTAGGCAAATCTGAAAAATACGATCAGCAAGAATTAAACGAGGAGGAGAATACAGAAATGGCGAATGCATTTAATGATTTTCTACTTCATGCTCCATCAGAGTTACTCAATAGCCTGCCTGATATTCCGTTTTTAGCACCCACTAAAGGGGGTTGCCGGGAGATCATCTCAATGGATGATCTGGACAATGGAACCTGTCGATGACAGGGAAATAATAAACACTGTCACTTGCCTTAAAAATAAGTATAGTTGTGGTCATGATGGTATAGGGTATAAGACATAGGCTGTCACTATAGGAAAATGGACCATACTATAATGCAATAAGGTGCTTTAACAAGCTCCCAAAATCTATTAAGCTACTGACACAGCTAAGGTCATTTAAGCACGCAGTATTTAAACTACTATCAAATCTAGAACCATATTCGATCAATGATTATTTTGATGCACATTGATTAGATATAATGTGTAAATACTTTGTGTTGTGTGGTGACGTTATTTCATTTTATGTGTTGTCATAATTTTGAAATAAAGATGTTTATTATTATTATAACCAGTGGCTTCATGCGTAGAGCCTCGATATGCCATCAACATGAGAGGTAGATGTTGGTCCTAATCACGCTGATGATCTGCCACCATTTTTGATAAGTAATAATGTTATATATAGACTTTTACCAGGAATTTCTTGCCACTCTGGTCTCTTGTCGTCAGTCTTTGTCAAGAGTATGAGTCCATTATCTAGATCATTCATTTGTTCGTTTCGAAGCGTTTGTGTGGTCCAGCCATCGTTTATTTCCACCGACGTTCTCCTTACAGAAGGAAGTCCCTCACGCTGCTCAATTCTTAGATAATGCCGACTATCTTCTTTACATGGCCGTCTAAACAATGCATCGGGATTTCCATGAGATCTTCCTAGTCGATATTCAATTTGGATCTTCTGTCCATTAATGTGTCCAGCCTCTGAAAGACTTTTCCCACCCCAAATTATTGACTTGACTTGATTGTTTGACTTGACTGATCCTGCGGGTCTTAATGGGCTCGGTCAATTGCCCCTTTACATTAACCGGAATTGTTTTTTCCTGGAATCTAGGGCGGTCTTGGTTGCCGCTCGGTCTTCTAAACAACGGCAACGGACTTCTTGCACTATTACGGCAGTTACTCTTGAAGTGACCCAGTTTACCGCAGTTAAAATATTTTATGCCCCAATTGCCTGTTGATCGAAGAGTTCTTCCCAGCAGGGCTTGCATATTGACTGCGATATCCTTCAACGCTTTATGTAAACTTGTCATGGATTCAGCCATAGATTTATACTTCTTGTCACCGCAAGTTGCCATTCTTACACGTGGAGAAGAACTAGATGACCCTCGTGACGCCTCGAATTCCAGGGCCCGAACTAGTGCCTCGCTGATACTCCTGTGCCTTGTGCCAAAATTGCGTTTGAAAACGTTCAGAAGCTGATGGGTATGCCAGGTGAATTAGTCCGTCTATGTCCGCTTCATGTGTCAAATTCTTGTAAGGATTCACCTGACTTTTGCTGTCACATCCTCAGCTGGGCCTGGAACACGGTATCTTTGTGCTCATTTCCGAATCGTAGTTGTAGAGAGTGTACTAAAGCTGCATAATTACTTTGATCACCTGCCGACAGAGATTGGAGTAATTCCGCAGCTTTTCCACGAAGTGTTACCACTAATGAGGTAGCTTTCTGGGGCTCGGACCAACCATTAGCTTTTGAAGCTGCCTCAAATTGGGTTTTATAAATTTCCCATGCCGCAGTACCGTCATAATCGGGATACTTAATTTTAGCGTTGGCTGTGCTAAAACTCTCTCTAGACACGTTGTCGTCCTCAAGTTGTTCCCGGAATTTCTTTTCTAGCTCGAGAACTCTCTGGATGACAGCTTCGAGACCTTCGTTAACGCGGTTAACGGATTCGTTAACGGATTGCATTATTCTTTGTTCCAATTGTTGCTCCCTAGCTGCGAGATAGTTCATTAATTCTTCTTTGAATTGTTGATGACGTCGCTCTTGTACTTGCTCAAGTTTTTTTTTGTTCCTTATAACGTTTTTCCTGCTCTTCCTTCTGTTCTTGATAACGTCGCTCCTCTATTTGATCACGTTTTTCCAGCTCTTCCTTCTGTTCTAGATAACGTCGCTCCTGTATTTGATCACGTTTTTCCAGCTCTTCCTTCTGTTTAAGATAACGTCGCTCCTGTACTTGATCACGTTTTTCCTGTTCTTCTCTCTGTTGTTGAATAAGGGACAGGAGTGTGGCGAGCTGAGCCTCCATCGCTTGATGCTGGCTTCTGGTCACTGGCGTAAACACGTAATGTCCGGCAATGAAGCACTCACTTACAGTTCAGCAATATTAGTCCTCAAATTCGCACTGGAATCGCACTTCTGACACCAATTGTTGCGAACTCAGGGTTCAATAATTCCAGTGTAACGATTTAACTCGAAAACACTATTTATTTATCCCACAAATACACACAAGTACAATTCGCCTACTAAATAACTCACTACTTAACACTAAAGCCTTCTATTATCGTTTGGTAGTTTAGCTTACTTATAGCTCGATTAAAATACGACTACTACTAACCCCGGCGCTATTCGCCTTTTATACAAAATCCTAAAAATACAGAAAAACCCAGAACGTTCTTGATAAGAATTCTTGAATATTCTCATATTAAAAAAGGTCGTAAATAACTGCGTTCTAGATAACAGAGCAATAAATCACTCGTGTCATCCATGACGCAGCGCGTATAGGTCGCGAAGGCCCCACCTCCAATGATGCTCCGCCTCCGGCGCGGCGTCGCTGCGTACCGTAACAATAATGTCGATCATGGGTGTACATTTTATTAGATTAGAAAACGACGTGCAAGTTTAACATTTCTTTTACCCCTGGTAAATCTAACGCATGTAGAAGTCATTTTTAGCGCATGAATAAGTTCCTGTGATTTTGCTGCATCGATAATAAATTAAACATTGACAAAAACATGAAGGGGATTGCATTTCACACTACAATGTTTGAAAACTGGACTTCTTCAAAAACATGGTATATTTATGGAACTAAGCAATATATCGAAAAAAGCCCGAACACGTCCCGAGATGTTACATCATTCTTTATAACCCTGTATCAAAAAATCGGTTTTGATTTTTTTTGTGTAGGCAAACTGTAAGCAAAATTACATCACTTAATTTTTAACGCTGTACAATTTTACCTGAGTAACTTACCGTTTTTAAACATACCACGTAAGTTAGTACAAGGAGCTCAATTTCGCTTCAATCGTAAAAATCCATCGATCCATTCTAGAATTATGAACTTGGTGTAAAAATCGAGTGTTGCAAACAATTGGCCAGCAGTTTATATAAATTATATAGATCAAGATTGGAGAATGAAATTAATAACCTATCTCTTTCCTAGACACGCTAGTAATTACTAACAATAACATTGCAATTACGGATTGGAATCAAAAACCAGCTAGTTCTAGAAGGCTTATCAATTTTAAATCGTGGCATCCTTATCACAGAAGGTGGCAATCATAGTCTTTAAAAAATAGAATGATGAAATTGAATTATGAAACGTTGCGGGATAAGAAATTTGAAAAGATCAGACAATTGGCACACCTAAATGGTCTCTTCGAAATTTGGTAAATAAACTGCTAACGGAAAAGATCGATACAGCAAAATTTCTTGTCATTTTTGGGGGTCTGTTTAGCCGAAATTTAAAACCTAAAGAGATTTTGAAAGGTCATTTCTTCTAGAATCACGGCGGGAGATTGATCTTAAATAAGTTATTCTCTAAAGGATATACAGGGTAAAGAAAAAAGCACTGCAAAATGGTGCATTTCAACCCACTGTATTTGGTAGGTAGCGTAATTTTAGAACCGTCATTGTTATGACATTTAATGGCGTTAGTTGGTATCTCGGGACGTGTTCGGCAGTTTTCGGTTTTTTGGCCTACAAAATAAATCACTGGTGTTTTTCAAAAAGTTGCCGTTCTTTTGTATTTGTATCGCGAGAATGCCGCAGCCGATTTTAATAAGGTAAATGGTCTCTAAAAGATAACTGGTTGTAAAATCAGCGACGTAGACTCATAGATAATAAAACAATTTTATTCCATTATGTGCAAGGATGGCAAAAAATCTAATAAAAAACTGATTAAAATTTTGTTTACTACGATGTCATACGGGAGCCTTAACTTTAAGACTCTTTTTGTAATGACATTTAAGAGCTATGGTCGATATCTCGTGGCGGTTTTGGGGTATTTTTGGTTTTTTGCCTACTAAATCAGTTACAGGGCGTTTACAGAAAGTTTGAACTTTCTTGTAAGTTACAATACAAGGTATCCTGAAGTAACTGGAAAATCCCTAGACAAAAATAGGGCACAATGTTCATACAAACATAACCCGCAAACGCTTCGTCTCCGAGATACAGGGTGTTGAATTTTTTTTTCTTTATAGCTCTTAGAGTTTTTGAGATATTCAACTCAAATTTTGAAAATAGCTAACCATTTATTATCTACATCGTTGGATACACCAACCGCTAGCCAAAATCGACAGGGTCTTTTTTTTTCCGGGTTGTATCCCTTTTACCCTCACAAACTTTTTTGTAGCACGCCACTGATCTTTTTAAAAAGAAAGTAGCAGCATTGGGTCTGTTAAAACTATACAGTTTGATTGATACAATTAATGTCTCTTGCGCTCATAACAAAGTTCGTATTTGTTATTAATATTTTGAAGAAAAAATTATTTTTCTATTTTATGAGCTTGGTACTTATGCCCTTTAGATGTGGAATTTGAAAACCAAGCATTATTTCTACTTGGCACTGTATGAGAATGGTAAACACATGGCATTGAAAAGTCCTATGTTTTTTTTTCCACAGCTCTGATGGCCAGAACTCGAGAGAACCCACATCACATTGTTAAATAATTACTGACCAATTATAAGCACATTTCTAAAACTTTTAAAATGGCTTAGAAACGTACTTATAATATATACACACCTGATCCAGCTTTAGGTCGGTAACAGCATTCAACATTGGCTTTTTCAATCAATACTTTTTGCATCTTAACTTCAACTGGCCCATGAATTGAAGCAATCACAGCTGAGTCACCTAAAATAATATTAACTATATTTTCAAACAACCTATGTGAAAATTGATTGGCTCGGTTAAAAGAAACATAAATTTATTTTATATACTGGGTGTCCAGTTTAAAATGATGTACACGGGGATATTTAAAACCGTTGGAGATACAAGGTCGCTTAAATAGAAGAAAAGTTGCGTATTGGTCTGCTTAAAAATAATCCGAGTCAATGATATTTTAAATCGATATAGTTCCGATGATACAGGGTAAAAACAAAAAATGTGCATTTTGGAAAAACCCTAATACTTTACTTATTACATTAGGTGTAGGAGAATATGGTGATTCCGAAAATTCGTCCAAAGTCGTCTAGGTCTACTATGTTGTGCGCGGCCGCTGTCAACTTTCGTATTTCTTATGGAGACAGTAATGAAATTTTGCACTTTTAAAATCTCCGTAAAAAATTCTCTTGTACTCTCTTGTACCATGTATAATATTTTCATGTTCGGCCAAGAAAACTACTTAAAGATAACAAAATTAAGATATCATTGTATTGGATATTCCTATTAAAATGTACCTGCTGTAAATGAACGGCAACTTCAGGTTAATTAGGAGAAGTTATGTGTAGCTTACTAGTAAAATTATTCAAAAGATTGTACAAGGTGATCTAAGAAACAATTAAAACAAAAACTAAATTACTAAATAATAAAATAGTTTCTTACTATTTGTGGGGTAAGTCCGTCAACAGCTTCTGTAACAGCTGGCCTAAGTTCCTGTATGGTTTCGTAAGACCTACGCTATACTTGATTTTTGAGATAACCCCGTACAAAAAAATCGAGCAGTGTTAAATTAGGGAACCTTGTGGGTCCACTTATCACCAAATTCAGCATTCAGATAATTTGTAATAATCCGCCCATTCTAAGGTGGAGCACCGTCCTGCGGAAAAAAACATGTTCTGTATGGTGGCTAGTGGAAGTCCCATAATTTCTTCTGCTACTTTAGCTTGCAGGAGGTTCAAATATCTCTCGAAACTTAAGTTCTCATTAAAAAAGTACGGCGAAATCACATGTGTGTCCACAACTCCTAGCCACACATAAATCCCCATCTAACTATTCTTCACAGTTGGAAAATCGGCTCTCATCAGACCAGAGGACTTTCAAGGCAAAATTAGGTATTTCGTTAGTTTTTTGAATAAACCATTGACAAAATTCCATTCTTCTAATATGATCACCATTCTGGAGACCCTAGCTGGGATGCTCCTGCATCGATGATCGATGATATTTATGAGGCTTTAAAATGGTACCCGTGTTTTTTGTGTTTGTGTTGTGTGTTTGTTTGTGTTGAATTTGACGCAAAGAGGTATGAGGTGTTTCCACCACGCTTAGCAATACCAAATTTTCCTTATCTTCGTCTGGAAATTTGTTCTTTATCTCAATAAAACTCCCGTAATTAATCAAATTGTCTTGGAGAGGTCTAAACATAGTTCTGGCAGATTGTTGTCTTTCTGGGTATTTATTAAAATACATTTCTTCAGCATTCGCATCATTTCTGCGACACAGAATAAAACACTGCAACATGTCATATTCCTCATGATTTGAAAAGTTATTCATTTTAAAATTTCCAATTTTTTTTAGCTGCCGACACTTAATACTGTCAATAAAGACACGAGAGACTAAGCACACTAGGCCAAAATTTTAATAGAAATATCCTAGCTACCTACGATGAAATGTTAATTTTGTTATTTTAGGTGTTTTTCTTTGCCGAACATAAAGATGTTATACATGGTTGAAGAGCATTTTTTACGGGGATTTTAAAAGTGCAAAAATTCAACATGGCGTCTACAGAAAAAACGAAACTTGACAACGACGTTTTTCTTAAATGCACTTTTTTGGTTTTGACCCTGTACCATCAGAACGATATCGATTTATAATATCCTTGACTCGGTTTATTTTTAAGCAAACTAATACGCAACTTTTCTTCCATTTAAGCGACCTTGTATCTCCAAAGGTTTCCAATATCCCCATGTACAGGGTCACCCAACGAGGACTGAACAGGGCAGTTTTTTTCGGAATGGGTTAAATGATATGAAAAAATGTTATGTTCTTTACCGGTGAATCCAAAAATGATATATGAAAAACAATTGAACATCAAATAAAAGCGCTACGGCACATTTTGAAATTTTTTAAATAGAATGTCGTATTTTTTATTTCATATTTCAATTCCTGATATAATTGTTGATATAAACTGATATTTTTTTCTAATAACGTTGAACTTATGCACTTATTAAATTACGAAAACATTTAACCACCGTGAGATGACTTCCTATTAACACGTGGAGTTGCCACTAGTCAGGTACCACTTATAATACTTTTATTTCTTGTCAGATTCAGTTGACAGCATTGACAGGCTTATGCTGAACAGGTAAGCAGTATTATAAGTGGCACCAGACTTGTAGCAACTCCACGTGTTAATAGAAAGTGATCTCACGGTGGTTGAATGTTTTTGTAATTTAATAAGTGCATAAGTTCAACGTTATTAGAAAAAAATATCAGTTTATATCAACAATTATATCAGGAATGAAAATATGAAATAAAAAATACGACATTCCATTTAAAAAAATGTCAAAATGTGCCGTAGCGCTTTGATTTGATGCTCAATTGTTTCTCATGTATCATTTTTGGATTCACCGGTAAAGGACATAACAAACAACTATTTTGGTTTTTCAAATCATTTAACCCATTACGAAAAAAACTGTCCTGTTCAGTCCTCGTTGAATGACCCTGTACATCATTTTAAACTAGACGCCCTGCATTGGGGGTGTTCATTTAAAAATGTCTTCTTCGTAACGTAGCTTTCTAGATGATGTTTCCTAAAGAACACCCATGTATAAATATTAATCCACAAATTAATGTTATCTTATGCTTTGCAGTTTGCAATGCCGCCACCTTGCTGGCTTGCCTTAAGTCTAGAGTTCCCGAGTTGTTGGGTTACTTTAACAGCTACTACCAATGACTTCAATTCACAATGGAAGTAGAAGAAAATAAAGAGATAACATTTCTTGATGCAATGGTCATACGAAACAAGGACAGACCTTTATCCACAAGCTAGTAGATGAAGCCTGCAGCCTCTGGCAGAGGGCTTAATTACTACTCATCACATTCAGCAGCACAGAAAGTGGCAACTAAACTAAGAAACAATTGAAACGATACACCCCAAATTTTGAATGAACTTTAAAACTGTCTATCTCTAAAGCCACTCAACCGATTTTCGTTGGAGATGCCATTTTGGTAAGATCCATGTATAGACTGCTTTAAGTGGTTATGTACTCGGTTATATGTTTTGCAGGTTTCCTAATACAGAGTTCAACAAAACTTGATGCATTTTTGTAAAAACTTTTTGAGCAGATAATTTTGCAGAATTGCAGAACATTTTTTGCTACGGTAGTATGTGGAGACCTGTCATACCTCGGGGCATATTTGGTGTTTTTTGGATATTTTGCCTGGTTCCATAGATATTTAGTTTTTTCTATAAAAGAGGTACCATTTAACACTGAGGCTCCAATTTGCCTCATAATACAAATATTGATAAACATTTCATGTGATATAAAGTTACACCCATCTACAGTGGCGAACAGAAAGTAAAATTTTTTCAAATATCAAATTGATAATCGAATGTCCACAATTAAGTGATGTGGAACAAAATGTATGGATAATTTTGAAATTCTGCTGCCTGATTATTGCAGCTATTAATGATACCTCGGGACCTTTTTCTGTTCTTCTTTATATCTTCATTAGTTTCAAAAAAAAAAGTAGGTTTTTGTACAAGTGTAACATTTCAAGACCATAAGAAAAACAAATCTCCTATTGAAAAAATTTATTTATCGGACTAATTTCAGTCTTACTACGTCATTCCGATCAAAGACAGTAAAAAACACCAAATTTTAATTTTGAAGTTTTTTAAGTCAAGTTTCACTTATTTTAGACCAAACACATACTTTCTCAAAAACATGACTTTTGAATCAGCCTGATTTTGTTCAAAAAATTGAATTTTCTGCAAACAATTTTAGCTTTAACTTTAACATACATTTTTACAAATTTGCTTTTCGGGTGCTTTATGTTGTAAGTTTAAAATGATTTATAGTCTACTCCTCACTTGAGTATTTGCACAAAATCCAAATTTGCATTTTTGAACGATTTGAGTAATCTCGACCGATTTTGATTGAACACAAACTCTGCATGTTTAGACCATGTAGTTCGTCTTTAATCCGATTTTAGCTTTAATTCCAACAAAATATTCTAAAAATATTTGCATTTTTATACACCTTGTGTAAGTTTTAAATGATTTTTAGTCTAGTCCTCCCTCGAGTATTTGCACAAAATCGAAATTTGCATTTTTAAACGACTTATCTGAAAATTTTAATTTTTACACATGTTGAGTAATGTTTTTATTGCGTTTCGATAATAATCCTAACCTCATATATATTCTCGAAAAACATTAAATCTTTTTTTAATAGTCGCAGCATTCTTAGTCACATTTCGCTTATTTTGACAAAAAAAAATTAAACTCACCAAAAACAAAAAAAGTTTGCATGTTTAGACAATGCCGATAGTGTTTAGCCCAATTTTAGCTTTAATTCTAACAAAAATTTCTACAAATTTGGATTTTCAGACACTTTAATAGATGCGGTGCTGCAAGTTTGTGCGGCTGCAATTAGGTACTAAAAAATATAGCGCCACAATCACATCAGACCATCAATCATCCAAAATTACCATTTAACAAACAAATGTTTCCATATTTTCAATAAGCTGCTAATTTTGTTGCTTTGTTATTTTTAATATAATTTTCCTCTGACTAAAATTTTATCAGTAACTTTTTTTGATATTACAACTATACCTCTAAAAGAGTGGACATTGCTTTGACTGTCAGCCTAGATGAATGTTTTTCAAGGATTTGGATTTATTCAAAGATTCTCAAACGCAGTTGAAAGTTTTTAAGTTCTTAAAAACAATTTTGTTAAGCTTTAGATTGTTCTAAGCTTTTTCTATTTATTCAACTTAGTATCTTTTAGTGTTTTCAAGGCCCACATGTTATTCATCTTTACGTGTGACATCTTGTTATAGGCCATTCTTCTGATTAGCCGTACTTTCTGAACATATTCAAATAAAAAATTGCGACTATCAGTTAATTCGCTCTGTTTCTATTAACACAAACAATTTTCGAAGTTCAGTTTCGTTCAGTCAAAATTCAGAATTTAAGGATTAAAAAAATGAGGATTAATGTCAGTTTCATGGCTCACCCTGTACATCTAAACGTTCAATTCCAAATTTTTGTAATGCTCATGGAATAGATTTATTTTTCTTTTGGCCTTGAAATGTTACACTTTTAGGAAAACCTATTTTTTTTTACACTTATGAAGATATAAAGACGACAGAAAAAGGTCCCAAGGCGTCATTAATAGCTGCAATAATCAGGCAGCAGAATTCCAAAATTATCCATACATTTTGTTCACCATCACTTAATTTTGGACATTCAATTATCAATTCGATATTTGAAAAAATTTTACTTTCTGTTTGAGACTGTAAATGGGTCTAACTTTATAGCAATTACGCCTATATGTCTAGCTTGCCCTATGCATAGTCTTTATATTCCATATAAAATTTTCATCAACATTTGTATTATGAGGCAAATTGGAGCCCCAGTGTTAAATGATACCTCTTTTATAGAAAAAACTAAATATCTATGGAACCAGGCAAAATATCCAAAAAACACCAAATATACCCCGAGGTATGACAGGTCTCCACATACTACCGTAGCAAAAAATTTTCTGAATTTTTTTTCTCCAAAATTATCTGCTCAAAAAGTTTTTACAAAAATGCATCAAGTTTTGTTGAACCCTGTATTAGGAAACCTGCAAAACATATAACCGAGTTCATAACCACTTAAAGCAGTCTATACATGGATCTTACCAAAATGGCATCTCCAACGAAAATCGGTTCAGTGGCTTCAGAGATAGACAGTTTTAAAGTTCATTCAAAATTTGGGGCGTATCATTTCAATTGATTCTTAGTTTATTAATAATGGACATATCAGAGAAAAGAAGATTGATTGCCATCTTGCTTGGTGGGCACATTATTTTTAAAAGCAAAAGATTCTACACAAGGAATTGTGCTCCAACATCCTATACAAGATACCTTGCAGTAATTGTAATATATTGGTTAAACAAGACAGTGCCTGAAAAGCCAAATGTACCAGCATCAGTATGACTGCAGGGAAAGTAACCTTAATAAGAGCGAGTTGCCAGCCTTGATAAAGACTAAAACCACAATCAAAATGTCTGCAATTCATCCATAAGAAAGGGTTTCATTTGTTGTTCTTCACCCACTACCCTCTATCAGGTCTAGCTGCAGATCCATACCATTGTGAGTTTCTTTAACCAAACATTGAAAGAGTGCCAATTAGCTGAAAAACCATGTAGTAGACCAATACAGGTTGGTATCAAGTTTCTCTCAGGGTGGAGTATTGCCATTTTTTTGTGATAAAGCATCTGAAATGGAGGGAAAAATGAACAATGCAAAACAACCAGATTCATTGAGTGATGTATATGGACCTCCCAGGGAGATGCTACTGTGTTTATAGTAAAATACAACAAATGCTGACAAAGATTTTCCAAATCAATATGTTGCTAGCCAGTGAGAAACACTATAAGAAGTTGGATAACCAGGACCCGAGGGCCTACGAGCCCTAACAACTAAATGTTCGGACGGAGTATTCGGTTTTTGAAAAAATTGAAGTTTGAATGTTTAACCAATTTCTTTTTTCAATGACCTATGTAATATAGTTGTGTGATGCGTTTTAAACGATTAATTGATAAATAGATCGATAATATTTAACTTGTTCTAGCTGCAAAATAATTATTGTTTAAATTTTATTTATTACTCTGACAACTAAATGATCGGATGAGACCTACTACAGTCAATGAGTCTTTGAAAAAACAAATGACAGTTGTTATGGCTGTCAGCACTTGAAGTTTTATGACAATAGTAAAGCACATTTTATCAAAATAATGGCTCGAGGTGTGCCAACTAATCAAAAAGTGGGTGAAATCATAATTCGGCAGTACGCTACCGGAAAATCGATGAAAGAAATATCAGATGACCTTAATATGTCAAAGTCAACCATTGGGGATATCATTAAAAAATATGAAGAAACCGGAAACGTGGAAGTTCGTGGCAAAAGTTCGGGGCGACCGAGAATTATAACTGAAAGGAAGAGAGGAGTTCTAGTCAAAATATGCAAAGTCCAACGACCAAGCACTTTACCAGACATTCAAGCAAAGTGGAATGAAGAAGCAGTCATAAATGTGTCACGCGAATGTTGTCGGCTGTGGATACACAGGTCTGGTTATGGATTTTACAAGGTAGAAATTATTAATAATTAAAAGAAATCATACATATGCGCTTTAAACATAATTTAAAAGTATGTTATTATTTTTAGGCTAAAGAAAAGCCATTGCTCACCGAGGCACAAAAGAAGAAACGACTTATCTGGGCAAAATCCAAAGTAAATTGGACCATAGAAGATTGGGACAAAGTAATGTTCAGGGATGAATCTAAATTCGACGTCTGTGTTGGTGATTTTCACAAACGTGTGATAAGAACCAAGTATGAAACATTTCATAAAGACTGTATCAAACGAACTGTTCAGTTTCCAAGAGGAGTTATGATTTGGGGGTGCAGTCACGTAAAGGTGTAGGCAAATTTGAGTTTGTGAATGGGACAATAAATGCCGAAAAATACCAACAAATTTTAGAAAGAAACTTCTTACCCAGCGCAACAGAGCTTTACGGAAATGAAAATTTTATTTTTCAACAGGATGGGGCATCATGCCATATGGCTAAATCCACTAAGAAATGGTTTGGTGATCATAACATTAGGGTTTTAGGTTGGCCTTCGAGCAGCCCGGACTTAAATGTCATAGAAACATTGTGGCATCCTATGAACATCATTAAGAAATAACCCACAGTGAACAGTCGCAGGCCTCAAGGCCAAAATTAAGGATATTTGGAATTCGTTTAGTCCAGAATTCTGCTAATGCCAAACAGGAATAAAGCAGTTATAGATGCCAAAGGTGACGTCACGCCATAATAATTATTTTTTAAACTGATGTTTTATTGTTCGTCCGAAACATTATGTGTCCTTCTGTTTTGCAATTTTGCTAAATTTATTACTAAACAATGTACACTTAGTTTAATGTAATAAAAGTAGGCGTATTCAGGTGTGTTTTACTCGATAGACATCGTATGTTCAAGCAAAATAGTATTATAATAAATCCTAACATAGTAATGAGCAAATTATAAATGATTGGGTGTCGTCCGAACATTTGGTGGTTAGGGCTCGTATTAGATAGTATCTAATAGGTATCTAATAGATACCTAGTAATAAACATGGGAATAAGTTATGCTGGCATTAAGCTTGCACCTACCTTCCACAAAAAGGGCTGATCCATCTGAACGAGACAATAAACTAAGCTTACACTTCATATTTGTTGAATATGGAAGATCAACCTCCATTTTTCCTTTTCCACAGCACAGAAACAAGGTGCCACCGGTAGCATCAACGGGACAAGCAAACCAAAAACTCAAAAACAAATAAATTTTTTAAGGGGCCAAAGCAAAGCCAAGTTTTTGTTTTGAATTTTGAAGTTATGTTCGCTAAAGCGACAACAAGCTAGTACATCTGGAGAGTCCTCAGACCCTTCTGTTTTGGCTCGCTTTTTTAGCAGAGCGTACTTAAAAATGGCGGCGATATCCATTTTCTTTGACGTCACTTGATCTTACGTCAAAAGATTTGAAGATCTGATTCGCCAATTGATGTTGTGCAAAGGGCGAATTTCAAAAGTGATCAATAAATTTACCGGTTACATCTACCGGTAGATCGCTAGTATATAACTCCGGTTACACCGGAATTTAAGCCATTTTACGGTCAATTTAGAAACGGTTTGATTCACCAATGACATTTTTTTTAATATCGGTAATCTTGTTTTGTTGTTATTACTGGATTTCTCATAGCGAAATCGACATTATTAAGATAATTTTTATTTGTAAGAAGTTGTTTTGTTAGTTGTCCTTGCCTAGGTCATTAGGTACCTACTCCAGTTCATATAAAAAATTATGATTTCTTGTGGTAATTAGGGACATTTTTAACGTGGGACACATAACATACGCATAAGACTGTATGCATTGTATAAGCCAGTGTTAAACAAACTTTCTTATGCCCTTCTAGGTACTTTTACTATGAATGTTTTGAAGAACTAGGCTAGAACCAGTTCTTAAAATGGACCCATCCTCTCCAAAAACCGGCTTCCACGATTTCAATGTCGAGTCGTCCATTACAATTTACAATTATTATTAATTATCACCAACTCCAAAAATAAACAAAAATTAAAATTAAAATTAAAATCTTATTCTCTCATCAAATAGAGATTTTCATTTCCTATCCTTTGAATGCAAATTCGAGCAATTAATGTCTTAATTGACTGGGCCAGGAAATTAACGGTCAATTTAGATAAAAAGCTTTAATTGTCAATTAAAGTATGTCATGTGAGGTGTAATTTTGAAGAGCATCATTTATTCTGTCCAATGATCACATGTTCAATTTCCTTTTTCCAGCATATTTTTCAGAAAAGCTCATTTTCTAACTTTATGCTCGCGCTGTCCGACGCGCCATTAGTCGCCACTGGTCAGGGTGGTATCGATTTTTTCTGCAGTACCCTTTCGGGGATAAGAAGTACCGAGGGGTGTGAGAGAGTATCTTCGAAACACGAAAGAAAGAGGCGTTTTTTGAACTCGCTAGGGTTATGAGTTAGAGAGAGACGCGTTTTGAACTCGAGAGAGTGATTACCTAACCGGGACGACGGAAAAGTTCGAATTTTACCGCGAGAAAAGTCAGTCCTTGGCTCCGCCGTTCTGATTATCGCCAATTCGTACTTTTTTCCCCTTTGAATCCTGTTTTAGCTCCCCCGCGCTAATTATTTTTATTTTTAATTAGTGCCAAAACAATTACATCGCTTATTGACCACCTACGAAAAGTTTCGTGGAGTGCTTTTTCGGTTGTGCCATATAGTGTCAACCCACCTCTACCCTTTTCTTGAATAGGCCATTTTCTTGCAGATAGCGGCTACTTTGCAGACCAAGGAGACTACCGGCAATTAAGTATTTGTAGAGTAGCTGTGAAAGTTGAAACTTTTAGTATATTATAGTAGTGTTTTGCTCACCATAATATCGAGGATCCCAGCACATTGGCAGAAATCTGGTCTCTTCTACACTGCGTCGTTAGTTTAGTTTTCTTTGTTATAGTTTCTTCAGTTTTAGTGAGAAACCATGTACGCGGCAAGCACGTTTTTGGGGACCACTGAACTTATCGCGATAAGTGCACGTCCGCTGCTCTTTATTCAGATTCCTGAGAGAACTGAAAATCGTTTTTACATTTTCATTTTTTTTTCCATTAATATTCAATTTTTTTTTTTTAATGCGTTTTGCAGGTTTCGTCTTAAACAATAAAACTTTGCTGGCATCCCTGCAATAGTAGGTTTAATTTCACTTAATTAATCATTTAATAATTTTATCTGTTTGACAGCACCATGGAAGTGTTTATCCGCATCAAGGATGAAATGCCATGGATAATTTATCGCCCATTTGCCCCCATTATTAGCGACCTAAGGCACAACGAAGTAGATACGTCGGACTTCTCAGCAGTACCGGCGGCGCCGGCAACACCGCAGCCTTAACGGCAGCCGCCCCCACGCGATGACTGACATTTAGCGACGGCTAGGGGGGACACGGAGCGACAAAACGTAATGTATACTTTAAAAATGGCAAACTTCCAGCCAAAAAAACGGAATCATTTTTTAGGAAACATTTGCATTTGTTGGCTTTGTTCATATCTCCTAGAGATGGGTTTTCACCCGGTTTTTTCATTTTTGAGGGTTTATTCCCTGCACACATCCGGGAAAATTCCGGGTTTATTTCATTATAACCTCTAAATTTAACTTTTTCAATACGCCTAACTCTTACCAATTAAGCAATAATTTGTTGGTTTGTGCAGCTTGAATCTTTTGATCAATTGACCAGTGTTTAGTTTATCAAAAAACAAACCAGAATCTGGATTTATTGAATTCTAATCTAAAATCTAATCTTAAATCTTGAAACTGCCGGGTGCTTTCAAGAAAAGATGGGAAAAAACCCGGGTAAAAACCCTAAATTGGGTTTAAAGGTTTTTTGGGAATTTTCCCTTCGCCCATCTATAATATCTCCTAAGTCCTAGGTCATTGTAAAGGGACAATGACTTAAGGGGATATAGACAGAGCAAACAAATGCTGATATATCCCAACAATAGTCCTGTTTTTTGGCCATAAGTACGCCATTTTTAAGATACCCATGACCGTAATTCCATCGTCACACAACATCAGTTGGCGAATCGCTATTCTGAATTATTTAACATAAAAGGTCAGGTGATGTCATATCTGGGCCAAAACTGTAAAACAGAGCCGCTTTCCATTTTGCCATGGGAGTAGCTCGGAGCAATTCCGAAGCGTGAAGTTCGTTTTTCTAGCTTTCCATCACCTTGGTGCTTCATGCACTTGAAACGCTCCAATCTTCCGCCCCCTTTGCCCTTTGAGTACCTACCGATATTTTGGTGTTTGAAGTACTTTTGGCAACTATAAAAGCTGTTCCAGCTCGAGTCTTTAAAATCCGTATGGACTTAATGCTCCGGGAGTTTCACGCTCAAATCCTTTATTACAGCTGGAAAGCGGCTCAGGAGGATCTCTCGAGGTGTAATGTACTAGCTCCATTGTACAGCAACAATGACCTAGATATACACTGCCGGAGCGGATAACCCAGATCGATTTCAGGAGCTTTCTAGGTCCCTCGAATTTGACTCCCGCTTTTTTTTGTGTCCTGTTAATGCGGCCGACATAAGGCTGATGGTCTCTGAAATAAAAACTAAAAACTCGAGTGGTTATGATGAAATACATGGTTGTTTGCAATTTTCCCTCAAAGTGCCCTGGATGTGTTGGCTGAAGCTATAAATGTTTCCTTTGTTATGGGTACTGTACATTTCCGGATTGCTTGAAAAGGGCGACAGTGACGCCCATCTTTAAAAAAGGAGATCGAAATGATCTATCAAATTTTAAACCAATTGCATTACTACCGACCCTGTCCAAGATAGTGGAAAAGTTGGTTAAGGTTCGTTTGATGTCATGCCTGTCAGCAAACAATATTCTAAGTGGTGCACAGTTTGGATTTCATCCATTCGTCGGCAAAAGTTAAGCAATGTTTTCATTTCTAGAATCCCTGTAATGTTATACTTAATTATGGAAAGTCGGCGGGTGCGGCCTTTTGGGATACCATGATATACTATTGTATAAACCCGAATATCTAGATGTGAGAGGACAAGCCCGGGATTGGTTTGAGACGTACTTATCTTGTAGGACGCAGAGTGTGGTGTACAACGGCGAGTCTTGGGACCTCTGCTCTTTTTAATTTATATAAACGACCTTCCCAACTTGAAAATTAATGCGGGTTTCACACTATATGCGGACGATGCCACCACTCTGTAGAGGAGAGGGGATTGAGTCGTGAGGCGATTCTTTAACGCTGTTTTCATTCTTGAAAAGCGTGCTGTTCATTAGCTCAGCTACTCACTCTCCCAGCACTATACATAATGGATACCACATGTAGGTATGATGCATAAAAAAACAATTCACTGGATTAAGGGAGAGCTCAGACCAGCGCACCCGCTCATCGCATGTCATCCCTCTGCCTATGCCATCTACGGCTCTAATAAAGAACTCTATCATTTACCGGGGTAAATGTGAGTTCAATGGCTTGCCTCTATATATTAGGGAGACTGGGGATGTTCGAGTATTTGGCAGGGCGGTTAAGACATTTTTGCTGGAGACCGCTTTGCACGATTGAGGAGTTTTTGCAATGAATTGATGCGAGAGGTTCTCCCACCTTAGTGTAGTTAGATTTTAGATTAAGTTTGCTTTGTCATATATATTTTTACAGGATAATAACAATATAAAATAATAACAATATAAAAAATAAATAAACTTTGGACTTTTTATTTTTAAATCGTATGTTACTTTATAACTGTCATCTAACTTTGTATTTTAACTTTTAACATTTGGTAGGTTCCACCGACGGCAGCAGCTGAGAAGTTTATTCAGGAAACGCTGAAAATCGGCACCTGATTGGCCAATTTCAAGGTTCGCTGACTAAACTTCTCAGCAGCTGCCGTCGGCGGAACTTACGCATTGGTGTATTTTATGCTCAGAATATGTAAACTAATGGAATCCACGCGCGCTATTCTCCGCTACTTTGACTGCTGTTACCAAAACCAAAAATGATGAGACGTCATGTTTAAGGTGAAAACCAAACGTTTCGTTGGCTATGTGTTTTTTTTTTGCAATAAATTGCATTTTGCAAGACTTTAATAATATAAATAATTGTATTGTTTGCAATAGTGGGATGTGCAGAAGTTTCACAGGTAAACAGATAACGGCGTTTTTCAGCAAGAATTAAATTATTTCATATAATTCTAAAACCAGTTATTTTACATCCAAATCTTTGAAATATGATTTAGTATATACCGCAGTGAAGTCAATAATGCTATTTTGGGAAATATTTTTCTAATCCTGTAAGTTGTAGACAATTTTTTTATTTAAATTTTTGAGCAGTTTTTCCAGTGGCGCAGGAGATATAATCCCACGGTTATCAACGACTATTAATTCACAATTATTTTTATTTATTTAATAGAATGTCGATGTTTGCTAATAATATTACGAATAATATTACTAATGTTACAAATAGTAATAATTTAGTTCCATTATTTTTGATAAAATATTTTCTTATGTGCTACAATACCAATGCTACGTCACTGGCATTTTCAAACTTGACAGATTGGAGCAAACTGGTAACAGACGCCGGCGTCGTATCCTACTTCCTCTGGTTTACCTTTTCTAAGATTTTATGTATATCAACCTCAGAAAATGTAAACTAATGGAATTAACTCGCGCAATTCTCCGCTATATGGGCAGCTGTTACCAAAAAAAATGATGAGACGCCATGTCTAAGGCGAAAACGAAACATTTTGTTGGCTATGTGTTTTTCTGCAATAAATTGCATTTTGCAAGACTTTAATATTATAAATAATTGTGTTGTTTACAATGGTGGAATGTGCAGTTTACGGTTTTAAAAGCAGCGGCTCTAGAAAGGAGCCTGGAGTTACGTTTCACAGGTATACAGATAATGGCATTTTTCAGCAACAATTAAATTATTTCAAATAACTCTAAAACCAGTTATTTTACATCCAAATCTTCGAAATATGATATAGTATATACCGCAGTAAAGTCAATAATGCTATTTTAGGAAATATTTTTCTAATCCTGTAACTTGTAGACAGTTTTTTTATTTACATTTTTGGGCAGTTTTTCCAGGGGTGCAGGAGATGTAATCCCAGGGTTATCAACGACTATTAATTCTCAATTATATTTATTAATTTAATAGAAAGTCGATGTTTGCTAATAATATTACGTATAATATTACTAATTTTACAAATAGTAATTTAGTTCCATTATTATTTTTAATAAAATATTTTCTTATGTGCTACAAACCAATGCTACGTCACTGGCATTTTCACACTTGACAGATTGGCGCAAACTGGTAACAGACGCCGGTGTCGTATCCTACTTCCTCTGGTTTACATTTTCTAAGATATCAACTTTATGTTTTGTCAACCAGAGCCGAGTTCCGTAATTCATAAAGAGAAAGAGATCAATAAATTTACCGGTTACATCTACCGGTAGATCGCTAGTATATAACTCCGGTTACACCGGAATTTAAGCCATTTTACGGTCAATTTAGAAACGGTTTGATTCACCAATGACATTTTTTTTAATATCGGTAATCTTGTTTTGTTGTTATTACTGGATTTCTCATAGCGAAATCGACATTATTAAGATAATTTTTATTTGTAAGAAGTTGTTTTGTTAGTTGTCCTTGCCTAGGTCATTAGGTACCTACTCCAGTTCATATAAAAAATTATGATTTCTTGTGGTAATTAGGGACATTTTTAACGTGGGACACATAACATACGCATAAGACTGTATGCATTGTATAAGCCAGTGTTAAACAAACTTTCTTATGCCCTTCTAGGTACTTTTACTATGAATGTTTTGAAGAACTAGGCTAGAACCAGTTCTTAAAATGGACCCATCCTCTCCAAAAACCGGCTTCCACGATTTCAATGTCGAGTCGTCCATTACAATTTACAATTATTATTAATTATCACCAACTCCAAAAATAAACAAAAATTAAAATTAAAATTAAAATCTTATTCTCTCATCAAATAGAGATTTTCATTTCCTATCCTTTGAATGCAAATTCGAGCAATTAATGTCTTAATTGACTGGGCCAGGAAATTAACGGTCAATTTAGATAAAAAGCTTTAATTGTCAATTAAAGTATGTCATGTGAGGTGTAATTTTGAAGAGCATCATTTATTCTGTCCAATGATCACATGTTCAATTTCCTTTTTCCAGCATATTTTTCAGAAAAGCTCATTTTCTAACTTTATGCTCGCGCTGTCCGACGCGCCATTAGTCGCCACTGGTCAGGGTGGTATCGATTTTTTCTGCAGTACCCTTTCGGGGATAAGAAGTACCGAGGGGTGTGAGAGAGTATCTTCGAAACACGAAAGAAAGAGGCGTTTTTTGAACTCGCTAGGGTTATGAGTTAGAGAGAGACGCGTTTTGAACTCGAGAGAGTGATTACCTAACCGGGACGACGGAAAAGTTCGAATTTTACCGCGAGAAAAGTCAGTCCTTGGCTCCGCCGTTCTGATTATCGCCAATTCGTACTTTTTTCCCCTTTGAATCCTGTTTTAGCTCCCCCGCGCTAATTATTTTTATTTTTAATTAGTGCCAAAACAATTACATCGCTTATTGACCACCTACGAAAAGTTTCGTGGAGTGCTTTTTCGGTTGTGCCATATAGTGTCAACCCACCTCTACCCTTTTCTTGAATAGGCCATTTTCTTGCAGATAGCGGCTACTTTGCAGACCAAGGAGACTACCGGCAATTAAGTATTTGTAGAGTAGCTGTGAAAGTTGAAACTTTTAGTATATTATAGTAGTGTTTTGCTCACCATAATATCGAGGATCCCAGCACATTGGCAGAAATCTGGTCTCTTCTACACTGCGTCGTTAGTTTAGTTTTCTTTGTTATAGTTTCTTCAGTTTTAGTGAGAAACCATGTACGCGGCAAGCACGTTTTTGGGGACCACTGAACTTATCGCGATAAGTGCACGTCCGCTGCTCTTTATTCAGATTCCTGAGAGAACTGAAAATCGTTTTTACATTTTCATTTTTTTTTCCATTAATATTCAATTTTTTTTTTTTAATGCGTTTTGCAGGTTTCGTCTTAAACAATAAAACTTTGCTGGCATCCCTGCAATAGTAGGTTTAATTTCACTTAATTAATCATTTAATAATTTTATCTGTTTGACAGCACCATGGAAGTGTTTATCCGCATCAAGGATGAAATGCCATGGATAATTTATCGCCCATTTGCCCCCATTATTAGCGACCTAAGGCACAACGAAGTAGATACGTCGGACTTCTCAGCAGTACCGGCGGCGCCGGCAACACCGCAGCCTTAACGGCAGCCGCCCCCACGCGATGACTGACATTTAGCGACGGCTAGGGGGGACACGGAGCGACAAAACGTAATGTATACTTTAAAAATGGCAAACTTCCAGCCAAAAAAACGGAATCATTTTTTAGGAAACATTTGCATTTGTTGGCTTTGTTCATATCTCCTAGAGATGGGTTTTCACCCGGTTTTTTCATTTTTGAGGGTTTATTCCCTGCACACATCCGGGAAAATTCCGGGTTTATTTCATTATAACCTCTAAATTTAACTTTTTCAATACGCCTAACTCTTACCAATTAAGCAATAATTTGTTGGTTTGTGCAGCTTGAATCTTTTGATCAATTGACCAGTGTTTAGTTTATCAAAAAACAAACCAGAATCTGGATTTATTGAATTCTAATCTAAAATCTAATCTTAAATCTTGAAACTGCCGGGTGCTTTCAAGAAAAGATGGGAAAAAACCCGGGTAAAAACCCTAAATTGGGTTTAAAGGTTTTTTGGGAATTTTCCCTTCGCCCATCTATAATATCTCCTAAGTCCTAGGTCATTGTAAAGGGACAATGACTTAAGGGGATATAGACAGAGCAAACAAATGCTGATATATCCCAACAATAGTCCTGTTTTTTGGCCATAAGTACGCCATTTTTAAGATACCCATGACCGTAATTCCATCGTCACACAACATCAGTTGGCGAATCGCTATTCTGAATTATTTAACATAAAAGGTCAGGTGATGTCATATCTGGGCCAAAACTGTAAAACAGAGCCGCTTTCCATTTTGCCATGGGAGTAGCTCGGAGCAATTCCGAAGCGTGAAGTTCGTTTTTCTAGCTTTCCATCACCTTGGTGCTTCATGCACTTGAAACGCTCCAATCTTCCGCCCCCTTTGCCCTTTGAGTACCTACCGATATTTTGGTGTTTGAAGTACTTTTGGCAACTATAAAAGCTGTTCCAGCTCGAGTCTTTAAAATCCGTATGGACTTAATGCTCCGGGAGTTTCACGCTCAAATCCTTTATTACAGCTGGAAAGCGGCTCAGGAGGATCTCTCGAGGTGTAATGTACTAGCTCCATTGTACAGCAACAATGACCTAGATATACACTGCCGGAGCGGATAACCCAGATCGATTTCAGGAGCTTTCTAGGTCCCTCGAATTTGACTCCCGCTTTTTTTTGTGTCCTGTTAATGCGGCCGACATAAGGCTGATGGTCTCTGAAATAAAAACTAAAAACTCGAGTGGTTATGATGAAATACATGGTTGTTTGCAATTTTCCCTCAAAGTGCCCTGGATGTGTTGGCTGAAGCTATAAATGTTTCCTTTGTTATGGGTACTGTACATTTCCGGATTGCTTGAAAAGGGCGACAGTGACGCCCATCTTTAAAAAAGGAGATCGAAATGATCTATCAAATTTTAAACCAATTGCATTACTACCGACCCTGTCCAAGATAGTGGAAAAGTTGGTTAAGGTTCGTTTGATGTCATGCCTGTCAGCAAACAATATTCTAAGTGGTGCACAGTTTGGATTTCATCCATTCGTCGGCAAAAGTTAAGCAATGTTTTCATTTCTAGAATCCCTGTAATGTTATACTTAATTATGGAAAGTCGGCGGGTGCGGCCTTTTGGGATACCATGATATACTATTGTATAAACCCGAATATCTAGATGTGAGAGGACAAGCCCGGGATTGGTTTGAGACGTACTTATCTTGTAGGACGCAGAGTGTGGTGTACAACGGCGAGTCTTGGGACCTCTGCTCTTTTTAATTTATATAAACGACCTTCCCAACTTGAAAATTAATGCGGGTTTCACACTATATGCGGACGATGCCACCACTCTGTAGAGGAGAGGGGATTGAGTCGTGAGGCGATTCTTTAACGCTGTTTTCATTCTTGAAAAGCGTGCTGTTCATTAGCTCAGCTACTCACTCTCCCAGCACTATACATAATGGATACCACATGTAGGTATGATGCATAAAAAAACAATTCACTGGATTAAGGGAGAGCTCAGACCAGCGCACCCGCTCATCGCATGTCATCCCTCTGCCTATGCCATCTACGGCTCTAATAAAGAACTCTATCATTTACCGGGGTAAATGTGAGTTCAATGGCTTGCCTCTATATATTAGGGAGACTGGGGATGTTCGAGTATTTGGCAGGGCGGTTAAGACATTTTTGCTGGAGACCGCTTTGCACGATTGAGGAGTTTTTGCAATGAATTGATGCGAGAGGTTCTCCCACCTTAGTGTAGTTAGATTTTAGATTAAGTTTGCTTTGTCATATATATTTTTACAGGATAATAACAATATAAAATAATAACAATATAAAAAATAAATAAACTTTGGACTTTTTATTTTTAAATCGTATGTTACTTTATAACTGTCATCTAACTTTGTATTTTAACTTTTAACATTTGGTAGGTTCCACCGACGGCAGCAGCTGAGAAGTTTATTCAGGAAACGCTGAAAATCGGCACCTGATTGGCCAATTTCAAGGTTCGCTGACTAAACTTCTCAGCAGCTGCCGTCGGCGGAACTTACGCATTGGTGTATTTTATGCTCAGAATATGTAAACTAATGGAATCCACGCGCGCTATTCTCCGCTACTTTGACTGCTGTTACCAAAACCAAAAATGATGAGACGTCATGTTTAAGGTGAAAACCAAACGTTTCGTTGGCTATGTGTTTTTTTTTGCAATAAATTGCATTTTGCAAGACTTTAATAATATAAATAATTGTATTGTTTGCAATAGTGGGATGTGCAGAAGTTTCACAGGTAAACAGATAACGGCGTTTTTCAGCAAGAATTAAATTATTTCATATAATTCTAAAACCAGTTATTTTACATCCAAATCTTTGAAATATGATTTAGTATATACCGCAGTGAAGTCAATAATGCTATTTTGGGAAATATTTTTCTAATCCTGTAAGTTGTAGACAATTTTTTTATTTAAATTTTTGAGCAGTTTTTCCAGTGGCGCAGGAGATATAATCCCACGGTTATCAACGACTATTAATTCACAATTATTTTTATTTATTTAATAGAATGTCGATGTTTGCTAATAATATTACGAATAATATTACTAATGTTACAAATAGTAATAATTTAGTTCCATTATTTTTGATAAAATATTTTCTTATGTGCTACAATACCAATGCTACGTCACTGGCATTTTCAAACTTGACAGATTGGAGCAAACTGGTAACAGACGCCGGCGTCGTATCCTACTTCCTCTGGTTTACCTTTTCTAAGATTTTATGTATATCAACCTCAGAAAATGTAAACTAATGGAATTAACTCGCGCAATTCTCCGCTATATGGGCAGCTGTTACCAAAAAAAATGATGAGACGCCATGTCTAAGGCGAAAACGAAACATTTTGTTGGCTATGTGTTTTTCTGCAATAAATTGCATTTTGCAAGACTTTAATATTATAAATAATTGTGTTGTTTACAATGGTGGAATGTGCAGTTTACGGTTTTAAAAGCAGCGGCTCTAGAAAGGAGCCTGGAGTTACGTTTCACAGGTATACAGATAATGGCATTTTTCAGCAACAATTAAATTATTTCAAATAACTCTAAAACCAGTTATTTTACATCCAAATCTTCGAAATATGATATAGTATATACCGCAGTAAAGTCAATAATGCTATTTTAGGAAATATTTTTCTAATCCTGTAACTTGTAGACAGTTTTTTTATTTACATTTTTGGGCAGTTTTTCCAGGGGTGCAGGAGATGTAATCCCAGGGTTATCAACGACTATTAATTCTCAATTATATTTATTAATTTAATAGAAAGTCGATGTTTGCTAATAATATTACGTATAATATTACTAATTTTACAAATAGTAATTTAGTTCCATTATTATTTTTAATAAAATATTTTCTTATGTGCTACAAACCAATGCTACGTCACTGGCATTTTCACACTTGACAGATTGGCGCAAACTGGTAACAGACGCCGGTGTCGTATCCTACTTCCTCTGGTTTACATTTTCTAAGATATCAACTTTATGTTTTGTCAACCAGAGCCGAGTTCCGTAATTCCATCGGAGTGCTCCGAACACAGATCATCTCCCAAACTCTTAACAAGCTAGAGTGAGAGAGACTTATTATCTGTATACCTGTGATATTTCCCGAGCGCTCGGGATGTCACTACCGAACTCAACTCAGATTTCATGTGTCATTACGTTTCAATACGTCATTTGACATGAGTGTTCCTCAAAACAATATGTCGGACCAACCTATTTAAATGTCAGAGGAACTTGATCATCAAGTTTCGTGTTTGATTTGAGATGTATTTATAATCTATTCCTAAATTGTCTTTTAGGCAAAAGCTCCAAGTCAGAATTTATAGTTTTGCAGACTGAACAGAAGTACTGATGAAAATCCTAAAACGTTAAAACCAATATGTACTTCATAATTAATAAATTGGCTGCGGTGTTGCCTTTCTTACTATTTTTTATAGTTTAATTTATTTAAGCGTCGTTGTAAGGTATACCTATAAGAATAGAGATAATGTTAATAAAATGCGAATAATAACAGAAAATAGCTATTTATGATGTAAGTGTTAAAAGTGCAACTTTAAGGCACGCATGTAAAAGTTTGCAAGACGTCGAGCAAAGCGAGTTCTGCTATTCACATGAGTTCCTTAAAAGCACTTCCAAGTACCCATGACCTCCAAGTACCCATGACGTAATTTCATCGTCAGAGCACGTCAACTAGCGAATCACAACTTCAAATATGATTTGACGTAAGACGTCAATTCAAGTGGATATCGCCGCCATTTTTAAGGTATTCGCTTCTTAAAAGAGGTACAAAACTATGAAAAAGCAGAGTCAAATTGTAAAACAGAAGGGTCTTCTCCACAGGTAATATACTATAAACTCGAGCTGCAGCGAGCTGCAGCAAAGAATACGGGCTACAGCAGTGACTTACTGAGTTGAGATATAATTTCTTGCCAAAGTAAACTCATTTTTATTATCAAGAAACTCCGATATTTTACCTTTGTCGTGGCACCGGGCCACAAGACGAAAGAGATGGGCAGAAGAAAGAATATTGGAAGTTTTGAAAACAGAGTCGTTTTTTGCAACGTACAGACATGTTTGTTTACTAACACAAGTCACTGAAGAACAGCTACGTAATAAGGTTTCTTTTGGTAATAACACGTGTACGTAACACTAGGGTTGTTTCTATTGGATAACTAGCTGTGCCAGTTTTTACTGAGTGCCAACTCTTCAGCTCGACACCAAGAAGCTAGTAAATTACATCTGGAAAGTCCCTCCTGTTTTAAAAATTAAACTGTCTTAAAAAATGGCGGCGATATTTGCTTAAATCAACCAGCTAGTATATTATATTTGGAGAGATCTTCCTGTTTTACAGCTTTCGCCCGCCTTTTTAACAGTCGGTATCTTAAAAATTGAACTGCACCAGTTTTCCAAATTAAACAGCGTTCAAATATTCGCCTGAAATCAGCCGAGTAGTATCTAACCACATCATAAATCCTAAAAACCTATTATTAGAAGAATATGACTTCCCCAACTTCAAAAAATATTACCAAACTGATTTAATCAGTTTAAATTTCAAAATGTACCGAAAAAAACTAAGCGCACCGGGGTGAAAATACAATCGTCGAACCCGAAGCGCACCTTACCGAATTATTTAGTTGCTTGTAGTGTCCCGAACCGGATCAATATAAATTTTCAATCCGGCATGGATGTTTCCAACGGTCCCAAATCTTCTACCTCACTATGTTTTAAAGCAACAATTATTACTTAATTTCTGTAATAACGATTGACCAATGTTGTACCAAATTCCAAATACGTGATTGCATACGCTTGTAGGGATTTAAACCAATCACGTACTGCTCATCCCACTTGTGCCGCTACTAGGCAAACTTTCAACGCCGCTGACGACGCGTTGCGAGAAAAATATTTTTGAAGTTTACTCTCCTCAAGAAATAATCTGAAAGTTGCAAAATAGACTCATCGCAACAACCGCTTTGGACACTCAGGAGGCTTTCCTCTAAATGTACAACTAAATGGGATTGGCTTAGTGTCGCTCTTGCGTTATAAAATTTGGCTTATAGTGTTTGATAAAACTTCTATGATCATCTGTGCGATTTACATTGTTCTTGTCAAAAACCTTATAGTGGGGCTCATGCATTGTAAAATTTAGCTCATAGTGTTTGATAAAACTTCTATGATTTGCATAACGCTAGCATGATCATCTATGTGATTTTCATTGCTCTTGTCAAAATGCTTAAAGTGGGACTCATCATTTTTTCTGCTCATGCCTTGTCAGACCATGCTTCCCAGCTTTACGTGGTCGCGGCAGGGTTGCCATCGCCGGGGCGATTAGGCTACGGGGATTTTTTAAGTCCTATGTATTAACGGGCGCCAAATCTAAATTCCACGCCGCAAGAGACACACATCCCTCAGAAAAAATCGTCCTTATACATTGTGTCTGAGATCGTTAAAACGGCTACTTTTGGGGGGCATACAGCCGATTCCTTGGCAATTCATCTTGGGTTCATAATTCAAAAATAATTTACTAATTTTGGTATGCCAACAAGGTTATTATCGGTTGGAAAAAACCTGCCAAACGTCTTAAAAAATATATTAGTTCAATATTAACTGATTAAAATAAAAATTTAAAGACAAAATGGTTGGCACGTAGGCTTCTAAATTCTTGGACCTTTGTGGTTGTATGGCTGGTTGTTCTTTTGGGTTCTGGTCCTTTTTTTTTATTAGAATAAGTTACAGCGGTTGCTTCTAACTTCGTTTTGTTTATTTTGACGTTTCGACACAAATTGCCCCTTCTTAACCTATCACCATATGCATCGTAGGTTTCACTTTTGACGCTCTTTTGCTTTGAGTTACCGACTTTATTCTTTACTTTAATCATCCCTCAATACGTTTATGTTTCAACATTTTATTTTGTACTTGTAGTAATCTTTATATATATTTTTTTCATTTATTCCTTTATACCATTCCTTCCTGCTATAGTGTACAAATATAACTTTAAATTAAGTATTCCATATGTTGTAGTCCTCTGATGAAGGCACCAATTCGTGTCGAAAGGTCAAAATAAACAGCGAAGTTAGAAGCACCCGCTGTAACTTATTTTAATAAAAAAAAAAGACCAGAACCCAAGATAACAACCAGCCATTTAAAGACAAGTGTCAGTTCTCTTTCTCGATAATATCGTGAACAAAACACTACTATAATATAATTCTTACCACTACTATAATATAATTCTTACCACTTACCTAACTATAATAACTACCTAACTAGGTAGAAACTGTCTGAAATCTAATAGCGTTTTCTTTTGGTAAATTTCGTTTCACATGAGGGTTGCACTAGTTATCCACCAGTTCTACTCTCATGGAAAACTGGTGCAGTCTCAATAGAACACGAACGTAACCGGTGCGGCATGAGCTTGAAGAGGTCGTGCCAAAAAGTTGGCACTCAGTTCAAAACTGGCCCTACCAGTTATCCAATAGAACACACAAATATGCACGCGTTTTACCAAAAGAACATACAATTCGCAACAGTGCAACACTAGTGCTGTCCGATTTTACCAAAAGAAATCGCTATAAATATCTGGAAGCGTCCTGGTTCAAAACGTGACTTAGTGCCAACATGAAGACGCTCAGTGATACCGTCCAGCTTAGTTCAGGTGGCGGCACTGGTCAGACGTATTGAAATCATTGTAAGATCCATACGTATATAACTCTTCTCGCTATAGCGCTTCGGACGGTGTGGGGCATAAATTTAGAAAACCAACTTTTCCGAAAAATACGTAGGGAAAAGGTCTTTACATAATGATCTTTAAAATGACATTTTATTCGACATAGATAGATCAACAATTAAAGTTTTTTTATTACAAATGACCATTAATTTCCTGGCTGAGTAATTTATGTCATATACCGAGTAAAATTTATATTCAAACGATGTGAAACAAAAATCTGTAACCGAAGACACAGTAATATTTTAATTCCAATTAACGACAGTAGCAAAATCCGCTTTAATTACTATTCTATTGTTTGGGTTACGTATATGTCTGAAATGCTTTTTATGATGCACTTAATTGGACGCCTTTGTAGTTTAAAGAAGAAGGATCCATAAAGCTTCGGCAATAGCTGAAATTGAATGGTTTAGTGTTTTATGGTTGGAAATCCTTACAAATGCATACAAAGAAATACAAAAATAATGCAAGTAGGTAATAATATGTGCATTTATGCCCTAACAAGAATAGAGTGTATAACACAATTCAAAAATAACATTCACTTATTTTTGACATTTCGTTACCTATAAAATCACTTTTTTTTTATACCTATCTTCTTTCAGCACATGTTGAGAATATATACGATAAAAATATGAAAGTTAGATCTCTAGCGCCTACTTGATGTCAATAATAAGTTAATGATTTATATAATCCATTCAGTTATTTTTGAAATTAGTATATTAATATATTTAAAAAAAAACTAATTGAATACTAATTAATTTAAAATAAAATCAAAAAAGACAATTTTCAGTTTTCTCCAAAATTTGAAATAAAATAGCGGCGGACGTGAACTTTTCGCGATAAGCTCACTGGTTCCCAGAAACGTGCTTGACGGGTACACGATTTCTTACTAAAATTGAAAAACAACAAAGAAAACTTAATTAAAAACGCAGTGTAGAAGAGAAAGAAATTCTGCCAGGTAGCTGGGATCCTCGATATTATGGTGAATAAAACATTACTATACATTATAGTAAAAGTTCCAACTTCTACAACTACTCTACAAATACTTAATTGCCGGTAGTCTCCTGCGCCCGCAAAGTATCCGCTATCTGCGAGACAATGGCCTAGTCAGGAAACGTAGAGGTGGGTTGACACTATATGGCACAACCGAAAAAACACTCCACGAAACTTTTTGTAGGCGGGCAATAAGCGGTGTAATTGTTTTGGCACTAATTAAAAATACAAATAATTAGCGCGGCGGACTAAAACGGGATTCAAAAGGGAAAAAAATTACGAATCGGCAATAATCAGAACGGTGGAGCCAAGGACTGACTTTTCTCGCGGTAAAATTCGAACTTTTTTGTCGCTCCGGTTAGGTAATTACTCTCTCGAGTTCAAAGCGCGTCTCTCTCTTTCGAGCTTTTCTGGAAAATCTGGTGGTAGAAAATTGAAAATGTGATCATTGGATAGAGTAAATGATGCTCTTTAAAATGACACCTCACATGACATAGTTTAATTGACAATTAAAGCTTTTTATTTAAATTGACCGTTAATTTCCTGGCATAGTCAATTAAGACATAAATTGCTCGAATTTAGATTGAAAAGATAAGAAATTAAAAGCTCTACCTGAAGAGAGAATAAGATTTTAATTTCAATTAACGATATTTGCAAACTCGCTTTAATTACTAAACTATTGTTCGGGACACGTACAGGTCTGAAATTCTTTCAAGGGCCATAAACCATTAAAAGGGCGCCTTTGCCGGTAACAGAAGAAGGGCAATTGTTCTGTATCATGTTTTACGGCCGGAATTCCCAAGAAATTGTGAAAGTGCCTGTCCAACACTAACAAAAGAAATGCTCTTGACGAAAATAAAAATTATTGCAAACATATGTGCATTTAGGGCCTCATGGGTCTGGTTTATTTAGAAAACCGAAAAATAGAAAAAACTTCCATAAGGTGAAAGCTTAAAAGCTTCGAAAAATGGCTTACAGAGTTGCCATGCTTCCACACCTGAACTCATATGCAAACAGAGAGGTCAGTTTGCATAACACCCCCCTCTGTAGGCGAAAACTTGATTAAAGAAAAATAAATATTTTCTTTGATAAGTTTGAGCAAAAAACAAAAAGATATTTAAATATGAAAAAACAAATTTAAATTATGCTAATGGTTATGCTAATAGACAGGTTATTGTCAAAATTAACAGTCAGATTTCTCTTCTAGGATATGCTGTATGGAATGCAGCTCGGTAGTTAGCTGCTTACGAACAGAGCGTACCGTAGAGCTTACAGCTTCGATGCTATCTAGCGTCAGGAAAGCTTGGGTCACCATTTCATCAATCCGGTTAAATTCCTGGGAATTTCTAAATCCGGAGAACCTGGTTGCTCTGGCTTTAAGGTCTGCAATTGTTTTAACAATGATGTCCATTTTTTGAAGTGCAGCATACTCAGCTTCGAATTTATTTCCAGGAATTTCTTTTTCCTCAGATCCTGGCTCTTCTTGAGAGTGATTTGGCTTATTGATCGCTTCTACCGCTGGCACAATATCCACCTCAGTACTTACTCTGGATTCTGGGAATTCAAAACCCTCAAGGTAATTCAAAAGGTCTGAGTCGTGTTCAGGCTGTTCGTCTTCAAATTTCGGACTGTTTGGCGCTTGGGGCAAAGGGGCATCAGATGCCTGTTCCTGCTTTTTTGTTTCATGACATTTATGGCAGTTTTGAACGTAGCTAGCCACATCTTTCTGCATCCCAGGCCAAAAGTATTGCTCTCTAATGTTGCGTAACGTCTGTTTTTGGGATAAATGTTTAGTTCGGTCCTGTGAAACATGACATGCAGAAATAACTTGTGCCGAGAGGTTATAGGGCACTACCAATCGATTTCCGGCTACTTGTTTCCTAAATAAAAGGTTGTCTTGCACGGTAAATCGGCGCAGTAACCTCGTCTGTGCAGGAAGTAGATCTTCAGGTTTCCTGCTCTCCAACAACTTCACAAAGGACTTGGTGCTTCTTAGTTGCCGTACCTTTTTCTGTTCTCGAGCTACTTGACTAAATAAGGTAGCTTCAGTAACCTCATAAACTCCTGCTTCCTCTTGGTGAAACTCCTGAGACTGTTGAGCTCTATGTCTCCCTTTGTCCAGCTGCCTTGCAATAGGAGCTTTGTCAGGATTTCTCTTAAGGTATTTGCTTCGTGTATTTGTGGTTTTTGCTGAGCTTTCTTTATCAAAGCGTGCTTCGTGGACTGATTTGTACATTACTGGCACTGTCATTCTAGTAGGTTGTGGTCTAGGGGTCACATTTTGTATAACATGGTTTGATGGAGGTCCATTCCGATGGGCATTAAAATGTTTGTGTCTCTTAAGCCGGTCCTGTCGTCGGGGTTGATTTCTATGCTGGGGTACCTGCTTCTCTATATCGGCTAGGTCCTTTTCTAGAGTAGCCGTTACGGTCATTAACCGTTCTATGCTCTCAATTGGCATGAATCTGACCCGAAGTCGAAGGGCTGGACGTAATAAAGTTATTATCAAACATATTAATTCGCTCTCTGAACCTTGGGGAAAAATGCGATAAAAAAGGGCACGTTTTCCTAAGATGAATAACTCCGCTGTTTCGGTAGTTTGAATTTTTCCATATAACTCTGCTTTACAGGACATTATTATTTCCACGCTGTCATAACGGTTAACTAATAATTGTCCAAATTCCAAATACGTGATTGGATACTCTTGTAGGGGTTTAAACCAATCACGCGCTGCTCCTCTCATTTGTGCCGCCGCTGTGCAAACTTTCTCAACATCGTTGACGATGTGGTTGCGAAGAAAATATTCTTCAAGTTCGCTCAAAAAATGCTTTGGACACTCATGAGGTTTTCCGCTAAATGTGCGACTAAATGGAACTGGATTATTGTTTCCCATTCGCTGTAAAATTTGGCTCATAGCGTTAGAGAAAAATTCTATTATTTGTGTAACGCTAGCACTATCATCTAGGTGGTTTTCTTGGTTCCTGATAGAAAGGTTATATTGTGGCTCATCATTATTAGCCGAATTAAAATGGCTGATCCTTTGAAGAGGCGATCTATTTTCTGTAGATGTTGGGGTCGTTCTCACATATTCCATACTCGCTTCACTGCGAGGGTAATTTAAATTACTTGAGTTTTCTGCCTCTGAGTAATATAAACAACTTGAGTTCCCCGCCAGGGATGCCATGTCGCGCAGTGTCCCCCCAGCCGATAATGATAATCCGTAATCCGTTTACTCGGTGGTTGCTGGGGGGCGGCTGTGTTCGCCGCTCGTGCCGTGTTGCCGCCGTGTCTGCGGAGATTCGACTACGTGGATGTTCTAAGTCCAACGTATCTTCTTGCGCCAAATCTCTTTTACCACGCTGCAAGGGGGACCCAACTCTTGGAAAGGATCTATTGTCCCGTAGGTCGCTGATTTAAATTATGTAAAATTTAATAATTTGGGAATGCCAGCAAGGTTTTATTGTTTAAGCCAAAACCTGCAAAACGCCAAAAAAAAAAATTAATTCAATAGTAATTAAGGAAAAAAAAATAAAAAAGACAATTCTTAGTTTTCTCAGGAATCTGAAATAAAATAGCGGCGGACGTGAACTTCGCGACAAGCTCAGTGGTCCCCAGAAACGTGTTTGACGGGTACACGATTTCTTACTAACTTGGAAAAACACAACAAAGAAAACTAAACTAACGACGCAGTGTAGAAGAGAAAGGAATTCTGCCAATAGCTGGGATCCTCGACATTATGGAGAGCACAACACTACTATAATATACTAAAAGTTTTAACTTCTACAACTACTCTACAAATACTTAATTGCCGGTAGTCTCCTGCGTCTGCAAAGTATCCGCTATCTGCAAGAAAATGGCCTATTCAGGAAAAGGGCAGAGGTGGGTTGACACTAGATGGCACAACCGAAAAAACACTCCACGAAACTTTTCGTAGGCGAGCAATAGCCGAATTAATTGTTTTGACACTAATTAAAAATACAAATAATTAGCGCGGCGGACGAAAACGGGATTCAAAAAGGGGAAACAAAAATACGAATTGGCGATAATCAGAACGGCGGAGCCAAGGACTTTTCTCGCGGTAAAATTCGAACGTTTCCGTCTTCCCGGTTGGATCGTCGTTTTTAGCTCGTATCTCTCTCGAGTTCAAAAACCGTCCTTCTCTTTCGAGTGTCGAAGATCTTCTCTCTTTCGCCACCCCCTCGGTACCTCTCGGCCCCGAAAGGGTACTGCCGAAAAAATCGATACCACTCTGACCAGTGGCGATTATATAGCGCTTCAGACAGCGCGGGCATAAATTCAGAAAATGAGCTTTTCTGGAAAATGTGCTGGAAAAAGAAAATTGAAAATTAGATCATTAGATGGAATAAATTATGCTCTTTAAAATGACACCTCACATGAGATAGTTTAATTGACAATTAAAGCTTTCAATTTAAATTGACCGTTAATTTCCTGGCCCAGTCAATTAAGACATTAATTGCTCGAATCTAGATTCAAAAGATAAGAAATTAAAAGCTGTATCTGATGAGAGAATAAGATTTTAATTTCAATTACCGATATTTGCAAAATCGCTTTAATTACTAAACTATTGTTCGGGTCACGTACAGGTCTGAAATTCTTTCAAGGGCCATATAAACCATTAAAAGGGCGCCTTTGCCGGTAACAGAAGAAGGGCAATTGTTCTGTATCATGTTTTATGGCCGGAATTCCCAAGAAATTGTGAAAGTGCCTGTCCAACACTAACAAAAGAAATGCTCTTGACGAAAATAAAAATTATTGCAAACATATGTGCATTTAGGGCCTCATGGGTCTGGTTTATTTAGAAAACCGAAAAATAGAAAAAACTTCCATAAGGTGAAAGCTTAAAAGCTTCGAAAAATGGCTTACAGAGTTGCCATGCTTCCACACCTGAACTCATATGCAAACAGAGAGGTCAGTTTGCATAACATTTCATAGACATGAGAAATTGGTCGGTAATCTTGTTTTAAGAACGTCACACATTTTTGCGGGAAACGTATCGTCCATTTCGTAGGTTGTATATTGTATACTTAAAGTACTTATGTGTCTCTGCAATAACAAAGTTTGCAGATAAAATCTCTGTTGGTTATCGTCCTTTTCACTACCTTTATGAAGGTTAACACCTTTGTGTGCCTGCCGAACCTAACCACCAACAAGGCCGGTTTTTTATCATTTCTGTGGAAATACTCTATAGAGATTGTTTTAAAGTTAATGAAGACTTAATGTTAGCATGGTCGAAGAAAAAGTATAGTGTTTTATTCGTCAAGAAAAGCATTTTCTATCGCTCGAGAATATTACCAAACTCGGCTTCGCCTCGGTTAGTAAACTGTTTTCGTCACTCGTTAAACAATATACTATTAAGTCTAAATCTATAATGGTAAACTGTGAAAGATATGTTGTTAACTGGAAATTTGACCGTTAATAATATTAAACCTTTTTTTAACTGGTTAATTGCTAACACTGTTAATAACGCCATATTTGTAAAAATAAAAACTATTTTCATAAATTTAGTTCTTTTTTCCAAGCCTTCCAAAGTAGTCAAAATTTTAAAATATTGTATAATGAATACAAAAAATATGTCAATGCAAACAAATTGAAAACTTCTCGCTACCTAATTGAATTTCTATATCTCTTTAAGGTTTATGAGACCCCATTGATGAGCAACAATTTTTAGTAATGCTGGTATATTTCAGAATAATATTCAATAGTTATAAAGCCTTTCAACAGTAATATGTTAAGTGCATACCTATAAGATTGCTGAAAATTTTTCCTGAAGGCTTGTTGCTCAGACAGAGCTTGAATGTGCCTTCCCTTGGGATCAGGCACTTTTTGTCAAATAACAATCAAAATGCATAAAAGCTGTTACTTCAGGGCAACAAATCTGAATGCAAAATTTTCTAAAATTTTACATACACAAAATGTATTTTATAGACTATTTTCTGAAGTTGATGGCCAATTTGCTTACAATTGTTTGTTTAAAGGTGGTGGACAATGATGTACTATTAAGCGAAACATCTTGGACTTCCATTGTCTTTATTGAGTTTTTTACACGACGTTTCAAGCAGTGAAATCTCTGCTCGTTTTCAAGTGACACAATTAGTGCTTACAATTTTCAGTTAGGAGTGCAATTGTCACTGTAATTCAGTGACAATTGCACTGCAGCTTTGATGGATGAGAGAAATAGTCAGTAACATTTCATTTCATTAAAAAGGCCAAAAGCCCATATGTGTGTGTGTGTCCCTCTTATAAACACTGAAAAAAGTTTTTGAAATCAAAATATTTAATTGGTATAACTATTGTACTGGTACATTTCACCTAATGGTTACACCAAGTTTTAAGGAAACTGTTTCTTCAACTTTCTTATGTAATGAATTCACTTCTTCTTGTCTCAAAGTTTTCTCCATGTGACGATATGTAATTCTATAACAATGACTAGTTCGTTTTGTTTTCGGATGAGTAAAATTATCAATCAACTGCACTTGTTCAACTAGATCCCCACACTCACTTCTCACTAAATCATAAAAGTCATTACTAGAGAAGTCCATACCCTCTGGCAACCAAAAGCTTATGTCATTAATACATGGGGGATATTGTGAAATTGTTTTGTAAGTGATATTTCTGTTTATGTCCTCAGTTTTGAACTGATGTAAAAAGCCTGGATCATTTGACCAGAACAACCTTATATCTGGAATTTTATAGATACACATTGCAACCCTTTCTAAACCTATACCAAAAGCCCATCCAATTCTATCAGTAACACCAGAATTAGTCAATATTGGTTGCCTCATAATGCCACATCCCAACACTTCCAACCAGTCATCATTATAAAATACTTCCAATTCCCATGACGGTTGTGTAAATGGAAACTGAGTATTTACCCACCGGTATTTTACATCACCAAACAAATGCAAAGCTAAACCTTCTAAAGTATTTTTTAGTTCATGTTCCATCAGTTTGGCAGCCTCTAAAGTATGGCAAGCTTGTTTTTCTTGTCCTCCGAAACTATCTGTGTTACTCCCTAATTCAAACAACTGCAGTTTACTGTCATTAGGGAATAACTCATCTCTGGTACAAACTCTGACAGCATCCAACTGGTGAAACACTGGATAATGTGTCCCATCAATCTCATCTCTTCGATAAACATCTCCAATCATAATGAAATTGTTCAGACCAGCTAAGAGTAACTCGGATTGATGAGCAGTCATGTGTGCCCGAAGTAAATACTTTTTGTTTATATAATAACAATCACTCTTACGTCGAGATGGGTGGTCAACTGGTATAAGAAGACTCTCAAAATTTTGATTGACACTTACAACTGGTGACAAGTTATTGTACACTGAAAATACAGGGCTTCCTCGAGCATTAACAAATGCCTTATAAAAATAGTTTGTAATTCGTTGCTGAACTAGGTTTATAGGGTGGTACTGCTTTAAATGTAAGTTTCTACCGACATGAGAAGCAATCCTTTCAGTTATGTTGGTAAAACCATCTCCAGGATATGTGTTCTTTAACAGTTTTACATCCTTTGTTGGTAATGCATGGGGAATTGATGACAGGAGACGTATGGTGTAAGGAACGCCCCTCGGACATATCATATTTTTGGGCTTTAGAAGTTGTTGTGATTGTTTTTGACTTCAATAAAATAAACTATTTTGGTAAATTAAAAACCAAAGAGTACGGTGGAGTCTAGAGGTTATAAGCGTTACAGCTACTCGTTACGTTACGTTACAAGTTACAAGTAATTAGTAATTACATGTGACATGTGACGTTAAGACAATATGGTTTTTTTGTCACTGCATAGAGATGTGTTTGTCGCATAAAAGTATACGGAGTATAGTATACGGAGTGTTCATTTAAAACTTCATATAGCAGGCTATGAAATTTTGACAGAAGAGGATCACATAATCAAAGTAAATGGAGTTTTATCATATTCGTACTAGTTAATATACTACGAACGTCAATCTTTCCCCACGGATTAAAAGTGCAGCTTCTAGTGACCTATGGAAACCACGATGGGGATGCGTACTTTTGTCGTCTGGAAAATCTGCTACTTTATTTTCAACTACGGGAAATCGTTATACTGACTAATTGTCCTACAGGCTGAATCTCTACTGGATTTTATTCAACCGGCTAAAAGCCCTCCGGTTAGTCGCCTACCGGAAAACAGCCTAAAGTCTCCTTCATTTGACCTCAAATAATGCCAGCTTTGAAAAGGTAGACAATGGAATCCGCGCGCGCAATTCACGCCTACTTTAACAGCTGTTTAAGACCCCATGTTTAGGGCGAAAACCAAACGTTTCGTTGGTTGTGTTTTTTTTGCAATAAATTGCATTTTGCAATACTAATATTATAAATAATTGTGTTGTATACAATGGTGGTATGTGCAGCTTACGGTTGTAAAAGCAGCGGCTATAGAAAGGAGTCTGGAGTTACGTTTCACAGGTAAACAGATAATGGCATTTTTCAGCAACAATTAAATTATTTCAAATAACTCTAAAACCACTTATTTTACATCCAAATCTTCGAAATGCGATTTAGTATATACCCCAGTGAAGTCAATAATGCTATTTTGGGAAATATTTTTCTATTCCTATAACTTGTAGACACTTTTTTTAATTATTTAAATTCTTGAGCAGTTTTTCCAGTGGCGTAGGAAATGTAATCCCAAGGTTATCAACGACTATTATTTCACAATTATTTTTATTTATTTAATAAAAAGTCGATGTTTGCTGATAATATTACTTATAATATTACTAATATATAGTTGCGACGTATAAACGTGCGTTGTTCTTGGACCTTGTTGTACGGGAGGCGTTCTTGGGGTGTGGTCCTTTGGTGATAGGAAACAAAAAAAAACACAAGAGTCTTTTTCTTTTCCTCAAACTTCTAATTGCTCTAGACGTTTCGATGCCCTATGGCATCTTCATCAGTAGACTGTAAAATATTTGAGCCATGAGTGACACGGTTCGTGAGACCAAGAGATAGATAGAGGCTTACATTTATATGGTACATTGGAAATATTTATACCTAATATTAAAATTAAAAGTATGTAATATACATTATCAAAAAAGGGGTGGGAGGGGGGGAAGCGGGCGGCTTACCACAAAACACTCTCACACGGGAGATGTGGCTGATGGACTTTCTTTCCTTTTTTGTGATGTTATTTTTCTCAATAGTTTGGTGAAAATGGGTTACTCGTCTTGGTCAGTCTTGGCATCAAGTTATGGAAACCAACACCTGTAGTGCTTCAGAAAGACGTTACGAGCACCCTACTATTGGTCAAAGCGCTGTTTTCCAGTTTTTTTGGAAATGTGATGGTGAAGTATGAGCTACATGCCAGGCCTTCGCCGCAACAAACTGCGGATGACGAGCAGTAATGCGGTCAGGGAGAAAATGTCAGGCGGAAAAGGGAGAAAATATTTTCTCCCTTTTCTGTTGGATGTTGTTTTTTTCTTTCTGTTGGTTCTGAATGACTTTAAATAAGTCATTCAGACAGCAATATTTTATACGGTTTTATGTGACAACGTGAATTTACCACTGTAATTTTTTGGAGACATTGAATTATTGTTTATTAATAAATTTTTCTGCTCTATAGCAGTAATATACATGAGTGAAGTAATCGGGGGTAATACCACGAGAGCTCTGAAATTACCTACTATATAACGAATACATTTTAACTATTGGACGATTGAAGATTATTAATTAAGAAATAAATAAGTAGGTAGTGTTAGAATATTCGGACATCTTAAACAAGTCAAACAGATAATGACATTTCAAAGGGCTTTGAGCTTAATTACTTGACCAACTGAAGTAACCGCTGTAATTTTATTGAATTACTACTTATTAAGATTATTAATACCTTTTTGGCTCCATAGCAATAATAGGGATGCAGAATAAAATAATAGAGTCGAGAGCTTCAAATAAATTATCTGGTTAATTAACTCAGGCTGTATTTAGTAAGAATATTTCTCGAATTAAATATAACATTAAAAAATAAATAATTAGTCTTTGAAAATTCCGTCATTTTAAAACAGGTCAATCAGAGAGCGACGATTTATATTAGAGTTTTGTTCTTATTTCCATGACGAGGTAAAATTAGCGCTCTAAAATCTTTGAGAATTTTATCGATTTTTACCTCCTATATTAACACCATTTTGTGCTCCCTAGAAATAATGATGATAAGTTAAATAATTTCAAAAATTTGAACTGAAATAATAATTCAAATTACTGCGACGACGTACACTTAACCTTGTTTCTTTTCAGTTTATAAGCGCGATCATATCTGAAAAATATGTCTATATAATGGAAAAACAAAAATTTGTGATTAAAATAGGGAATGCTAATTCTCTTTCTATTTTTAAATATTTGCATGGTGTATATACAGAGTTTTTATTAGAAAAACGTCATCTTATTTAACTGTTGTATTAATGTGATGCCGTGTTCCTTCACCATTATATTCAGAATCTCAGAAACGGTCTACTTGCGTTTTACGCGTCTAATAAATAATATCTTGACTCTTGGTCAGTTAATATTTTATTCAAAAACAAATGCTAAATACAACAGTTGCAGGATGTTTCTTCATATACAGTTAATTTACATATTTTTAAAGGAAACCACATAAATAGCTTTTTCTGCAACCGTCAAAATATGACACGGTTTGCGCAATACTGACGGTATGCAAACTGACACATATTTTCACTGTTATTTTTCTCGCACGTCGCCCACAGCAGCGTAAAAAAAAGTTGCTGGTTGCCACTGGACACGTGAAAACTAGTTATTTTCCTAACAAGTGCGCAAAGTGATAGTTTCGCACACGCGACTGCCAGTGCCCGAAGGACGCGAAGCGAAGTTCGAGCAGCAGTCAAGAACGCGAAAGACACTGTGCGTGAGAATTAGGAACAACATTTTTTCTACAACCGCATAAAAAAGAACGTTGGAAATCCGGCCAAGTGTATTCCTTAGGCTATAAAACTTTACAAAGGAATGCAATTTTAAAATGAGTCCACCTGCCAGTAATATGGGACATCTTTAACGATTTTATAAATGATTAGACTTCACAGTTCTTTTCTGCTACCCCTGTATTGACGGCGTGCGCGATAGTATATTTCCTAACAAGTGCGCAAAGTTAGTCTAATCCAAAGGCAAGCGTATGCAAAATTATGACTTTGCGAACAAACTTAGAAAAAAAACTTTTTTCATGTGTCCTATGGCAACCAGTAACTTTTTTTTTACGCCGCTATGGGCGACGTGCGCGAAAGATAACCGTGAAAATATGTGTCAGTTTGCATAGCCTCAGTACAACCAGTTGCGCTTTAATTTTATTCGTATTTTATTTTTTGAATAAGATATATCAAATGAAAATAATTTTAGAGTTATTGAAGAATTCCAATAATTTGGACAATTTCGTTGCATTAAATAGGACATCATTAGTTAGGTCAAAACCGACGAAATTGGGTTAACAGATAAGGATCTCATATATTAATATCAACCATGTTTCTATTCTTTACACCATCCTATGATCCTCTGATCCTAGCAAAGAATGCCAACAAAACTAAAAAAAAATTAAACAGGAAAAAAGTAAAAAAGAAGCTATAGTACTTAATTTTATATATTTCGACTTCAAATTACCTACATACACTCACCATTAAGCTTACCAAACAGAACTTCTGTTTGGTACGCTTAATTTAGAGATATTTAAAGAAAATAAAAGATCTAGAGAAATAAATATTTTCTGAATGCAATGTACAATGGTGAATGGAAATATTCGCCAAGTCGCTGAAATTAAATTACGTTATTGCGCAATATGCCTTGCTTTACTAGTAGTAGACTAGCTTTGACTTAGCTTAAATACACTAACTTCAAAGTTGCGCCGCCGTATTAACTATACGTTACAATAACATTAACAAACGAAAAGCTAATAATAGGTATAAGTTTTACGTAGATACCTGTAATTCTCGGCCGCTTCGCGATGAGTGGCAAACTTTCCTCTCTGAGAAAAAAAAGGTTGTCATTTTTGGTCTTAATACATAAATAACTACTAACATTGTCTATATACCGGATGTTCATTATAAAACTTCATCTAGCAGGCTATGAAATTTTGATAGAAAAGGATGACATAATTAAAATAAATTGACTTTTGTTTCTCCATCTTTCTTTTGACATTTCACAGCCAACTAGATGAAGTTTTATAATGGACACCCCGTAGTATTATCCAAAAATACCTCCTAAGCTATAGCTAGGACTTTGACATTTTTTTTATAATTAGTCAGATTGTTTTATTTTTATCTAGAAGGACCAAACTTATAACTTACATTAAAATTATTAAAAATTACCATTATAAATAAAAATAATAAATCATAAAATACTATATATACTCTGTTCAGCGAGGGTTCAATATTACGTCATAAATTGTGACGTCATACAAAAAAACACGTCTGTTTCTGATAAAATGTCAATTGAACAAAATGTCAAGTTATGTTTGTAGACATGGGCAAGGTATCAATTTAGCCTTTTGTGCAAATATTCCAAAGTTTTCCCATTTCGGGTATTAATTCAGAAGGAATATCCGCAGCAGCTTTACCATAGACACCTGCTATGATTCACCCAGCCATGGATGTAGATCATAAGATATGGACAAAATCGGCCCAAGATATTCTGAGTATTTTTGTGTGCTTACTATACCTGGTAGTGCCACAGTATAAAGAATGATACATTATATATAATATATTAATATATAATGTATTATTCTTTATACTGTGGTAGTGCTCACAACTTGCGTTGTGAAACCAATAAGCAGAAACACTTCTCGGCGGATCGCCACACATATTTTCCCTTTTTTCGTTCGAATGCACCCTTTTCTGCAGAATTGTTCAATATGTGTCCGCATGAATTCATTGTTTTGATAAAAAAAACTGTTAGGCATTTATTGTGTATTCAACTCTCGAAATTTTCTTAGAATTGAATTAATGCAATATGTGATAATAAGACATGCAACATAAATACTTTAAATTGAGTACATAGTCTAACTAAGCGTGGGCAAGTGTGTGGGCAAGTAGTGGTTTTTTTAAGACACCTAACCGCGGTTTTGCTGTTATCTGTGTCGCATGCATGCATCGTTCTTCCACATTTTTTCTTTAGTTGATTCCGTCAAACACCTCGCTAATTTTGATTAAAGTTTTATTCATTTCCACAGAAGCGGATCTAGCCTTTAGGTGACACAAGGGGGAAGATATTTTTGTGGACCAGTAGGTGGTTGTTCAGGAACAGGGGCTTTTTTTCAACAATTGATAGTTCCTTCGGGACGTATGTTGATGGAATTTCTTTCGCCGCTTCGTCAATTGTAACTCCTTGTTTCTCCTCTATTTTGGATATTTTCTCCGGTTTTTCTTCACACAGTGGCTTCTTCTACATGATCCCTTAAAAGCGGTTCTTTCATCCGGAAGGATCTATCAATTGTTGAAAAGAAGTCCCTGTTCTTGAACAACCACGTACTGGTCCACAAAAATATCTTCCCCTGGTGTCACCTAAAGGCTAGATCCGCTTCTGTGGAAATGAATAAAACTTTAATGGAAATTAGTGAGGTGTTTGACTGAATCAACTAAAGAAAAAATGTGGAAGAACGATGCATGCATGCATGCGACACAGATAACAGCAAAACCGCGGTTAGGTGTCTTCAAAAAGTTGCCCACGCTTAGTTAGATTATGTACTCAATTTAAGTTATTTATGTTGCATGTCTTATTATCACATATTGCATTAATTAAATTCTAAGAAAAACTTCAAGAATTGAATATACAATAAATTCCTAACAGTTTTTTTTTATCAAATGAATGAATTCATGCGGACACATATTGAGCTATTCTGCAGAAAAAGGTGTATTCGAACGAAAAAAGGAAAAATATGTTTGGGCGACCCGCCGACAAGGGTTTCTGCTTATTGGTTTTACAACGCAGGTTGTGAGCTCTACTAGGTATAGTAAGCACACAAAAATACTCAGAATATCTTGGGCCGATTATGTCCATACTTTATGATCTACATCCATGGCCTGGTGAATCATAGCAGGTGTCTATGGTAAAGCTGTTGCGGATATTCCTTCTGAATTAATACCCGAAATGGGAAAACCTTGGAATATTTGCACAAAAGGCTGAACTGATACTCTGCCCGTGTTTACAAACATAACTTGACATTTTGTTCAACTGACATTTTATCAGAGACAGACGTGTTTTTTTGTATGACATCACAATTTATGACGTAATATTGAACCCTCGCTGAACAGAGTATAGTTATTTATATTAAAAATTTTAAAAAGCAGGATACAAAAGTATGAATAAAATACCAGGTGACCCCCCTAACTAAGAAAATACGCAGTTACAATCAGATAATTTTTACATAAAAAAAGTAGATATTCTATCTTTCTAAATACAGTAGAATACTAAATACACATAGAATTTTCTGTATTTGTTTGTCAGTTTTGTTTCCAGACACCCTGTATATATCATATAAATATATTATAAATTTTAAACACAAAGAAATAAACACATATGACTAAGTCATAATTGAATAATTAAATGTTAACTTTCTGAAAAGTATATAAATAGTATCATACCAAGTTTGGAAATAGTAGTAGTTACTATAAGTCTTATAAAATATAAAGTATAAAAATGATGCATGTAATATACAGTGTCCTTTTTTTAAAGATAATCATGTATTTATATTGTTCAAAATAGCATTTTTAAGACTCTCATATTCAGTTTTACCTTTCTTATCAACTGTGATACTGTTATGTTCAACTGACAGGCAAAACCAATTATGGGTGTGTAAAAAGATAATATTTTGAAGAAAATAAATAAGCATTTTAGGCAAAATTATGAACCATCTTGATCAAATGAGGATATAAATGTCAACTTAACCCTTGAACCAATGCCTTTGATAAGTTTCATCTCTCCATTTCTAATAGAACATGAGCTGTAACTTAAGACTCTTAACACATAAAATCCTACAGCCCAAAAACAACTTTAAAAAAACACACTGTATTAATATACAGGGTGTTCATTATAAAACTTCATCTAGCAGGCTATGAAATTTTGACAGAAAAGGATGACAATCAAAATAAATGGACTTTTGTTTCTCCATCCTTTTCTTTTGACATTTCAGAGCCAACTTGAGGAAGTTTTATAATGAACATCCTGTATATATATATATATAAATAAAGGTATTAAGCCAGCATACTTTTACATTACGAAGTAAATTAAATAATCTCCTTTACAATGAACATTACTTTTACACCTGAACTAACCTGAACTTAATTTATCAACAATCAAAATGAATGTAGACCTGTTCATACTTCTCACAAGTAGCTTTCCAGCACCTTGGTACTTCAATGCACTTGAAGCGCTCCAATCTTCCGCCCCTTTGCCCTTCGAGTACCTACGGATATTTTTTTGACAACTATGAAAAGCTGTTCCAGCTTGAGTCTCTAAAGTCCATATGGACTTAACGCTCGGGGAGCTTTAACAATGGAACAACTGCACAAAAGGACAAAACATCACAGGTTGCAGTGTGTGACACAAGACTGAACACAAGAATTGGACACAAGACTTAGTTTAACACCTTTTTCCTGAAACAATATAATACCTAAAGCAGGAGTTAATGGAGTTACCTCAAGTTTCTCATGTTCAGTTTCCTTTCTATCTCTCCTTTATATATAAAAGTGTTTTTATTTGTTTGTGAATTAAACTGGAGTGGTAGTGTAGCCAGTTTAATTTGCCATGGTACCACTGAATCCTAGTGGTATAGGTATAGTCAATAATAATACCTACCCAGGACTTATGACCTAAAAATTATAAACTAAATTTTTGAGCCGTAGGGTTAAATTCCTAAAAAAACAAACAATAAAAATCGCCAAACAAGCTTCTTAAGACAAAAGAATTATATAAATAAATCCCGTTTTTGCTATTGTTTACAAACAAAATCAGTCTTTTTCACTGAAGGTCAAATGAAGGAGAGTTTAGGCCATTTTCCGGTAGGATAAAACGATTGTAGGGTCGATTCCAGTAGTATAATATCCTGTATTAAAATTTGCTCGTAGGATGAATTAAATTAGGATGATAAGAAGTCGGGTATTTTCCTGTGGACAAAAGTATAGGGACCCAACCACGATTAGGCTCACTGCTTGCTAATGCGCACATTCTTCTGCGCAAGACATATGCGGAGGACACGCCCACTAAAAAAATTGCGTTTTCGGCCGGACGCCCTAGTGCGCTCTAGGAGTATTCTCATCCTTCTTTTCGCAATGAGAACACAAAGGATGGTAGTAATGTCGCAGCGCACAGAGCAGTCTACCTAAAACTCTAGAAGAACAAAAGTTTGAGGTTAGGTCAACTCTGAGTACTTTTTGACATGAAAAGAAAATTTGTAATAACGAAAGATCGAAGATTTGTTTTTTTGATTATAAGTTCGTATTTATTTTAAAACAAATTAGTGTAATAAGTAATAAAAACTCATCGGGCGGCTTGCAACATCGCTTGGTGGTAGTGAAAGTGGACCGTTCCCGTCAAAGATCGCGTAGGTTCAAATACTTTGTCCTATAATAACACCAAGACTATCAAGTGTATTGTGTATTGATTTCTTGATACCTGACTCGTAAGCCAAGGCAAGGAAGGGCGACAAAAGACTATCAAGTGTATTGTGTATTGATTTCTTGATACCTCACTTGTAAGCCAAGACAAGGAAAGGCGCCAATATTTTATAGTATGGTTAGTCTTTTTCTGAACATGAAAATGGTGAGTATTGGGTCTTTTTGAGGTTTTATGATTATAATTAATTTAATTAAATTACATTATTATGGTTTTATTATCAATATCAACTACTGACTAATGTGTAAATGTAACGCGCGTACCCGCAAAAAAAAAACCTAAAAAGTTAGGTTAACTGCAAATGACGTTGAAAGCATTACGGCATTGCCATGTGTAAATTATATTCAGGAATAGAACAGAAACTTATTTTAAATAAATTATGAGTTTTTGTTTTTTTTTACACCACACCATGCGAATTTGCCAAGTTAACTAACAGCTCAAACATTTTAGAAACTAAAAATAATTCTTAGTATTTTTTATATTGATATAATACATTATTAGATATTTTATATTTCGGCGAAAACTTAATAAAACATAAAGCTTGGCATCGTCGATTTTTCAAAATTAAGGGGCGGAGCTGGCCAGCCGCGCATGCGCTTTTGTTGCCACTGAGCCGGACTTATTCGGGCTGAACTTTTTAATGTTACGTTATAATTATATGACAATTATTATTTATATGAGTTTTATTCCTCCATCCTTTTCTTTTGACATTTCATAGCCAACTAGATGAAGTTTTATAATGAACACCCAGTATGTTTCGAGTTTTCGGGTGGCTGCTCTAGGGCTCTCTGATAGTGAAAGTATTCTCCACTTTGGTTTTCTCAGTAAAGTCACAGTTTAAGAAATAGAAACAGTTCGAGCACTCATTTCATATCTGCGAAATACCGACAATTTTTTGCTCTAGCGTTTTCAGACGGAGTACGAGGGTCTGAATAGTGATAGGGACTTCAGTATCACAGCTAAGCTAACAAGAGTGATGTGGGTTGCACGTAGAAGGGCAGGCCGATATCGATATCATCGGATATCCTTCTTATTGCGTCGACTCTGTATACTCCAGTGCTAGCCATACAGGAGCAGAAAGGTTCCGCGCCAACCGTGGAATTATCGAACTTCTTATATTACTGAACGGTAGTAAAGATATAATGATACGAATACTGTCGAAACCATCGAGCTAATCTGGAGACCCCTCCTATTTTACAGTTTCGGCTGGAAGTCACGTCTCGGTGGCGTCATGACGTCTTCTGACAAATTATTGCAAATCAGTTATCACTGTCATTACTTTTATTATTAAGGATATTTCCTCGACCAAACTACTCAAACCAGGTTAACAAAAAGTTAACCATTCGAATTTCCTTGATCCGTGGTCCAAACCGTGACGTCAAACTTAACTAGACCAGTTAACCTGCCACCGGGGATGGTTTGCCTGTTGCCATGTATATAGTTAAGTTGTTTTTTATGTTTCGTTTATTTATAGACAAATCAAAAATGTAGTGAATGTGCTAAATGCAGCACATTTCCGCTTTTCCTTTCCAATTTTGTACCGGCTTTTCTTGGAAAAAGAGTATAAATTCAAAAGAAAAAGTCGCAAAGTTCTGGACCATGTCAGTGCGAGTTTTTTCTTCTCGGAATCTCTTGGTAAATAAAAAGAATCTGGAAATTAGAAAGAAGATAAATATGAAAAAAAACTTTTGTGGAGTGTGATGCTTGATGAATTATTAACGCCTAACAATTCCTCCTCGTTTCCTCAATTTGATTTCTTATTGAGGGCTGAATCTAGGAATTGTGGTTTTGTAACCAATAAGATCTGGACACTTTTTGACGAAAAAACACATAAAAATACCAGGATTTCCCGAAGATTGGATTGACAAATATCTTAAATTTTAACGGAAAACCGACTGGAGTCAGGAGTGACGTTTGATACGTTGAAGTTATAAAAGATACCGTGAGGTCATTAGGTTAACCCTCGACGTCACTAACTTAACCACTTTATTGGTCTAGATCGAGGAAATATTCTTATTGTTGTGCAAACTGACTTCTCTGTTTGCATTTGAGTTAATGTATGTCATCATGGCAACTCTGTAAGCCATTTTTCAAAGCTTTTAACCCTTAACTTTATGGAAGTTTTTTCTATTTTTCCGTTTTCTAAATAAACCAAACCCATGAGGCCCTATAAATGCACATATGGCTACAATATTTTTAATTTTCGTCGAGGACCATTTCTTTTGTTAGTTTTTGGGACAGGCACTTTTTCCCCCCTGTCGGCCAACAATTTCTTGGGAATTCCGGCAATAAAACATGAAACCCTACAATTGCCCTTCTTCTTTACCCAGCAAAGGCGCCCTTTTAATGGTTTATGGTCCTTGAAAGAATTTCAGACCTGTACCCGAACAGTAGTTTAGTAATTAAAGCGATTTTGCGAATATCGTTAATTGAAATTAAAATCTTATTCTCTCATCAGATAGAGCCTTTAATTACTTATCTTTTGAATCTAGATTCAAGCAATGAATGTCTTAATTGACTGGGCCAGGAAATAAACCAGAATAAAATGACGTTGCTTTGTTGACTGTGTCGATTTTGGTGGCAATAAAGATTATTATTATTATTATTATTATTGTTATTATTATTATTATTATTATTATTATTATTATTGTTATTATTATTATTATTATTATTATTATTATTATTATTATTATTATTAATTATTATTATTATTGCATATGAGTTCATGTGTGGCAGCATGGCAACTCTGTAAGCCATTTTTCGAAGCTTTTACGCTTTAATCTTAAGGAAGTTTTTTCTATTTTTCCGTTTTGCCCGTGCAACCAGACCCATGAGGCCCTAAATGCACATATGGCTGCAATATTTTTAATTTTCGTCGAGGACCTTTTCTTTTGTTAGTTTTTGGGACAGACACTTTCACAATTTCTTGGGAATTCTGGCTACAAAACATGAAACCCTACAATTGCCCTTCTTCTTTACCCGGCAAAGGCGCCCTTTTAATGGTTTATGGCTCTCGAAAGAATTTCAGTACCTGTACGTGTCCCGAACAATAGTTTAACGGTCAATTTAAATAAAAAGCTTTAATTGTCAATTAAACTATGTCATGTGAGGTGTCATTTTGAAGAGCATCATTTACTCTGTCCAATAATCACATTTTCAATTTTCTTCTACCAGCAGAGTTTCCACAAAAGCTCAATTTTTAAATTTATACCCGCGCTGTCCGAAGCGCCATTAGTCGCCACTGGTCAGGGTGGTATCGATTTTTTCTGCAGTACCCTTTTGGGGATAAGAAATACCGAGGGGTGTGCGAGAAGATCTTTGAAACTCGAGAGACTGATTACCTAACCGGGAAGACGGAAAAGTTCGGATTTTACCGCGAGAAAAGTCCTTGGCTCCGCCGTTCTGATTATCGCCAATTCGTAATTGTTTTCCCTTTTGAATCCCGTGTTAGTCGGCCGCGCTAATTATTTGTATTTTTAATTAGTGCCAAAACAATTACACCGCTTATTGCCCGCCTACTTAAAGTTTCGTGGAGTGTTTTTTTGGTTGTGCCATATAGTGTCAACCCACCTCTACCCTTTTCCTTAATAGGCCATTTTCTTGCAGATAGCGGATACTTTGCAGACGCAGGAGATTACCGGCAATTAAGTATTTGTAGAAGTTGAACCATTTAGTATATTATAGTAGAGTTTTGCTCACCATAATATCGAAGATCTCAGCAAATTGGCAGAATTCTGTTGTCTTCTAAACTGCGTCGTTAGTTTAGTCTTAGTCATTGTATTTAAATCTAATAGTATGTCATTGGCACTTATGATGGTGTTCACTAGATGTCACTGGAGACTAGTGACATCATCATTTTAGACAAATATTTCAAGGCTGTTTAATTTCCGGCGTTATTGCAATTGTAATTTACGTAATACTGACTTCACGTCAGCTAGACAAAGATCTCCGAAATGCTCCTTGCTCTCTTTGCCTGCAGTCGTACTTGTCATGGTATGTCACAGTTTTTTTTATTTACAATTCATAATTTCTACATTTTATGGATATTGGAGCAAAAAAAGCTCGATATTTGGGCTAATTAATGAAGCAGCCGATAAATAACTCAATAAGTACTAAAATGCCTTTGCCTGCTGCCGTTACTTAAAACAGTGGTGAACAGAGAAGTGAGTGAATCTAATGGCGCGAAAACCCAGGGAATCTTTAAATCATATAGATATTGGAGCAAAAAAGCTGGATATTTCAGCTAGTTTTTAATCAAGGGTAGTACCTTTCTCCAGATGGTTCGCACTTGGACTTGCATGCCCTGTGAGCTGAGCAATAACGGTGCATATCCAGCATCCCATATTGCACACGTAGTACTGAGATATATACTGATAGCTCCGGTATCAAGGAGTGTATCGCATTCGTACTACTATACAATCACAATATTTACTATCCATTGAGGTCCTTCATGCTGGGCTCTGAAGCCTGGGTTCCCTGGCTGCCCCATTGAACTACGGCTCTGGGCTCTGGGTATAGGATAACTTAAATAGATGGGGCGACAGTACGTAATAAAGGTCACCCTTTCTCATTGTCCTTTGCGGCCGGCATTTGCCAAAAAAAGAAATTAAAATAATATAATATCACAAATACTTATAGATACACTACAAAACCAAACTTTAATAAATAATAATAATAATGACAAACGAAATGGCATATCTTTTTCTCTACGTCTGCACAATTACTAGTTTTTATAAAATGACTTTATATTTGTAGAATATATTCATCCTTGTTCACCCAATGCAGTAGAGAAGTAGAAATTTTGTTCTTATTTGTATAGAGTATACAGCTGTGGTTATTTTTATTTTTGCCGTGACATTTCCACCGTTGCCAAGTTTATGGTCCCCCATGAAGTTGACAGGATTGACAGGGTCTTCAATGGCCCTCTGGCAGAGAGGGACCGAACTATCCATTCATTGATTTACTTGGGATTCATATACAATGGTTAATTTTTGTTTGTGGTTGTTTCTCAATTTTAGTAAGAAATCGTGTACCCGTCAAAAACGTTTCTGGGGACCACTGAGCTTATCGCGAAAAGTTCACGTCCGCCGCTATTTTATTTCAGATTCTGGAGAAAACTAAAAATTGTCTTTTTTAATTTTATTTTTAATTAATTATTATTCAAGTAAGTAGTATTCAATTAGTGTTTTTCTTTTTTTTGGCGTTTTGCAGGTTTTGGCTTAAACGATAAAACCTTGCTGGCCAAAAAATATTAAATTGTACTTTATTGAAATTAGCATTTATTAATTATATCCGCTTGGCAGTACCATTGAAGTGTTTTTTCGCTACAAGGAAGAAACGCCACGGATTAATTATCGGACTTTTGCCCCGATAATCAGCGACCTAAGGGACAACAAAATAAATAGATCGTTTTCAAGAGTTGGGTCCCCCTTGCAGCGTGGTAACGGAGATTTGGTGCACAAAGATACGTTGAACTTAGAACATCCACGTAGTCGAATCTCCGCAGACACGGCGGTAACGGCAACACGGCAGAAGCCGCGAACCCAACCGCCCCCACGCAACGACCACCCGGACCACCGATTAATACGATTATCTTTAGCGGGGGGACACTGCGAGACATTATATATTTCTTATTTCCAATCCAATCGATTATCGAACTTATACCTAATTCACTTATTTTTGGCACCTCGTTACCTTTTACCCTCGTCGTTTGAATCTTAATTTTTTTATACCTATCTGTTTTCGGTACATGTGTGCCGGACTTCCGGTCAAAAAAGGAGGCCATTTTTTGAGAAATATCGGCCTTTGTTGGCTCTGTCCGCATCTGCTGGGTCAGTGGTCGAAGCGTTGTGGAGCGGCTACCGGATAACGGTAACGGTAAGATAAGTTGGTGATTGTAAAGAACCTCGTTTTTAGCGTTAATTTTGGTATCAATAGAAGGAATATATCAAACAGCGTTTTGGGTTTTCGTTTCTTTAGAGCGCTCTGAGAGTATTCCCATCTTTCAATTCTGATTGAGAAAACAAAGGATGGAACCGCAAAAGAATCTAGAGCCCTCACCCGAAAACTCTAAAAATTTACCAATTTAATTAAAAAAAATTGTTGAATTGAAATTAAAAAAATTGTTGAATGTACGGGTGTCGAAAATGTACTCTTACTTTGGCGTTGTTCTTGCAACTCGAAAATATGGCCCCAGGGACATCATTTTAAGTCGCTCACTCGACTAGCACCATTTCTGATACACTTCTTAAAAATTTGATACATGGAGGTCGTATGGCATCTAAGGCCGATCGCGAATCCAGGGCTAGCGCATTTATTGGCTGCTAGGTTTGACAGATACGACGCCTTCTTGATTTTTTTTTTTTTGGAAACGCTCACATATTCACTTACAGTCTAATAGAGCTAAAGGAGAAGATTACAGAAATATATAACTTCGTATATCTATCTCTAGCGTTTCGATTATAATGGGTGGTAAATTTGTTGAACTTTGAAAATAATTATTTTAAGTCGCTCACTCGACTAGCAGTTTCCTGTTACACTCCTTAAAAATTTGATACATGGGGATCATATGGCATCTAAAGCCGACTTCGGATCCAGGGCTAGCTCATTTATTGGCTGCTAGATTTGACAGATACGACGCCATCTTGATTTTTTTTAAATGGAAACACACATATTTACACATCATATATATTTACCTACACTCTAATAGAGCTAAAGGAGCAGATTACAGAAATATATTACTTCATATATTTCTCTAAGCATTTAGATTATACAGGGTGGTAAATTTGTTGAATTTCAAAAATCATTTTAAGTGGCTCACTCGATTAGCAGTTTTCCTGTTACACCTCTTAAAAATTTGAGTCATGGGGGTCGTATGGCATCTAAGGCCGACCTTGGATCCAGGGTTAGCGCATTTATTGGCTGCTAGGTTTGACAGATACGACGACATCTTGATTTTTTTTTTTAATGGTAACACACATATTTACCTACAGTCTAATAGAGCTAAAGGAGCAGATTACAGAAATATATAAATTCGTATATTTATCTCTAGGCGTTTCAATTATACAGGGTGGTAAAATTTGTTGAATTTCGAAAATAATTTTAAGTCGCCCACTCGATTAGCAGATTTCCTGTTACAGATACTTTCAACAAATACATCCTGGTCGCCATGGATTATTTCACTAAATGGCCTGAGGCATACGCCCTGCCCAATCAGGAAGCAACGACTGTGGCAACGGTGCTAGTAAATAAAATATTCTGCAGATTTGGAGTCCCTCTCGTACTTCATTCTGATTAGGGCCGAAATTTTGAATCGGCTGTTTTCCGAGGTCATGGAACTTCTCGGAATTCGCAAGACCAGGACCACTCCTTTGCATCCAATCAGATGGGATGGTGGAGAGATTTAATCGGACCATGGAACATTACCTGTCTAAAATGGTGGCTGATCATCAGCGTGATTGGGACCAACATCTACCTCTCATGTTGATGGTATGTCGAGGCTCTATACACGAAGCAACTGGTTATACTCCGGCGAAAGTGATGTTCGGAAGGAAAATGAGGCTTCCTGCGGATTTGATGTATGGAACATCAGAAAAAGATTCGCTCAACTCAAATTTGGTGGAGGAGCTCAACGAGAGCTTAAAAATGTTCATGAACAAGTCAGGAATAAACTGCGGATCTCCAGTGATCGAGCCAAAGCAAGATATGACTTACCGACTAACTCCCGCGACTTCCAGGATGGTGATTTGGTGTCGCTGTACAATCCGCGGCGAAAGGTGGGAAAGTCGCCCAAACTGCTTACCCAAAAGTGGGAAGGGCCTTATACAATTATAAAGAAAATTAATGCTGTGGTCTATAGGATCCAGTGGACCCCCATGTCAAAGATGAAGGTTGTTCATCTGGATCGAGTAGCACGATACCGTGGAACTCTGTCTGTTCGCGCCGAAGAGCCTTAGGAGGAGGGCAATGTTACGGTAAGCAGCGGTTGTGGGCGTGGATTATCAGCGAGGCGGAACGACATTGGAGGTTGGAACTTCGCAGCTCGCGGCCTATCCGGGCGCTGCGGCATTATTACACATGGGGGACTGTTACGAGTGATTTATTGCTCTATTTATTTAAATCGCAGTTATTTTTGCCTTCTAAGAATGTTCTAGGCGTTTCTATATTTTTAGGACTTTGTATAAAAGGCGAATAGCGCCGCCGTTATTAGTAGTCTTATTTAATCGAGCTATAAGTAAGCTAAAATACCAAACGATAATAGAAAGCTATAAAGTGTGAGTTATTTAGTAGTAGAATTGTACTTGTGTGAATTTGTGGGATAAATAAAGTGTTTTCGTGTTAAATCTTTACACTGGAATTATTGAACCCTGAGTTCGCAACAATACTATAGTCATCTTGTTCGATCATTTGATTGAAAATCAGCTAGTCTGACATTTATATGTCAACCAGAACCAGAACCGGTGCGAAACGAAAATGACTTATATGAACATTACGTTTCATGATCACCAATTACCATATCTAACAGAGTTTTCGGATAACAGCTCTAGAGTGCTCTGAGAGGGCGGCCATCCGAAAACGCCATTAATGATTCAGTATCGTTTCATTTTAAATCTCTATTAAAGATGACATTTGATTACCACCGCTATATCAACATTACAAGACAAAAACTAAAACGGGTGTCGAAAATATGTTCATTTCGACATTACTAGTACAGGACCCGAAACAAACCAAATTAATATGGATATATTAATATAATAATAAATATAATAAGGTTAAAAGTATTTAGATAGGTATGCCTTATATTTTGGTAACAAATTCAGGTTTAGTAACAAGAGTAAAATTTACTCTTTATTTTAAGTTTTAACATGTAATAGTATATTATTTAATGAGCATATAATGCTGGCTATTACTCACGAAGATAAAGTTTGCTACACGAGCCGAAGGCGAGTGTAGTAATATATCGAGTGAGTAATAGCCATTATATGCGAGTCAAATATCATACTTTTTCTACGACTATATTATACAGGGCGATTCATAGTCGATGGTCCCTTAGACATATCTGGAGAACCAAAGGAGATATCACTTGGATTGTTGAGTCATCATCAACACATGATCTACCTTACAAACTTTTTTAAATCATTGCAACGTTGTCAAATTTACGAGTTCTTGAATGAATTTTATTTTTTAACTGAATTACTTACAATAATTCATAAACATTACAACATCAAATTAACTTCATAAAAGAGTTATCATAAAGTTCATACCTAGAAAAACATTATAAAAACATTATTATAATTAGAAGTATTAGCTGTTTCGAACACTTTTTTGAGGTACCTACTAATAACTTATTATTCGTTTTGACGGGAATAAGTAATATTAATTGTTATTCCGGAACAGTTATTAAAAGTTAATGAAGGAATATTATTAATATCTAAATTAATATCTTCATTATTTAAGATGTTATGATTTTTTTGGGTTACATTGTAATTTGTGGAACTATTAGCTATAACAGAATTCATAATTTTATTACCAGTATCAATTTTGTTTTTCAACGAATCGTCAATATATCCTTCCGCGACCGATGTCGACTTCCAGCCACCATGCCTCTTCAATGTGGTGATGTCTCCTCCGGAATCTATGAGCAACGTTGCCGAGGACCGCCGAAATGTGTGACCCGTATACATTTCTGGATTTTCCAGCTTCAGAAATGTAGCAATTTGCTTTCCCATTTGTCCAAATTTGTTAATACCGATTTTCTGGGTTGTACATTTTCCGTTTTGAAAATTTAAGAAAAAAAATGGTGGGCATTTGACACTGCTAGGACGAAGACTGATGTACCTTTTGCAAATTTCATAGAATTTTTCCGTCACTGTAAATTTTCGAACAATTTTGGTTTTTGTATTTGGAATCGTGATTAGAAACGCTGTGCCTAGGTCTTGAAAATGGCTCATTTGCATTGAATGTAGTTCATTGGTACGGCATGCTCCCATTAGACCCATAATGAGCGCAACCTAAAATTTTAGTAACCATTATTTTTTTTTAGATCATAAAAACATCAACTAATTCAAATTACCTTTGTTGCAAGGTGTATATCATCAGGAGCTTCTTCAATAAATTTGTTAATGTTCAAAGCCGTCAAAGTTTTGGCTTTTTTTGGAAAGTATCCCTCAGACTTGCGTTTTAAAAATGCCCGAAGCCTACAATATCCTTCAATATTAACTTCATTGTTCAGTGCGAGTGTGCTTCTCAGCATCGAGTATTGCGCCCATAAGGAAGAGGATTTGTATTTCTGCGACAGTTCTTGAAAATACACTAACACAACGTCTTCCGAAAACGATCTGGCATTATTTTTGCTCCTCCAGTCCATAAAATTTGAGTATACCATCTCATATTTGTGGCGAGATTTTTCAGGCAGCAAGTTTAGTCTTGTTAATTTAGCAGCTTTCTTAATACTTGGTGGTGTTCCCCCGATTTCTTCGTCAGCATCGCTTGAGAGGATTTCCTGTGCTTGAGATGAAGTTGAATTCAACATTGTGGTTAATGTTTTAAAATACGCTCGCACTAATTGTCAATAATCACATGTGACGGATTTGTTTCAACGGCTTGTTTATCTGTCTGTTGCCACCGGTTTCCATGACAACGCACAGCAGATGCGCCATTTAATAAACGTAAAGCCAAATTTAGACTTCACAATTACAATAATAATATCGCCAAAGAAGACGTTTACTGTCAATATTTTTGTGCAAAACAAAAAAATTAAGTCTATCTGCCTGCACAACTAGATACACTTATGTAAGTCTGGATGTTCTCGGGCAGAAAATGAATTTGAGCAACAGTTGTATGTTTTTCAAATGTAGAATCGGCTTAAAAGAATATGTCGATAAGTCCTATAATTAATATGAAGTTTGAACCTAAAATTGATCTTATTGGTCCACACAGCAGTGAGTAATTATTACTCACGGTTTAGAATGGGTAATAGAGACTATTACTATTCCAATATCAAAATAGTAATTAATCTATTATTCAATAGTCGTAGAAAAACTATATTTTATAATTAAAAACAATATTTGAAAACGTTATTTCTTAATTGGAGTTGAAACCAGGAACTACTACAGTAACCAAAATGTGACCTAGCAGTGGAGGCAGCACGACGCAACACGACCTCCCCGGTCATGTAAATCTCTAGTATGCAATATGTTAGAATGAACTCAACAACGGAAAATAGAACGCCTCTCGAAAGGTCAGACCCCTTTAAACCAGTAGATAATGGATGAGCCCCATTATAACCCTAGCCGAAATAGTTATTTATGTATTAAGAGTGAAAAGTACAACTTTTTTGCTCGGAGAGTGAAGTTTTGAGAGATCACTCGAGAGAAAAAAGTTACTTTTCGTAATACATACAACGTTTTTTCTGCAAACTAACAATTTCAAATAATGTGAATCACAACTGAGCATAACTCATGACACAATCTGAAAATTTAAATCAAGTGACAATGACGTTTTAAATATTTGGTTGAGTGGTGGTAGTTGCTATTGACAGCAAGCGAAAAAATCTTTTTCTACGAGCGTGCTTATTATGTCACTTTCCCTCACGCATTTTGTTTTTGAAAGCTTCACTTTCCCGCGCGGCGTGCGGGAAAGTAAATATTTAAAGAATGACTGATTTATAATATAATTTACACTTTATAGTCTGCCTATCTAGATAGGTGCACCTGCCTTACAGCCGTGCCAATTTTTTTTATCTGTTTTAAGAGACTATATATTATGCTTGCTTTTATTAATTTTTGATACAAAATATACCCATAATATTGTTGCGAACTCGGGGTTCGATAATTCCATTGTAACGATTTAACACGAAAACACTATTTACACACAGGTACAATTCGACTACTAAATAACCCACTACTTAACACTTTATAGCCTTCTAATATCGCTTCGTACTTTAGCTTACTTATAGCTCGATTAAAATAAAACTATTCTTAACCGCCGCTCTATGTGCCTTTTATATACAATCCTAAAATTACAGAAACACCTAGAAACTTCTTTATAAGAATTCTTGAATTATCTCACATAAAAAAAAAAGTTGTAAACAACTGTCTTCTAGATTAAACCGAGTAATAAATCACTCGTGTCAGCCATGACGCAGCGCGGATAGGTCGCGAAGCTCCACCAACCACACGCGTTGCCCCGCCTCCCATGCGGCGTTGCTGCGAATCGTAACATTGCCCTCCTCCTAAGGCGGTTCGTCCCGAACAGATAGAGTTCCATGGTATCGTGCTAATCGATCCAAATGAACGACTTTCATCTTTGACCAGGGGGTCCGCTGGATCCTATACACCACATCATTAATCTTCTTTATAATTGTATAAGGTCTTTCCCAATTTTTGGCTAAGTTTGGGCGACTTCCCCACCTTTCGCCTCGGATTGTATAGCCACACCAAATCACCATCCTGGAAGCCGCGGGAGTTAGCTAGTAAGTCTTGCTTTGGCTCGATCACTGGATATCCGCAGTTTATTCCTGACTTGTTCATGAACATTGTTCAGCCTCTCCTTAAGCTCCTCCACAAAATTCTCAGAGCTGAGCGACTCTTTTTCTGGTGTTCCATACATCAAATCCGCAGGAAGCCTCATTTCCCTTCCGAACATTACTCTCGCCGGAGTATAACCAGTGGCTTCATGCGTAGAGCCTCGATATGCAATCAACATGAGAGGTAGATGTTGGTCCCAATCACGCTGATGAACTGCCACCATTTTAGACAGGTAATGTTCCATGGTCCGATTAAATCTCTCTACCATCCCATCCGACTGTGAATGCAAAGGAGTTGTCCTGGTCTTGCGAATTCCGAGAAGTTCCATGACCTTCTGGAAAACAGCCGATTCAAAATTTCGGCCCTGATCAGAATGAAGTTCGAGAGGGACTCCGAATCTGCAGAACATTTCATTTACTAGTACCGTTGCCACAGTCGTTGCTTCTTGATTAGGCAGGGCGTATGCTTCAGGCCATTTAGTGAAGTAATCCATGGCGACCAAGATGTATTTATTGCCCGACTCAGTCTGAGGAAACGGTCCCGCGACATCAATTGCTACCCTCTCGAATGGAGCACCCCCATGATCTTGTTCGAGGTCCTTTTGTGGCACAAAAAACTTCACACTTGCGGCACCAAGATTCGACGTCTTCATGATAATTCACCCAGTAATACCGCTCTTTAATTTTGGCCAATGTTTTGTTGACCCCAAAATGGCCTCCGCTTGTTCCGTTGTGCATTTCCTGTAGTACATCTCATTTTCTGCTACCAGGAACAACCAACTGACTGACTATGGACTTGCCATCCGGACCCTCCCACGCTCTCTTCAGTAGTCCATTTTCTATTTTAAGAGAGTGCCACTGGGCCCATAGCGCCTTCAGGTTTGGACTTTTACCAGCGATTTCTTGCCATTCTGGTCTCTTGTCGTCAGTCTTTGCAGAGAGGATGGGTCCAATATCTGGATCATTCATTTGTTCTTCTCGAAGCGTCTGTGTGGTCCAGCCATCGTTTGTTTCCACCGACGTTCTCCTTACCAAAGGAAGTCCCTCACGCTGCTCAGTTCCTTGACAATGCCGACAATCTTCTTTACAAGGCCGTCTAGACAATGCATCGGCATTTCCGTGAGACCTTCCTGGTCGATGTTCAATTTGGAAATCGTACTGCTGCAGGCGCTCTATCCATCTGGCTATTTGACCTTCAGAGTTCTTCATCTGTAATAACCATTTCAAGGCTCCATGGTCAGTCCTAATCAGGAACCTTTTTCCATATAAGTAGCGACGGTAATGTTCGACTGCTTTAACGATGGCCAACACCTCCTTTCTATTGACGCAATAGTTTCTTTCTGGCTTATTTAAAGTCTTACTGTAGTATTCAATGACCTTCTCTTGCCCGTTTTGTCTTTGAGAGAGTACTGCACCTAGACAACAGTTACTTGCATCCGTGTCCAAAATAAAGGGTCCGTCCTTTATAGGGTAAGCCAAAATCGGATTAGAACAGAGGGCAGCTTTAAGCATTGCAAACGCCTGACTGCAATCGTGGTTCCACAAGAACGGTGTTTTCTTTTCCGTTAATTTGTGCAGCGGTTTTGCGATGTCGACAAATCCCTCTACAAATCTCCTGTAGTAAGTACATAGTCCCAAAAAGCTCCTTACTTCGTGTTTGTCTCGGGGAACTGGCCAATCTTTAATGGCAGATATTTTACTTTGGCTAGTTTTAATGCCTTGTTCTGAGATAGTATGCCCCAAGTACTCGACTTGATTTTGGAACAGGCTGCATTTCTTGCAGTTTAACTTCAGGTGAGCATTCCGTAACTTGTTGAAGATTTCTCTTAAATTCTTCAAGTGCTCGTCGAAATCACGTCCCATGACAATTATGTCATCTAAGTATACCAGGCAAGTTTTCCAAGTCAGCCCCCTCAAGACAAGTTCCATTAGTCGCTCGAAAGTTGATGGAGCATTGCACAATCCAAAAGGCATAACAGTGAATTGGTATAGTCCAGAACCAGTAGAAAATGCAGCCTTTTCTTTGTCTTCGGGAGCAATCTTAACTTGCCAGTACCCACTTTTTAAATCTAGAGTGGAAAACCACTTTGATCCCGATAAAGTTGCTAAGGTGTCGTCTATACGTGGCAATGGGTAGCTGTCTTTCTTGGTCACATCATTAAGTTTCCTGTAGTCAACACAGAACCGCGTTGAACCATCTTTCTTCTTAACAAGAACCACAGGCGACGACGATGGACTAGATGATTCTTCTATGACGCTCTCCTTGAACATTTCATTCAGCAAACTGTTAACTTCTTGTTGTTTAGCCAGCGGGACCCTTCGTGAGTGTTGTCGTATTGGCTGGGCATCTCCTGTGTTGATCTTATGGACAACTAAATCAGTTTGACTGTCGTTGCTCTTGAAGTTGAACATATCAGATTCATCCATAGAAAATTTTATGGCAGATTGAAGTTGTTCCCTTGACAGATGACTCCAATGTCGTTTGAAAGCATCAATAACCTCTGGGGAAGCTTGGTTAGAAGATTTAACTTTGGATGTCTCTGCTTCGACACAATTGCATACCCATTGCACAGGCTCATAATTGGCAAGAACTGTTCCTTCTTTGAGCTTGATGGTCTTTTCTCCAATATTTGCAACTCGTACTGGCATAGTCTTCTTCGTGTCGGTCAAAGTTCGTGCTACCATGATTTCAGTCGTCAAATCCAGGTTAGGTTCTATAAGTCCTATGGACCACCCAGGATCATTTTCAGAAGTCACTGTGATAATTTGTTCTGAATTTGGAGGAACTTTTATATCTTCCACACCAGTAGACGGACACTAGTTTCCACATTTCCATTGGTTAATGCAAACTCCTCATCTCCAAATGTGAGAATATTCCGTTTGTGATCATAGGAGAATCCATGTTTCCTGATGAGATCCATTCCCAAAATAAGCTCGTCTTTGATCCTGGCAACCAATACTTTATGCCGAACTTCGAGTCTTTCTCCAATAATGATGGTGACAACGGCTTCTCCGTCTATAGGGCAAGACTCTCCAGTGACTGATTTTAACATAATAGGATTGGGCAATGGTTGTATGGTATATCCGACAAGTTTATCTGGCCTTACAATGGTCACATCTGCTTCTGTATCGATGGTAATCTGGATTTTCTGTCCCTTAATGCGTCCGGCCACTGTAAGACTTTTGCCACCCAAATTATTGACTTTAAAGATCCTGGGGGTCTTAACGGGCCCGGTCAATTGCCCTCTTGCATTGACCGGAATTAGTTTTCCTGGGACCTAGGGCGTTCTTGGTCGCCGCTCGGTCTTCTAAACGACGGCGACGGACTTCTTGCCCTATTACGGCAGTTACTCTTGATGTGACCCAGTCTGCCGCAGTTAAAACATTTTATGCCCCGATTGTCTGTTGATCGAGGCGTCCTTCCCAACAGGGCTTGTATATTGACTGCCATATCCTTAATCGTTTTATGTAAACTGGCCATGGATTCAGTCCTTGACGTATCCTCCTCCTCATCGCAAGTTGCCATTCTTACACGTGGAGAAGAACCAGATGACACTCGTGACGCCTCGAATTCCAGGGCCCGAACTAGTGCCTCGCTGATATCCTTGGGCCTTACTAGACGTAAGTGGTATCTCATGTCACTATCGCGAACTCCCACAATGAACCTTTCGGCGGCAAATTGCATTTGAAAAGATTCAGGGGCCGATGGATATGCCAGGTGAATTAGTCTGTCTATGTCCGCCTCAAATTCTTGTAACGATTCACCTGACTTCTGCTGTCTCATCCTCAGCTGGGCCTGGAACACGGTTTCTTTGTGTTAATTTCCAAATCGTAGTTGCAGAGAGTGTACTAAAGCTGCATAATGACTTTGATCAGCTGCCGACAGAGATTGGAGTAATTCAGCCGCTTTTCCACGAAGCGCTACCACTAGTGATGTAGCTTTCTGGCGCTCGGACCAGCCATTAGCTTTTGCAGCTGCCTCAAATTGGGTTTTATAGATTTCCCAGGCCGTAGTACCGTCATAATTGGGAGGCTTAATTTTAGCGTTGGGTGTGCTAAACCTCTCTGTAGACACGGTGTCGTCCTCAAGTTGTTCCCGGAATTTCTTTTCTAGCTCGAGAACCCTCCGGTTGACAGCTTCGAGTCCTTCGTTAACGGATTCGTTAACGGATTGCATTATTCTTTCTTCCAATTGTTGCTCCCTGACTGCGAGATGGTTCATTACTTCTTCTTTGAATTGTTGATGACGTCGCTCTTGTACTTGTTCACGTTTTTCCTGCTCCTCCTTCTGTTCTTGATAACGTCTTTCCTGCTCTTCTTTCTGTTCTAGATAACGTCTTTCCTGCTCTTCCTTCTGTTGTTGATAACGTCGCTCCTGTACTCGATAACGTCTTTCTTGTTCCTCTTTTTGTTCTTTATAACGTTTGTCCTGCTCTTCTTTTTGTTCTACATAACGTCTTTCTTGCTCTTCTTTCTGTTCGTAATAACGTTTCTCCTGTTCTAGATAACGTCGCTCCTGTACTTGATCACGTTTTTCCTGTTCCTGATAACGCCGCTCTTGTACTTGATCACGTTTTTCCTGTTCTTCCCTCTGTTGTTGCATAAGGGACAGCAGGGCGGCAAGTTGATCCTCCATCGCTTGATGTTGGCTTCTGGTCACTGGCATAAACACGTAATGTCCGGCAATGAAGCACTCACTTACAGTTCAGTAATATTAGTCCTCAAATTCTCACTGGAATCGCACTTCTGACACCAATTGTTGCGAACTCGGGGTTCGATAATTCCAGTGTAACGATTTAACACGAAAACACTATTTATTTATTCCACAAATATACACAGGTACAATTCGACTACTAAATAACTCACTACTTAACACTTTGTAGCCTTCTAATATCGCTTCGTACTTTAGCTTACTTATAGCTCGATTAAAATAAAACTATTCTTAACCGCCGCTCTATGCGCCTTTTATATACAATCCTAAAATTACAGAAAAACCTAGAAACTTCTTTATAAGAATTCTTGAATAATCTCACATAAAAAAAAGGTTGTAAACAACTGCCTTGTAGATTAAACCGAGCAATAAATCACTCGTGTCAGCTATGACGCAGCGCGGATAGGTCGCGAAGCTCCACCAACCACACGCGTTGACCCTCCTCCCATGCGGCGTTGCTGCGAATCGTAACAATATACGTACTTTTTATTCCAATGTCACCAGTTCATGCCTGAAACATTACGTCACATCAACAATCACACCAAGTTTTTGTCATAACAACCAACTGATTGTTGATAAAGTCAGCTGTTATACTGTTGACAAAGGTAAAGTTGTTTATGTATTGTATTCCTTGTTTTTGTTACAATGAATTGGCTCGTAGAAAAATTATTTTTCCTAACTCGTGCGGAAAGTGTCTTTCCCGCAGTCGTCTGCTGCAGATCGGCAGACAGCGTGCGGGAAAGTATCACTTTCCGCACTAGTTAGGAAAATAACTAGTTTCTACGAGCGTGCTTATTATGTCATTTTCCCGCACGCATTTTATTTTAGAAAGCTTTACTTTCACGCACGCCGAATTTAGCGTGCGAGAAAGCTGATTTATAATATAATTTTGACTTTATAGTCTGTCTATCTAGATAGGTGCATCTGCCTTACAGCCGTGCCAAACATTTTTATCTGTTTTAAGGAATTATTATGCTTGCCTTTAATGATTTTTGATACAAAATATACCTATAATATACGTACTTTTTATTCCAATGTGACCGGTTCATGTCTGAAACATTACGTCACGCCAACAATCACACCAAGTTTTTGTCATAACAACCAATTGATTGTTGATTACTTCAGCTGTCATACTGTTGACAAAGATAATTAAAGTTGTTTATGTATTGTATGTTTATTCCTTGTATATATGGCAAGCCGTTTTACTTTTTATTCAACTTTGGACTCAAAACATCAAAAAAATTGCTTTTACAATCCTCATTTTTATTCAACCTATTTTTATTATCTGATAATGAAAACATTTCCATTATGTGATAAAAAAAATAAGTATCATTAAAATGAAGCTCTATTTTTTTGATACCTATTTTTATTATCACATAATAGAAATATTTTCATTATCAGATAATAAAAACATTTTTATTTTCAGATAAAAAAAATATTTTTATTATCAGATAAAAAAAATATTTTCATTATCAGATAATAAAAATATTTTCATTATCAGATAATAAAAACATTTTTATTATCAGATAATGAAAATATTTTCATTATCAGATAATAAAAATTAAGCTTCCGGGAAGAGTCTCATCTATCCTAATGACAGAATGACTGAATGACACATGTCAAAGATGTCATTCTGATCAGCTGTTTGGTTCATTATATTTTTGTTGTTTTCAAATTAAATTTTAAATAATTGAATGATTAATATTTAGGTAATGTTCTAGTCGGTAATGACAAACAATTTTAATAATAAATGGTATAGGTTTCGTGCACGTGTCGTCACAATTTGAACCTGGGGGTATAAAAACTAAAAACATAACCTCACCCATTTAAAATACATGTAGATTAATGACATCTTTGCACTTAATTACAATTTTTTCAATTATCTTAAATCGAATGACACTTAAATTTTGCTGGAGGCCTTCTAGAATCATCATTCTTGACAGTGAAGCAAAAAATAATTACCTTTATGCAGAAATAAGTGGTAAGGAGAGCAATATTTTCTGGACTAGTCCTACCACCAAGTACCACCAACCTTTTTATGCTTCAAAACTACTTCAAATTCAGACAAAGGAGCATGGTAATAGAGGTTTGGCGTTCCCAGTAGATTCTATTGCCATAAAAACTAGAAAGGAATGGATTGTTAAAAGGTATAATATGATTACTTGGCTAGAAGCAGGAATAAGATATTTAAACATTTGTAGGTGTGAATTCTAAGTCATAATATACGCCCTGGACTTGAAAATTGTGCACCAAATCCAAATAAGTCGAGCACTTTTGTGTCTACAAGGAAATAATTATAAAAAAATTTTCATGGGTCTGGTCAGAAATAAATAACACGAACTATAACAGTTTGAAATACTCAAAACCTTTTTATGCCTCAAAACTACTTCAAATTTAGACAAAGGAGCATGGAAATAGAGGTTTGGTGTTCCCAATTGATTTTAGTGCCATAAAAACTAGAAAGGAGTGGATTGTGAAAAGGTATAATGTGATTACTTGGCTGGAAGATGAAATAAGATATTTAGACACTCGTAGGTGTGAATTCTTAGTCATATATGCCCTAGACTTGGAAATCTTGCACCAAATCCATATAAATTAAGCACTTTTATGTCTACGAGGAAATAATTGTCGAAAAAGTTTGGTGTTTACTGTGGTCAGAAATAGATAACACCTGAACTGTGTGCAGTGATAAATTAAGACAAAATAATTTTTAAGATGTGGTATTTAGAATAAATTGTAAATGTTCCTCCACAATTTAATATAAAAACCCTGTTACTTTTGAGGTTATAATTGTTTATCGAAGAATTTAAAACAAAACTTGTGTCTTAATGGAACACATTTTATTGTAACAAACACTTATTCAAAGATTTTGTCCAATACAACCTTACTGATACTGCTAGAATATAATTATATATTTTTAAGTTATATAAATAAATTCGTTACTGAACTAAATATGTTTAAGAATATATGTCATGAAGCCCTTTTGCTATCTTCTTTTTAATATATCTTTGTCCTTTCGTTGCATTACATGGACACATTACACTACTTACATGGAATGGCTTCTGTTTCCTTACTTAGCTACTTTTGTCATTTCCATACTCTACAACAACAATAAAGCTATTAAGATATTAAAAACATAACTCCAGTTAAACAACACAAAAAAAGAGCAAAAATAATATGATTGGAACTGTATGTTAAGCACCAATGAGGGTATAATTCTGTACTAAAGCACCTACTTAGTAATATTGTATCCTCCTTGGCCCTAGTTAAGGTAAGCACTACGAAGACAGGCATTGCAAAGTAGAAACAAACAAAATTCTGATTTCAGCATTTCTTATTCCCAAAATATTTGGAGTTGAAATAATGGGCTTCTTAACAGTAGTTCCAATCACGCAATGCTCAGATATCAATAGTATGATTTGAAAGTACATTATTAAACTGTACCTGAAGCAGATTAGGGTCTGTGTAGGCAGAATCTGCAAAGTTTCAATTTTACGTAATTCCTGTACAGTTATGAGGCAATGTTATCCAATAGCTCCGACCTGGATATGGGAAATGTACTGCTTAGAACAGCTCACTTTTGTTTCAGGGTAAATATCTTAAAAAATATTATAGAAAAACGGATTTATATGCATTTTGAGGTTGTTTTACCACCAAGTTCGATGACAGGTCACATGCTGCACGAAAACCTATGTAGTATTTCCATTATAGATTCGGTAATACAATATTTGCAAGAAGAGCAAGGGTATTCCACATGTTTCCATAGGAGGCTGTATTGAATCGGTAAACCCAAATAAATGTTGCAATTCTTGCCCTGATAAATAATTAATGAAGTATCCAAGGGACAGTGCCAATGAGAATATTTTCAAGAACTGGATACTTATACAAGCATTACAAGACTGAAGGCACATCAAAATGGGAAATAACAATTCTCAGACTATATGACTTCTTTCATCAAAATAAGGACAAATATAAATATGATAAGAAAATGTTAAACAGCTAAACAGCTGTGATGGGATCATGTTTCATGATTTATTTAATTTTACAATGGTATTGTAAGCAAATTGATATTACAATTTGAAACAATAAGTAAATTAAAATCTCCGAGTTCTTACACATTGAAAACCAATAAGTTTGTGAAAAAAAAGTATTGCACAAATATCAGTTTAGAATCTAAATCCATCAGTTAGTATATATTATTGACATACATACTGATAGTTGGTACTTGTCACTAAATATTCAATACAGGCAGTATGTACCGAGGAAACTATTTACCTATATGCAATGTGTCATTTATTTTACAACAGGTAAGTAGTATATTAAACAATGCTACATATTTTCATATTTTATTATTTTAGGTAGTGTGTGATGGATGTGCTGAATGTAACAGTAACATATTTAAAAACTACAGAAAATTTTGAGTATGTATTAAAAGTTCTTGAAAGTTGAACATCGATACAAATTACGGAATTCAACCAGCACTTTTCTCTGTCATATCAGGTCCCTTTGCATCAAGCAACTTTGAAGTAAACTTCAACCATCCTTTATTATTATTATTATTATTATTATTATTATTACTATTACCTTAATTACTATGATAATAGATTTAAGGGTCCTTAACTTTTAAGTATAGTTTAACATCTTTATAATTTCTAGATAAACTATTGTTGTAAGATTTGTTTTGGAAGTTTCCTGATAGTTTAAGTGCTAATAAGAAATTCTCTTGTTCCAGAATTTTTTTGGCACAACTGTTAAGCCCAGTGCAGACGATGCAATTTTTCGCAGGGATTTCATCCCTGCGACAAAAGTTGCAGGGATTTTTTCGTTCAGACGGTGCATTTTAGTTGCTACAATTAATTGCATAGCAATAGAAATTGTTCTATTTTCCATGCGATTTGTCGCGGGGATTTGGTTACGTTTCTAGTGCCTTTCCAGCGAAAACTGAAAATTTTAGGTTGAACAAAAAAGTGTGGTTAGGTGAACACTTTGAATCATCAGCTTTTTCAAACTCCTCATTAATTAATCAAAAGGCCCCCCCAAAATCTCTTTTTAACACCCAGGGCCTCACCCATCAACTTTTAGGCATAGAGATAGTTTACAAAAATAATAAGACAGAATGGATTTTTTTTTTGATAAGTTGGTAGCAGTCTAGTAAAGTTCCTAAAAAATTGCATAAAAAAAGTTGCACTGTCTGAACGCAAATGCAAGAAAACGCGGGGATTAAAATTGCTGCAACTTTGCCCCCGCAATAAGTTGCATCGTCTGCACTTGGCTTTACATAATAATTTGGTAACATTCCTTAATAAATAATATTTTCTTTTGGAGACGATTTATTCCTTTGGTTGGGAGTACAATAGGTACACTACACACAGGTAGTTGTTCAACTACATATCTTGGGAAAATAACATTTAATTTTCCTTCAGTAGTTTCATCATTTTTAGCAATTATAGTTTTAGTACTGTTTTATATTTTTATAATTATAAAAAAACTCTTGAAATATAATAAGTATAGCAGTAGGTTGGAAAATATAAATTGATAAGAGAAAATAGTAAATAATGCAAATATTGTAAAAACATATGTTTGAAGTCCCCATTCGTTAGCTCCTAAAAATGTCATCAATGTCACTTGTCTATCATTAGGACAAATGCAACCATCTCATTGTACCGTCCGTAATTTTTATTATCTGATGTTATGCAAACTGACCTCTCCATTTGCATATGAGTTCATGTGTGGAAACGTGGCAACTCTGTAAGCCATTTTTCGAAGCTTTTAAGCTTTAATCTTATGGAAGTTTTTTTCTATTTTTCGGTTTTCTAAATAAACCAGACCCATGAGGCCCTAAATGCACATATGTTTGCAATATATTGTATTTTCGTCAAGAGCATTTCTTTTGTTAGTGTTGGACAGGCACTTTCACAATTTCTTGGGAATTCCGGCCATAAAACATGGTCACTACAATTGCCCTTCTTTTTTGACCGGCAAAGGCGCCCTTTTAATGGTTTATGGCCCTTGAAAGAATTTCAGACCTGTACGTGACCCGAACAATAGTTTGGTAATTAAAGCGTTTTTGCGAATATCGTTAATTGAAATTAAAATCTTATTCTCTCAGCAGATAGAGCTTTTAATTTCTGATCCTTTGATTGTAAATTCGAGCAATTAATGTCTTAATTGACTGAGCCAGGAAATTAACATTTAATTTCAATAAAAAGCTTTAATTGTCAATTAAACTATGTCATGTGAGGTGTCATTTTGAAGAGCATCATTTCTTCTGTCCAATGATCACATTTTCAATTTTCTTCTACTAGCCGATTTTTCAGAAATGCTCCTTTACTAAATTTATGCCCGCGCTGTCCGAAGCGCCATATAATCGCCACTGGTCAGAGTGGTATCGATTTTTTCGGCAGTACCCTTTCGGGGATGCGACGTACCGAGGGGGTGGCGAAAGAAGGACGATCTTCGACACTCGAAGAAAAAAGACGCGAT